>CM055065.1:31842877-31935748 GCA_029204045.2 Tillandsia leiboldiana
CTATTCGCGATGGATCGCAGTAGACTTCGTAGTCTTTCTCCAGGGGTTGGTAAGGCAAGCACACGGCGCTCTTGGTAAAACGTTTCTTAAGTCTCAACGACATCTTTGGCATTCGGACCCAAATGAACTCTAACTCCTCTGCCGGGTTAGGCGGTTTCAAGAGGGGTCGCAATCTTCGAGAAAACCCTTCATCGAAAGTATGAGTATCCCGCAAGGCCCAAGAAGTGCAGCACCTTTGTCAATGTGGTCGGATGGGGCCAGTCGGGCAACCGTCTCCACCTTCTGGACCACTGCGACTCTGCATGCGGAATGATATGCCCTAGAAACCCACTTCGAAGCCAGAATTCGCATTCTTAAGTTTTTGCGAACAACTCCTGCTCCCTAAGGGTCTGTAGAACAATTCGTAGGTGCTCCTCGTGCTCTCTCGGTGGTGGAGTAAATTAGGATGTACGTCGATGAAGACCCAACGAACTGATCCAGGAAGGGTCTGAAAACTCGGTTCATCATGTCCATGAACACCGCTGGGGCATTAGTAAGCCCGAACGGCATTACTGTGAACTCGTAATGGCCATACCGAGTCCGGAATGCCGTCTTCGGAATATCCTCGTCTCGAACTCTGAGCTGGTGGTAGCCCGACTGCAGGTCGATTTTTGAGAAGACAGTTGCACCCCGCAGCTGGTCAAAGAGGTCATCAATCCTAGGTAAGGGGTACTTGTTTTTCACTGTGACTTTGTTGATTTCCCGGTAGTCGATGCACAACCGCAAGCTCCCGTCTTTCTTTTCGTACAAAGAGTACAGGTGCGCCCCAAGGGGACACACTCGGTCGGATAAACCCCTTGTCCAGAAGGTCCTCTAGCTGCGCCTTAAGTTCCTTCAGCTCCGCGAAGGCCATCCTGTAGGGGGCCTTCGTGATTGGTCGAGTGCCGGGTGGAAGCTCAATAGGAAAGACAACTTCTCGCTCGGGGGGTAACCAGGTAGTTCGGCCGGAAAAACATCTGGGAAGTCCCTCACCACAGGGATGTCGGGGAGTGCCGTGGAGGATCCGGCGGCCAGGGCCACCGACACCAAGTAGGCCATACACCCGCCCTCTACCAACTTTCTGGCTCGGGATGCAGGAATCATGGAAGAAAAGGAAACGCTCTTGCATGGCCAAGTACACGTTCTCCGGAAAATCGGGGTACATCAGTCGTACCTCGCGCTTCTCACAGTCTATGACCGCAAGGTACCACGTGAGCCAATCCATTCCGAGCACTACATCATACTCTTTCAATGGAATGACTACCAGATCCCAGGGGCACGGAAGCCTTCCCATCCATATAGGGCAGGAAGGCACCATGTTGCGTGCCTCCAAGGATCCTCCCGCGGTGTGAACGGTCATCACACTGGGTAAGGGTCTCAACTCAAAATCATGGGTCAGTGCGAAGTCTCGAGACATAAACGAGAGGGTCGCTCCGGTGTCAAAAAGGGTTCTAGCGCGATAAACAGAAGCAAGAGTGATACCTGCGACGACGTGCTCAGACGGGTGTGTCTCCTGCTGACCCATCGAATAGACGCGGCCCTCCCGAAGGCGGTGGCTTTTCCCCTACAGATCGGGGTGCTGGCGGTCTGGGGGCTGACGTCATTGGCGCTTTCCCCCGCCCTGCATGCTGGGGTGAAGGCACGGAGGCTGCTGAAGATGTGGTGCCTTGGTTCAGGGGACAGTTGAAACGGAAGTGCCCCTGCTTGCCACATCGGAAACAATGGTCCTGTCTCTTGGAGCAATCCATCACCCGGTGCGCCCCGCCGCAGATCACGCATGAGCGGTCCTCCGGGCGTTGTCCCTCTCCTGGCGCTCCCCTGGTCCTTTGCTGGGGTCTCCACCGCTTAGGGGGCCGATTCCCGCTGGAGGAGCCCCCTCCCCCTGAAGTCGTCTGGGTCCGCTTCCTGTCGTCTTGCTGGTGGGAGCCTTCCCTTCGGGCGCGCGTGACGGCAAAGCCTCGTTCCACGATGGTGGCTCGGTCGACCACCTTCTGAAAGGTATGTAGATCTGCCGCGTCCACCACTTGGAAAATGTCAGTCCTCAATCCATCCACAAACAGTTGTGCCTTATGGGATTCGTCCCGAATGACGAACGGGACACAGTTCGCCAGTCTCACGAACTCCCTCTGGTACTCCATTACTGTTTTGGTTCCCTGCCTGATGTGGTTTAGGTCGTCCTCCAGTTGTTTCTTCACGCTATTGGTAAAGAACGCCCCGAATAGCTGCTGTTTAAAGGTAGTCCATGACGGAAGGGTAGCGCCCGACGCAGAGTCGGGGCGTACGGTCTTCCACCAAATGCGGGCGTTCCCCTCGAGCAAGTGGGCGGCCAGGGGGACCCGCTCGTGGTCTTCCATCAATAGGTCATCGAATAATTTCTCCATTGTATCCACCCATTTCTCCACAACCCAGGGGTCTGTCGTGTCCCCCTCGAACGTTGGCGGGTCGTATTTCTTGAAGTCGGCCAGGTTGGCGCGCACACGGTCTCGCTCGTTTGGTAGGTTCGCCCCCTCCTTCGCGACGTTGGCGGTCGCGGCGGGAGTGGGTAACACTACCGTCACACTCGGAGCAATTCCGACGATTGGTGTTGCCGCCGGCCCTGCCGTTGCCGTCGAAGGGGCCACCTCTGGAGCCGAGGCCCGGGTGGGGGCAGCCCCTCCTTCGGTCTCCATCACCGGTGCAGCTGGCCCAGGGAGAGGGCCCGGGGCAACCTCTGCCGTCGCAGCGGCCTGCTGTTGCTGCGTCAGTTGGCGCACGCGGTCGTTCAGGGCTGCCAACTGTTCCGCCATCTCTTGGAGCTGCTGCCTTAGGAGCTGATTCTCCGCAGTCATCGCTTCCGCTGCGTCCGCCCCCCGTGTCCTCGGCTGTGGATCTAGTCCTGGCCATGATCTGAACATTTGCACGAACCAGTTACTCCTAGTTTAAATAAAACGGCACGCCACTAGTGCTGGCACTAGAGGGAGAAAAGAAAAAGAACACTAATTCCCTCCCCCCTTTTTCCCCCAACGAGCACTCGCGTTTTATTTATCCCGTGTTCACTTTATTACTCAGTAGCCAGAGTATTGCGCCCGTGGATGTTAGGCCCCGACTGTTGTGGTTAAAGTTTACCTCTCTGATACCATCTTAATCTGTCACGCCCCGGGGGTACGAATCGCGCGGAAGAGGAGCCACCGATGCCCCTGAATCAGGCATATATTTTTTTTGTAAAACATTACTCCCCGGCGCGTGCACAGACCCGCCGCATACACAAATTCGCTCTGCAAATGGGCAGAGGCCCCTTTGTATATGCACGGCGTCTCGGCTACAAAGTGTCTCACAAGGCGTAGTACATACAATCTCTAACCACATCAGTTGGGGTCTCGTACACATACAACCAAACAATTCACATGACATTCTAGCATTCACTTAGAGTATAGAGGCCGGTGTTTTGAAAGGATAAATAATCACAAGGTTTTGAAAGCAGCATCCACACGATGCCCTCGTTTGTGAAAACAGTTCGCAAACACATAAATCCCACAAGGTTTATAAAGCTCGGTGCCCACACGACACCCACGTTTTAGAAATAGTTTTCGCAAACGGTTTTCTCTGTTTTTCATCGTTCAAAACGGCCAAGTAAGAGAGAACGTAGTATTCATTCAATTATTCAAAAAGGAAAGGAAAGGCAACATCCACTTCGACCCCACGGGGGTGTCGCAATCCACAACTAGCTACCATGAATAATAAAAGAAAAGGGAAAGAAGAGTCACTGTATCTGAAGTCACCCAAAAATCAGATCAGCACCCTAACGTCCTCACCGGCGCCCTAGCACTCGCCCCTGGACGAACCTGTCACGGAGTGGGAAGTCAGTGACTAGAAATAGCATGATAAGCGTAGTAAACAAAGATAAGGCAAACCACAAACAACGGAGCAACTATCCCTCCCATGCATCTTCCACCTTAACCACACCCTGTATCAATACGACATCGGGCACCTTCCCCGATGCCCACCGCCGAGCACCTGCCTCGCAAAGCAACATCGGGCACCTTCCCCGATGCCCACCGCCGAGCACCTGCCTCGGCCGCCGAGCACCTGCCTCGACGTCACCGCTCACACCCCCCACCCATGGGGGCCCCCATTCCTAACGCCACCTCCGCGTGGGGTACACGGGTCAACGTACCACTTTTCCGGAAAAGCACACCCTTGCGGTGGCCAAACCGCGGGTGTGCGTGTAGCAAATTTGAGCCTCAGATTGACATTGAGTATCATAACATAACATAACAGGGTTAGTGCATAAACAGAAGGAGACTGACAATTCCACCTTGCCCCAACATGCTATTTCTAACAGTTAAACCCCATTCCCGAAACCCCCGGGAACGTACCCACCTTGTGTGCGTCGTCCTGCGTTCGTCCAGTCCGCGTCTGTGCTCCAGTCGCCAACAGCGTCCCGCACTCCTGAAGGAACATAGGCAAATCGAGACTTAGAAGTCCGAAACTTACAACGACTCCCTACAGCGTGCGGCGGAGTTCTTCGCACGGCACCGGCCCGTGCGACGAACACTCTGCCAGGGCGCAGCCCCGCGCGGCACCAGCCCGCGCGGCCGCCCCTCCTGCGGGTGGCCCCGCGCGGCCGAGCGCCGCGCGGGCGCGCTGCCCGCGGTGCGGGCGACCCCGCGCGGCACCAGCCCGCGCGGGCGCCCCTCCTGCGGGCGGCCCCGCGCGGCCGAGCGCCGCGCGGGCGCGCTGCCCGCGGTGCGGGCGACCCCGCGCGGCACCAGCCCGCGCGGGCGCCCCTCCTGCGGGCGGCCCCGCGCGGCCGAGCGCCGCGCGGGCGCGCTGCCCGCGGTGCGGGGCGACCCCGCGCGGCACCAGCCCGCGCGGCGCCCCTCCTGCGGGCGGCCCCGCGCGGCCGAGCGCCGCGCGGGCGCGCGGCCCGCGGTGCGGGGCGACCCCGCGCGGCACCAGCCCGCGCGGGCGCCCCTCCTGCGGGCGGCCCCGCGCGGCCGAGCGCCGCGCGGGCGCGCGGCCCGCGGTGCGGGGCGGCCCCGCGCGGCACCAGCCCGCGCGGGCGCCCCCCTCCTGCGGGCGGCCCCGCGCGGCCGAGCGCCGCGCGGGCGCGCGGCCCGCGGTGCGGGGCGGCCCCGCGCGGCACCAGCCCGCGCGGGCGCCCCCTCCTGCGGGCGGCCCCGCGCGGCCGAGCGCCGCGCGGGCGCGCGGCCCGCGGTGCGGGGCGGCCCCGCGCGGCACCAACCCGCGCGGGCGCCCCCCCTCCTGCGGGAGGCCCCGCGCGGCCGAGCGCCGCGCGGGCGCGCGGCCCGCGGTGCGGGGCGGCCCCGCGCGGCACCAGCCCGCGCGGGCGCCCCTCCTGCGGGCGGCCCCGCGCGGCCGAGCGCCGCGCGGGCGCGCGGCCCGCGGTGCGCGACGGCGCCGGGCCTCCTCCCTCCTCGTGACCAACAAAAGAAAGAAAGAGGGAGATTCCCCCGAACGAAACGCGTCCGACTCACCTTGATGTGCGAAAGAGGAGGAGGAGAGGGATCGTCCGCTTGCCTCCACCGGTCCACCCTTGCGGTGTGCTTGGTTTCTCTTTGCCGGCGGCTACGAGGGAGGAAGAAAAAGAAAAGAGGCGGCCACCAAAAGAAAATAAGAGGAACCCTAATCCTCTTTCCCTCACGGCTACATATATATATACTAAAAGAATTAGGGTTTACCTTAAAAGGTGTGCGGCTGCCAACACGGATCCCGAGGCGTCTAAGGGGGACCCCAACTTCGAGAATTAATTCTGGTCAGACCGGGAGTCAGAAAAATAAACCGATTGCGCCCACGCGCTCCGTTCCGCGAGCTCTACCGCCTAAAATTATTTGCGGTCCCCGACGGTCTGTCCGGAAAAACACCAAAAATGAGGCCCCCGGTCAGGCATTACAAGAAGAGGGTGACCAGAAGGGTTAAGGAAAAGCCGGGTCTTACATGGATTTTTTGGACTCCCCGTTGGTGGCCGAGAGAGCGCCGTGGGCGTGCGGCGAGCGTCGACGAGGTATGCAATTTCAGATTTTTGGGTGATTTTCAGCGTTTAGAGCTTTGCAGGATTTTTTTCGAGGTTTTGGGAAATTATTGGAGTTTTTCTTTTCTTTTTTCTCTTTTTTGCGCGGGCGTCGCTGCCGTGGGAGCCGGGCGCGCGCGCAATGGCGCACGCGCGGCCGGCGCGGCTGCTGCGCGGGCGCGCAGCAGCCGCAAGGGTGCTGAAGGGATGGCAGCACCCTGCGGGCCACCTGCGTGCGCGGGCAGCACCAGGGCGCTGCGCCGCGTGGGCAGCACCAGGGTGCTGCGCCGCGTGGGCGCTGCTGGCCGCGCGCAAGCGCGCGCGGCGGGCGCGCGCGCCCTGCAGACCGCGCGCAAGGCGCGCGCGGTGCCGCAGGGCCCCGCGCAGGGCGCGCACCGTGCGGGCCCGAGCGGGTCGCGCGCGGTGCCGCGGGCCCTGCGCGGGCCGCGCGCAGCGCCGTGGGCGCTGCGCGGTCCGCGCGTACCCTGCGGACCGCGCGCAAGGCGCGCGCGGTGCCGCAGGGCCGCGCGCAGGGCGCGCACCGCGCGGGCCCGAGCGGGCCGTGCGCGGTGCCGCGGGCCCTGTGCTGGCAGCGCGCAGCGCCGCGCGCCGGGCGGGCGCGCGTGGCGCTGCGAGGCGACGTGCGGCAGGTTTGCCGGAGCCGTGCGGCTGGCTGCGCCGCTCGGTCGTTGCCGGCAGTGGCTTATCGAGCGGTTTCGCTTGTCGTTTTCGCGAGCGGTTTTCGCTGTTTTTCGCAAGCCGTTTCTCGCTATTTTTGCGAGCAGTTTCGCAAGCGGTTTCGCGCGCTGTTTTCGCTGTTTTCCGCTGTTTTTGCGAGCAGTTTCGCAAGCGGTTTCGCGCGCTGTTTTCGCTGTTTTTCGCGAGCAGATTTCTTTGTGCAGCCTTGCGAGCGGTTTTCGGGCAGTTTTTCGCGAGCAGTTTTCGTGAGCGGTTTTCGTGCTGTTTTTCGCCAACGGAGGCTGGTTTTCGCCGACGGAGGCTGTTTTTCGCGACGCGCGCTGTTTTTCACCGTCGGGCGCAGTTTTTCGCCGACGGAGCTGTTTTTCGCCGTCGGGCGCAGTTTTTCACCGACGGAGGCTGTTTTTCGCCGCCGGATGCTCGGTTTTCGACCGTTTGATTGATTTCGCGTTTTCTTCGCTTCTGGCAGTTGGCAGTGCAGTTTTAGCTTCTGGCATGGGCGGTTGTGTGTTTCTCCGCCACGTGGGACCGCGGACTTGCCTTGGGACTTTTGTCTGGGACGCGACCTTGCGACTCCGCTTTGCGCGCGGGTTCCGGCATCGTGCTTCGGCATACGTGCTGACCTCGTGGGGGCAAGGTAATCCCACTGAGCCCAATTGCAAGTGTCGACAAGCAATTGGTGGCAAGCTGAGGTGGGTTGGTTTTTCTCTCCAAGTCTACGGACTTCCTTCTAATTCTATTGTGATAGGATTGCATGCTAGTTTAAGTGTTTTCTTGGAACTTAACTAGCACCCCCGTCATATGTGCATGTGTTTGACCAGACCAATAGAGAACCTTAATCTGGGCTAGGTTCTTTTATGTTTTAGACATCCCACACAGTGCATATCCTTTTGGACATAGAGTTCCTCGCCCGGGTAGTGGGCTGAGTGGTCAGAGTGTTGTGGGACGGGTGTTGCACTCGGGCCCGGGGGGCCGAGTGGGGTCTGGTGGCTGGATTAGGCCAGTGTTAGTGTTTCGGGGAACCGTTTTAGATAAACGGTGGTCCCGGGGTTTCTCTTTTCGCTGTTCTTCTCGTCACCACCATGTTGTGATCGTGGTGCACGTGTGTTAGCAGGACCTTGAACCAAGAACCTTTTTGGACGAATACATGATTTTGGTCAGACAATGTTTCTTCCAAGCCTCGTAAGGTCGCCTGAGTCTGTTCTTGTTTGATAGGACGAGGGCATTAGCTCTTCGAGGTTTGGGCATAAATCTTGTTTTCAAAGGGGTTTTTCTAAAAAGACTAAAAATCATTAAAAAGATGGATTTCTCTCAGATCGAATAGTTTTTTGAAATAAATGACATGGTTTCTTATAAACTTATCCACCCGAGCGGATTCGAGTGATCTGGGTTCTAAGGGCTGTTTTCTTTCTTGGGGACGTAGGTGTTAGTCTCCCGGGGTTTCGGACCCTTCGCAGATCTGGCTGTGGAGCATCTCCGGCCGTGAGTTTGTGTGTTGAGTTCAGTGGGGTGTTGTTGTGGTAGCCGTTGGGAGAGACGGTGGTCCCAGCTGTGTAGTACTTTCGTTGAGTGGGTCAGTGTTGTGAGATTGAGTCGTGGAGGGTTCTCCGACTGAGTTGTGCTTTGAGCATCGAGATACCGATCTGTTTGATCGTGGACTATAGCCTGCAGGAGCCACTTGTGAGACAGTGATTCAGTTGTGATACTTTAGTTCGGTGGGGTCGCACCCCTCGAGCTACGCCCCGGGTGCGTTGATGATTCCGAGCCTGATGAGGCTGCGATGATGATACCGAGCCTGATGAGGCTGCGATGATGCGCCTAGTTCCTATACTAGAGGTCGCTTGATACCCCTGGCCGAGCTACCATGGGGTCACTTTGTGAGATATCGAGATTGTCCGATTGGACACCCTGGTTGATACACTAGGGGGCGCAGGCTTGACTCGACTGGACCCTATGTGGCAGTCGCTGAGATTTGGGTTACACTGAGAGAGTGATGGCATAGCATGTGTCATAGTAGAGTGTCTTGAGCATAGTACTTGTGACATATTGTCAGTAGTGAGTGGCTGCATACCATCATCCATATTCTCTTCCTATTGAGCATAGTAGATAGAGGCATGATAGCTGTAGATTCTTTTCCAGCTTATTTTCATTATCAGTCTTATCTGTTATCTTATGCCTCTAGTAGACTTAGTGGGCAGACCGTGGTTCTTGGAGACGGTACCCACTGAGAACTACTGTAGGATGTAGTTCTCACACCCTCTGTCGGTGACAGGTTGCTGAGGCTTTCTTCCGTTCCTGCCGAGCTTGACTGGACGGACCGAGGACAGGGAGTCGCGTGATAGTTCCCTACCAGCATTGTTACTTTAGAGTGAGGTAGATGTACCATCCCAGACTGTGGGAGTTGATTTTGTTTGGTTATTTTTCCTGGTTAGCTATCTCCCAGTTGGATTTGTAGATGTTGTATAGGTGGACTTCTATTTGTATCATCTTGTTTTGGGAGATAGGCTATGTGTTGTTGCAACTTGGTAGTGTGAAATTTTATAGTACAGCTTTCTTATCCGCTCTGATATCTGTGTAGCTGTAGTTCTGTCTTTGCAGGTTAGACGCTTCGTCTGTACGGCAGTTTCCGTACAGATGGCGGATCTGTTAGCGAGCCCGGGTCGCAGTTTCGACCCCGGGGCATGACAGATTAGAGTGGTATCAGAGCCTAGGATATAGGTCATTGAGGACTTAGGAACCCTAGGCTTGTGGTTGGACATTAAGATGACTACGTGAGAGTCGTGACTGTTGGCGAGAGTCCAGATTGAGTTTTTTACCTCTCCCTAGGGTTGGGATGAGTGATTAGACATGTTATTCTCTCAAGTGATTATGTTGGCTGCAGACAACATAATACTATAGGGTGGATAACAAGTTTTAGGCTCTCGCTGGATTGGGTCGTATGGTTGTTATGTCCTGACATTCGTTTTTGTTTCAGTTACCTGCGATGCCGCCGAGACGTCGTGCGACGACGAGAGGGCGTCCGACCCCAGCTGAGGAGCCCGAGCGGCAAGAGGCCGAGCAGGCCAGGCAGAGTGAGGTACAGGATCTGCGGGCTCAGGTGGCCCAGATGTCGGAGGCGTTGCGACGCCAGGAGGTGGCGGCCAAGCGCCAGGAGGAAAACATGGAGCGTATGATGAGATTGCTGGAGCAGAGGGCACCTCCTGTGGCACCACCATCAGTATTTCCGGTTATGACATCCTCGACCTCGTCACGGATTCCTCCGTTGACAGAGACAGAGCAGAGGGAGCTCAGGGATCGACTATCCTTTATCAGTAAGTTTCACCCCCCGCGGTTCTCAGGTCAGAGTTCGGAGCCGTGGGAGGTTGAGAACTGGATTGCGGCCATGGAGAAATTGTTTGAGAACCTCTTCATCAAGGAAGAACATCAGGTGCATTTGGGGGCGCACTTCTTGGAGAAGGACGCTGAGACTTGGTGGCGTCGAGTTCGTCCAGTGGGACCACCGGGAGTACAGTTATTGACGTGGGCGGAGTTTCGTGCTTTGCTACTCAGGGCCTATTTTCCTGACAGTGCAAAGCAGAAGCTAGAAGGGGATCTGCGACGACTTCAGCAGGGGAGTCGGCATCTTCATGAGTATGTTAATGAGTTTCAGCGGTTATTGAGCTGTGTGCCTCATGTTGCCCGGGATGAGGCCCAGAGGGTTGAGTTTTTTGAGAGAGGGTTGCATCCGGATATTTATCCCCTTGTGCATTCGCGTAGAGCGCCGACTCTGGATGCGGCAATTGAGCATGCTCGGTGGGTTGACCGAGGATTTGTGGTTATGTCAGAGAAGGAGCTAGTGCCAGGGACCAGCTCCGGGGAGAGGCATCCAGTGCCGCCTGATTTTGGACAGTCTAGTAGATCGGGACCCCCGGGGCCGCCACCATCCCAGTCTGAGGGTCGTGGATTTCAGAGGAGACGGAGATCAGGAGGTCCCCCTCAGCCGAGGCACCAGCAGCAGTTTCAGGTTGAGTGTGTCATTTGCGGTGGGCCGCATGCAGTGCAGCAGTGTGACCATAGGCAGGGGCGATGCTTTTCGTGTGGACAATCGGGACATTTTCAGGCAGCATGCCCTCAGGTAGTACTTTCGGTGATGCCGCTTGCGACGGCACCCCCGCTACCTCTTCCGGAGGAAGGAGCTCCTCCGACTTACCGCCAGCCAGATGAGGCCACGACGTCGAGGCAGTCAGGACGACGACCACCCACATCGAGAGGATGAGTTTGGGCTGCTCGTTGGGTGGGCGCCAGGTTAGCGGATTACGTGGTACTTGGTATGACTTCCTTTCCTAGTGGTTGAGATCAGAGTTTTGCGCCCTGCATGGCTCGAGTTGGTGGATTGTAGTTGTTGGGGTGCAGCCACAGCAGGGACAGCTTCAACATCTCTCTCTCCTTGTTTTCTCGTCTTGACGCTGAAACTGGCGAACGGGGCGAAAATTTCAAAGGGCTACTCCAGAAATGGAGACGATGCTGGAACCTGTTCTTGTTTGATTGGGGTGAAGGCATCGATCTGTTGGAATTTTCGGACTTGACGCAATTTTGGCTGCTTTCCAATTTGAGAGTTGAGGTTGATGATGTTCCTAATGTAGGGCCTTCTTTGTGGTAGGAGGTGTGTTTTGGTTTCGAGGACGAAACCTTTTGAAGGAGGGGAGAGTGTAGTGTACCGGGTCTGCGGATGGCGCGCCGACCACACGGATGGCTTGGAGCAGAGAGTTGCCTTGGGCATGTTGCATTTGAGTTTACAGATGATGCCGGGTTGATTCGGATCAACGCAGAAGCTCCAGCTCGATTCGGAGTTTTTCCGGGCTTTGTATGCCGATTGAGGATGAGATTTGGGAATTACCGACTTCACCGTGGAGTGCCGAAAATTCGGGAACACTTGGAACACGTGTATTTTCGATTTATAGCGAGGTTCGGGAGGTTCCGGACTGACGCGGAGGACCCAGAGGCAAAAAGTGAGTCGGAACTGGCAATTTTGGAGCCGGTATTTGATTTGAGCACCCC
The DNA here is from genome assembly GCA_029204045.2 of Tillandsia leiboldiana. Classification (NCBI taxonomy): domain Eukaryota; kingdom Viridiplantae; phylum Streptophyta; class Magnoliopsida; order Poales; family Bromeliaceae; genus Tillandsia; species Tillandsia leiboldiana. The sequence goes on from CM055065.1 coordinate 31,854,642, forward strand.
GACTCAACGGATGAGCTTTTTGAAGAGAAAAAGCTGTGAGCACGTGCACTTTCGATTTACAGCGGAGTTCGGGAGGTCCCGGACAGCGGCGGAAAGCCCGAAGACAAAAAGTGAGTTGGAGTTGGATTTTTGGATTAAAGTTATTAATTAATTAATTAACCTTTCTTTATAAAAAGGGCCCTGTAGCAGCAGAGAAAGGAAAAAGAGAAAGAAAGGAAAGAAAGAAAAGAGAGGAAAAGGAAGAAGAAGAAGGAAGAAGAAGAAGAAAGAAGAGGGTTTGGACCGCTCTTGGATTTTTTGGACTCCCCGTTGGTGGCCGAGAGAGCGCCGTGGGCGTGCGGCGAGCGTCGACGAGGTATGCAATTTCAGATTTTTGGGTGATTTTCGGCGTTTAGAGCTTTGCAGGATTTTTTTCGAGGTTTTGGGAAATTATTGGAGTTTTTCTTTTCTTTTTTTTCTTTTTTGTGCGGGGGTCGCTGCCGTGGGAGCCGCGCGCGCGCGCAATGGCGCACGCGCGGCCGGCGCGGCTGCTGCGCGGGCGCGCAGCAGCCGCAAGGGTTGTCACGCCCCGGGGTCGAACTGCGACCCGGGCTCGCCAACAGATCCGCCGTCTGTACGGAAACTGCCGTACAGACGAAGCGTCTAACCTGCAAAAGAGATCTATAGCGACACAAGTATCAGAGCTGAAAGGAAGCTGAAACACTAAGTGAAGAAAAGTCCAAGTACACCAGTCCACTATCACCCACAACATAAGTACAAAACACTATCTGGTACAAAAGTGGAACTAAAAAGTACAAGTGACTCTAACACTAACTCCACAGACTCGGGTAGGAACTAGTCGGCCACGCCCTTACCTCGGTCAGAAAACTCCGAACGAGCCAAACCTGGAACGGTCGCCTCAGGAACACCTGTCATCACTGCGGGTGTGAGATCTACTGCAACAGGCAGATCTCAGTGGGTACCAATGCTAAAACCCATGGTACACCCACTCAGTCTGCTGGAGACAAAAAAACATATAGATAGATAGATAGATAGATAGTAATGCTGGAAATGAATCTACCACTACATGTCTCGATGCAATGCAGGAAATAAGTTCTCAATCTCTCCCACGGGAGGCCTGGAAATTATGAACGTTTGCCCCCTACAACCCTTATCAAACAGGAACAGGCTGTAGGCTTAGCCGCCCATAGTTTCCGCCCCCGCACTGGAACTGCTAGAACTCTCACAAGACACTAGAAAGCCACCTCAATTCCTTCTAGTAACCACCTGGTAACTCGGCCAGGGCATATTTATCCATCTGGTAACTCGGCCAGTGGTATTTATCCCTCTGGTAACTCGGCCAGTGATAATTATCCCTCTGGTAACTCGGCCAGTGATATTTGTCCCCCTGGTGACTCGGCCAGTGATAATTACCCCTCTAGTAACTCGACCCGTGATAATTATCCCTCTGGTAACTCGGCCAGTGATATTTATCCACCTGGTGACTCGGCCAGTGATAACTATCCCTCTGGTAACTCGGCCAGTGATATTTATCCACCTGGTGACTCGGCCAGTGATAACTATACCTCTGGTAACCGGCCAGTGATATTTATCCACCTGGCAACTCGGCCAGGGATATTTATCCCTCTGGTAACTCGGCCAGTGATATGTATCCATCTGGTAACTCGGCCAGTGATAGGTATCCATCTGGTAACTCGGCCGGTGATAACTATCCCTCTGGTAACTCGGCCAGTGATATTTATCCACCTGGTGACTCGGCCAGTGATAACTATACCTCTGGTAACTCGGCCAGTGATATTTATCCACCTGGCAACTCGGCCAGGGATATTTATCCCTCTGGTAACTCGGCCAGTGATATGTATCCATCTGGTAACTCGGCCAGTGATAGGTATCCATCTGGTAACTCGGCCAGTGATATATATCCATCTGGTAACTCGGCCAGTGATAGGTATCCATCTGGTAACTCGGCCAGTGATATTTATCCACCTGGCAACTCGGCCAGGGATATTTATCCCCCTGGTAACTCGGCCAGTGATATTTATCCACCTGGCAACTCGGCCAGGGATATTTACCCATCTGGTAACTCGGCCAGTGATATGTATCCATCTGGTAACTCGGCCAGTGATACATATCCATCTGGTGTCTCGGCCAGTGATATTACCCTCCTGGTAACTCGGCCAGGGGCATCAAATACAACTATGCATTCGGAGCGAATACCCAACGCGCATAGAACAAGTCTCAGCCGCAAGTGCATGCCAGCTAAAGTCCACGATCGACCAGATCGGAAAACTCGTATACTCTAGTGACACTACTAACACTTGTGTCCAAGTCAGAAACGACAACCCTCAACTTACACGACTGTCCCGCAATTACCTGATAGTATAAGGATACGATACCTTTGCATTCGGAAGCACAAAGGGCATTCCGTAGTTCATTTGGAAGAAACCAACCCACCTGCGATAAATCTGCCAACCGTGCGCCAAACGGAGGTCCCGATGCGATCTCGCAGCTCCACTCGGCAAAACACGCGCTACTGGTCACGTCGAAAGCTAGCACAAAGCCACAACTGCGAGATAAAAAGAGGAACCGGGATCAGAAAACCTGCGGTCGAAGACCGCGCCCACAAAGGCGAAAGAAACCCATCCGGCGACGAGAAACGCCGCGCGTTGCGCGGAAAACCCATCGCGCACGCACGCCGCGGCGCGTTGCCGAGTCGTAGCCTGCGCGGCAATTGCGGCGCAGCTGCACGGCCCCAAAAACCCAGCCGCGCGGCGCTGGCCCAGCCGCCCGCGCGGCGCCCACCAAGCCCGCGCGGTACAAGGCCGCCCGCGCGGGGCCCCTGCAGGCCCGCGCGGCACAGGGCCGCCCGCGTGGGGCCCCTGCAGCGCCGCGCGCCCAAGGGCGCGGCCTGCAGGCCCGCGCGGCACAGGGCCGCCCGCGCCGGGCCCCTGCAGCGCCGCGCGCCCAAGGGCGCGGCCTGCAGGCCCGCGCAGCACAGTGCCGCCCGCGCGGGGTCCCTGCAGCGCCGCGCGCCCAAGGGCGCGGCCTGCAGGCCCGCGTGGCACAGGGCCGCCCGCGTGGGGCCGCTGCAGCGCCGCGCGCCCAAGGCAATCTCCTCCGCACCACACCATGGTACAAGGTCGGTGCTCTCTCAATTCCAGTATTCTACACTCTCCCCCCCTTAAAAAGGGTTTCGTCCTCGAAACTCAACTAAATCCATACATAGGGGGGTATTCCAAAAACAAAAGGGATAGGAGATCCTCAAATTGTCCAAGGCTCTCAAGAGGTCACTCACATTCCTCATGCTGACAACACTGAACCTTCCCCAAAGGTAAGATTCGACTGCAAAATTCTTCGGTTTCACCAACAAGAATTGCATCGGTCGAACTCGATAACGCAATCCTCGTCCATCTCCAAGGAAGGGAAAGCGAAACAAAACTTGCGGGGTTCAAATAGACTTCATCCAGCCTGATCACTACTCGAGGATCCACACCTCGCATAACTCAAATCTATACTTGGCCCTGTGGCTGGTGGTTTTTACAAATCAAGATTTCTTAAAACCAAAGTCTAAGCCTCCAAATGGCATAACCCCTCTGTTGCTCCTTAGCAACTGAAACTCCAGTTCCACCCTACAACTATCCCATCACTCAACAGGGGAAAAGTTTCAACCTCCAAGGTTATACCACTCGCCTAACCAAGGCATAACTGAACTTAAAGTCTTTGCCGGGACGAAGCAATCATAAATCCTTGCTAATTCCATCACCGGCGTTTACCTCAACCCCAACTTCCTAAGTATCCAAGTACCTTAGGTTGGAGGATCCATGAATAACATAATTCTCCCTCTTTAAGGTTAGCAACATCCACCTCAAAGCTGTTATCTTCCTCAGCTTTAACTCCGTCGCTAACAGGTCAGGAACAAAACCTTCCGAAGTCAGAAAGCACACTTTCTCTCTCAACTTGGCGGGCAACTTCTTTCTTCATAGAAGTTGTAACACTATCCTGAAGTACCCCTCATGCACCACATCGCTTCGGAGGTAACCTGTATACCCACGACGGTAATACCACTAACCGTCTAAGTGAAACTGGGAAAACACAGTTCTTAAAATCAGAAGGGCATTAGTCAATCCACTTGACCTCGCTAACCGCTTAAACTGCCTTACTGGTTCCTGATCACTATCAAGGCACATACCTCGGCTGTATGGTTCGATAATGATATCAATCACTCGAAGGCATCTGCCCAAGCACAAAGCAAATCTAACCGTGTTCGAACCATACAAGAACTCACACAGTTGTGTACCTACAACGTGCCATCACTGCCATGCACCAACGGCGTGGCATTACCACCGAGTATCAACGGTGTAGCATCACCACCGTGTATCAACGGTGTGGCATCATCACCGTGTATCAACGGTGTGGCATCGTCACCGTGTATCAACGGTGTGGCATCATCACCGTGTATCAACGGTGTGGCATCATCACCGTGTATCAACGGTGCGGTATCACCACCGTGTATCAACGGTGCGGCATCACCACCGTGTATCAACGGTGTGGCATCACCACCGTGTATCAACGGTGTGGCATCGTCACCGTGTATCAACGGTGCGGCATCGTCACCGTGTATCAACGGCGCGGCATCATCACCGTGTATCAACGGTGCGGCATCGTCACCGTGTATCAACGGCGCGGCATCATCACCGTGTATCAACGGTGCGGCATCATCACCGTGTATCAACGGTGCGGCATCATCACCGTGTATCAACGGTGCGGCATCATCACCATGTATCAACGGTGCGGCATCATCACCGTGTATCAACGGTGTGGCATCGTCACCGTGTATCAACGGTGCGGCATCATCACCTAACGTCAAGGTCACAGATCCTCACAGTCCTATACCCCACACTTCCTCGAAACCCCCGGAGCTAACGAAGGGCCAAGGATCAACAGGCAAGAATCCGGGCCCTAACCGCACTGGGCAGGACCTACAACCCTCATCTACGTGCAACACGTGATCGGGTATCTAAACCTCACGAGCACAAGTTAAGGGTCCTATCTCTAGCCCATACAACATGAAAATGTCCCGCTGAAGAAAAGAACACGATGCTCCGGTAACAAATAAAGCTCAAGAGCGAGAAGGGGAGATAAGATCAATACCTGCCACCACGTGGCTAGCTGCCCCCAAATCCTCAACCTGTGCGATATAGACTCTCTCACTCGGGGGCGGTCGCCCGCTGGACGGTCGCGGAGAAGTGGCCAAAGTTGCCGATGCTACTGCTGATCCCGCTCCAGGACAAGACCATAATCTGTGCCCTGCCTGCCCACATCGGTAGCACCTGCCCTGCCGCTGATCACACTGAGGGGGTGCGTGGGGTCCGCCGCAAATCACACAACTATCAGAGCGCCACTGCTGCTGCGGTCTAGGGGGTCGAGGGCCCCCAGATCTCTGCCTCCTCTGCATCCCGCGGCCTTGAGGCGGGAATCGTGGGGGTTTGGGTGGCCTCGGCCTGCTCGTCTGACCCAACTCCGATGGTGCCGGGCGTTTCACTCCTGAACTAGATCTAGGCGCCCTCTGTTCAAGCAACCCCAACATACGCTCCATGAGTTCTTCCTGGCGCTTGGCCGCCTCCTCTTGGCGCCGCAAAGCCTCAGACAACTGAGCCACCTGGGCCCGTAGCTCCTGAATCTCGCCCTGCCCTGCCTCGTGGTGCTCGGGCTCCTCCCCTGATACGGAGTGCGCCATCGTCCCCGTGCGACGCCTTGGAGGCATCGCTAGCAACACTGCAACAAGGCAAAAGATGTCAGAGAGCAAAAAAATCTCTCGACTCGGTCAAGCGAAAGTCTATAACATGTTAACCGTTCTAAAGCATTATGTCGTCTGCAGCCAACATAATCACCTTTAGAGAAATAACATGCGAAGTCACTCGCCCCAATCCTCTGGGGAAGGTACAAACTCAAGCAAGACTCTCGCTAAGGTCACGTCTCTCACGACGGTCTTCCTACTGTCCAACCAAAAGCCTAGGGTCTCTAAGTCCTCAACGACCTATATTCCTAGGCTCTGATACCACCTAATCTGTCACGCCCCGGGGTCGAACTGCGACCCGGGCTCGCCAACAGATCCGCCGTCTGTACGGAAACTGCCGTACAGACGAAGCGTCTAACCTGCAAAAGAGATCTATAGCTACACAAGTATCAGAGCTGAAAGGGAGCTGAAACACTAAGTGAAGAAAAGTCCAAGTACACCAGTCCACTATCACCCACAACATAAGTACAAAACACTATCTGGTACAAAAGTGGAAACTAAAAAGTACAAGTGACTCTAACACTGACTCCACAGACTCGGGTAGGAACTAGTCGGCCACGCCCTTACCTCGGTCAGAAAACTCCGAACGAGCCAAACCTGGAACGGTCGCCTCAGGAACACCTGTCATCACAGCGGGTGTGAGATCTACTGCAACAGGCAGATCTCAGTGGGTACCAATGCTAAAACCCACGGTACACCCACTCAGTCTGCTGGAGACAAAAAAACATATAGATAGATAGATAGATAGATAGTAATACTGGAAATGAATCTACCACTACATGTCTCGATGCAATGCATGAAATAAGTTCTCAATCTCTCCCACGGGAGGCCTGGAAATTATGAACGTTTGCCCCCTACAACCCTTATCAAACAGGAACAGGCTGTAGACTTAGCCGCCCATAGTTTCCGCCCCCGCACTAGAACTGCTAGAACTCTCACAAGACACTAGAAAGCCACCTCAATTCCTTCCAGTAACCACCTGGTAACTCGGCCAGGGCATATTTATCCATCTGGTAACTCGGCCAGTGGTATTTATCCCTCTGGTAACTCGGCCAGTGATAATTATCCCTCTGGTAACTCGGCCAGTGATATTTGTCCCCCTGGTGACTCGGCCAGTGATAATTACCCCTCTGGTAACTCGGCCCGTGATAATTATCCCTTTGGTAACTCGGCCAGTGATATTTATCCACCTGGTGACTCGGCCAGTGATAACTATCCCTCTGGTAACTCGGCCAGTGATATTTATCCACCTGGTGACTCGGCCAGTGATAACTATACCTCTGGAAACTCGGCCAGTGATATTTATGCACCTGGCAACTCGGCCAGGGATATTTATCCCTCTGGTAACTCGGCCAGTGATATGTATCCATCTGGTAACTCGGCCAGTGATAGGTATCCATCTGGTAACTCGGCTAGTGATAACTATCCCTCTGGTAACTCGGCCAGTGATATCTATCCACCTGGTGACTCGGCCAGTGATAACTATACCTCTGGTAACTCGGCCAGTGATATTTATCCACCTGGCAACTCGGCCAGGGATATTTATCCCTCTGGTAACTCGGCCGTGATATGTATCCGTCTGGTAACTCAGCCAGTGATAGGTATCCATCTGGTAACTCGGCCAGTGATATATATCCATCTGGTAACTCGACCAGTGATAGGTATCCATCTGGTAACTCTGCCAGTGATATTTATCCACTTGGCAACTCGGCCAGGGATATTTATCCCCCTGGTAACTCGGCCAGTGATATTTATCCACCTGGCAACTCGGCCAGGGATATTTATCCATCTGGTAACTCGGCCAGTGATATGTATCCATCTAGTAACTCGGCCAGTGATACATATCCATCTGGTGTCTCGGCCTGTGATATTACCCTCCTGGTAACTCGGCCAGGGGCATCAAATACAACTATGCATTCGAAGCGAATACCCAACGCGCATAGAACAAGTCTCAGCCGCAAGCGCATGCTAGCTAAAGTCCACGATCGACCAGATCGGAAAACTCGTATACTCTAGTGACACTACTAACACTCGTGTCCAAGTCGGAAACGACAACCCTCGACTTACACGACTGTCCCGCAATTACCTGATAGTATAAGGATACGATACCTTTGCATTCGGAAGCACAAAGGGCATTCCGTAGTTCATTTGGAAGAAACCAACCCACCTGCGATAAATCTGCCAACCGTGCGCCAAACGGAGGTCCCGATGCGATCCGGCAGCTCCACGCGGCAAAACACGCGCTACTGGTCACGTCGGAAGCTAGAACAAAGCCACAACTGCGAGATAAAAAGAGGAACCGGGATCAGAAAACCCGCGGTCGAAGACCGCGCCCACAAAGGCGAAAGAAACCCATCCGGCGACGAGAAACGCCGCGCGTTGCGCGGAAAACCCATCGCGCACACACGCCGCGGCACGTCGCCGAGTCGCAGCCTGCGCGGCAATTGCAGCGCAGCTGCACGGCCCCCAAAACCCAGCCGCGCGGCTCTGGCCCAGCCGCCCACGCGGTGCCCAGCAAGCCCGCGCGGCACAAGGCCGACCGCGCGGGGCCCCTACAGGCCCGCGCGGCACAGGGCCGTCCGCGCGGGGCCCCTGCAGCGCCGCGCGCCCAAGGGCGCGGCCTGCAGGCCCGCGTGGCACAGGGCCGCCCGCGCGGGGCCCCTGCAGCGCCGCGCGCCCAAGGGCGCGGCCTGCAGGCCCGCGCGGCACAGGGCCGCCCGCGCGGGGTCCCTGCAGCGCCGTGCGCCCAAGGGCGCGGCCTGCAGGCCCGCGCGGCACAGGGCCGCCCGCGCGGGGCCCCGGCAGCGCCGCGCGCCCAAGGCAATCTCCTCCGCCCCACACCATCGTACAAGGTCGGTGCTCGCTCAATTCCAGTATTCTACAAGGGTGCTGCAGGGCTGGCAGCACCCTGCGGGCCACCTGCGTGCGCTGGAAGCACCAGGGCGCTGCACCCTGGTGCAACGCTGCGTGGGCGCTGCTGGCCACGCGCAAGCGCGCGCGGCGGGCGCGCGCGCCCTGCAGACTGCGCGCAAGGCGCGCGCGGTGCCCTGCAGACCGCGCGCAAGGCGCGCGGGTCGCGCGCGGTGCCGCGGGCCCTGCGCGGGCCGCGCGCGCCCTGCAGATCGCGCGCAAGGCGCGCGCGGTGCCGCAGGGCCGCGCGCAGGGCGCGCACCGCGCGGGCCCGAGCGGGTCGCGCGCGGTGCCGCGGGCGCTGCGCGGGCCGCGCGCGGCGCCGTGGGCGCTGCGCGGGCCGCGCGCACCCTGCGGACCGCGCGCAAGGCGCGCGCGGTTCCGCAGGGCCGCGCGCAGGGCGCGCACCGCGCGGGCCCGAGCGGGCTGCGCGCAGTGCTGCAGGCCCTGCGCGGGCCGCGCGCACCCTGCGGACCGCGCGCAGGGCGCGCACCGCGCGGGGCCGAGCGGGCCGTGCGCGGTGCCGCGGGCCCTGTGCTGGCAGCGCGGCGCGCCGGGCGGGCGCGCGTGGCGCTGCGAGGCGACGCACGGCTGGTTTGCCGGAGCCGTGCGGCTGGCTGCGCCGCTCGGTCGTTGCCGGCAGTGGCTTGTCGAGCGGTTTCGCTTGTCGTTTTCGCTGTTTTTCGCAAGCCGTTTCTCGCTATTTTTGCGAGCAGTTTCACAAGCGGTTTCGCGCGCTGTTTTCGCTGTTTTCCGCTGTTTTTGCGAGCAGTTTCGCAAGCGGTTTCGCGCGCTGTTTTCGCTGTTTTCCGCTGTTTTTCGCGAGCAGATTTCTTTGTGCAGCCTTGCGAGCGGTTTTCGGGCAGTTTTTTGCGAGCAGTTTTCGCGAGCGGTTTTCGTGCTGTTTTTCGCCAACGGAGGCTAGTTTTCGCCGACGGAGGCTTTTTTTCGCGACGCGCGCTGTTTTTCGCCGTCGGGCGCAGTTTTTCGCCGACGGGGCTGTTTTTCGCCGTCGGGCGCAGTTTTTCACCGACGGAGGCTGTTTTTCGCCGCCGGATGCTCGGTTTTCGACCGTTTAATTGATTTCGCATTTTCTTCGCTTCTGGCAGTTGGCAGTGCAGTTTTAGCTTCTGGCGTGGGCGGTTGTGTGTTTCTCCGCCACGTGGGACCGCGGACTTGCCTTGGGACTTTTGTCTGGGACGCGACCTTGCGACTCCGTTTTGCGCGCGGGTTCCGGCATCGTGCTTCGGCTTGCGTGCTGACCTCGTGGGGGCAAGGTAATCCCGCTGAGCCCAATTGCAAGTGTCGACAAGCAATTGGTGGCAAGCTGAGGTGGGTTGGTTTTTCTCTCCAAGTCTACGGACTTTCTTCTAATTCTATTGTGATAGGATTGCATGCTAGTTTAAGTGTTTTCTTGGAACTTAACTAGCACCCCCGTCATATGTGCATGTGTTTGACCAGACCAATAGAGAACCTTAATCTGGGCTAGGTTCTTTTATGTTTTAGACATCCCACACAGTGCATATCCTTTTGGACATAGAGTTCCTCGCCCGGGTAGTGGGCTGAGTGGTCAGAGTATTGTGGGACGGGTGTTGCACTCGGGCCCGGGGGGCCGAGTGGGGTCTGGTGGCTGGATTAGGCCAGTGTTAGTGTTTCGGGGAACCGTTTCAGATAAACGGTGGTCCCGGGGTTTCTCTTTTCGCTGTTCTTCTCGTCACCACCATGTTGTGATCGTGGTGCACGTGTGTTAGCAGGACCTTGAACCCAGAACCTTTTTGGACGAATACATGATTTTGGTCAGACAATGTTTCTTCCAAGCCTCGTAAGGTCGCCTGAGTCTGTTCTTATTTGATAGGACGAGGGCATTAGCTCTTCGAGGTTTGGGCATAAATCTTGTTTTCAAAGGGGTTTTTCTAAAAAGACTAAAAATAATTAAAAAGATGGATTTCTCTCAGATCGAATGGTTTTCTAAAATAAATGACATGGTTTCTTATAAACTTATCCACCCGAGCGGATTCGAGTGATCTGGGTTCTAAGGGCTGTTTTCTTTCTCGGGGACGTAGGTGTTAGTCTCCCGGGGTTTCGGACCCTTCGCAGATCTGGCTGTGGAGCATCTCCAGCCGTGAGTTTGTGTGTTGAGTTCAGTGGGGTGTTGTTGTGGGAGCTGTTGGGAGAGACGGTGGTCCCAGCTATGTAGCACTTTCGTTGAGTGGGTCAGTGTTGTGAGATTGAGTCGTGGAGGGTTCTCCGACCGAGTTGTGCTTTGAGCATCGAGATACCGATCTGTTTGATCGTGGACTATAGCCTGCAGGAGCCACTGTGAGACAGTGATTCAGTTGTGATACTTGATGTGACGCCCCACTTCCCAGGGGGTCACCCATCCTAGAACTACTCTAGCTCTAGCACGCTTAACTCTCATGTTCCTCTTGGATCTTGCTACCATCCAAAATGCTATAGCCGGGTTAGAGATTTAGTCCTATTATATCATTTATATAGAGGACTAATCTAAATTCCGGGGGTGTCACATTCTTCCCCCCTTTAAGCCCTGACGTCCACGTCAGGCTCAAGAACACTCACAAGCACCAGGCGATGTGAGACTCGTCTCGCTAGCCTTAGCCGACCTTGTGAGGAGCTGCACTCCACTCACAACGGTCATTAGCCGGGGAGCCTCGCTCTACCCGCTATATAACCCTGGCTCAGCCGAGACTCATCTCACATTTCCGGCTGGTGAATGGCTCTGATACCAACTGTGACGCCCCACTTTCCAGGGGGTCACCCATCCTAGAACTACTCTAGCTCTAGCACGCTTAACTCTCATGTTCCTCTTGGATCTTGCTACCATCCAAAATGCTATAGCCGGGTTAGAGATTTAGTCCTATTATATCATTTATATAGAGGACTAATCTAAATTCCGGGGGTGTCACACTTGAGTTCGGTGGGGTCGCACCTCTCGAGCTACGCCCCGGCTGCGTTGATGATTCCGAGCCTGATGAGGCTGCGATGATGATACCGAGCCTGACGAGGCTGCGATGATGCGCCTAGTTCCTATACTAGAGGTCGCTTGATACCCCTGGCCGAGCTACCATAGGGTCACTTTGTGAGATATCGAGATTGTCCGATTGGACACCCTGGTTGATACACTAGGGGGCGCAGGCTTGACTCGACTGGACCCTATGTGGCAGTCGCTGAGATTTGGGTTACACTGAGAGAGTGACGGCATAGCATGTGTCATAGTAGAGTGTCTTGAGCATAGTACTTGTGACATATTGTCAGCAGTGAGTGGCTGCATACCATCATCCATATTCTCTTCCTATTGAGCATAGTAGATAGAGGCATGATAGCTGTAGATTCTTTTCCAGCTTATTTTCATTATCAGTCTTATCTGTTATCTTATGCCTCTAGTAGACTTAGTGGGCAGACCGTGGTTCTTGGAGACGGTACCCACTGAGAACTACTGTAGGATGTAGTTCTCACACCCTCTGTCGGTGACAGGTTGCTGAGGCTTTCTTCCGTTCCTGCCGAACTTGACTGGACGGACCGAGGACAGGGAGTCGCGTGATAGTTCCCTACCAGCATTGTTACTTTAGAGTGAGGTAGATGTACCATCCCAGACTGTGGGAGTTGATTTTGTTTGGTTATTTTTCCTAGTTAGCTATCTCCCAGTTGGATTTGTAGATGTTGTATAGGTGGACTTCTATTTGTATCATCTTGTTTTGGGAGATAGGCTATGTGTTGTTGCAACTTGGTAGTGTGAAATTTTATAGTACAACTTTCTTATCCGCTCTGATATCTGTGTAGCTGTAGTTCTATCTTTGCAGGTTAGACGCTTCGTCTGTACGGCAGTTTCCGTACAGATGGCGGATCTGTTAGCGAGCCCGGGTCGCAGTTTCGACCCCGGGGCGTGACAGCTCGTGCAGCCCAGCTTTTTCAAAATTCCTTTAAGCATTCCCAAAATCGTAGAACACTCTTGTTTCATCTGATGTATGTCCTTGGACATCTTTCTGAGTCCTAGAGCCATTTTGTCTTGTTCTTGTTTGATGGAAGACTCCAGGTTTCCCTTTTGGTCAATTCTTCTGGAAGTTGAAGAACGTTGTCTGACGATTGACGGAGCAGTCTGTCCTTCATTCCGAGGAGATCTTCTTGGCAAAGAATGTGAATTGTCAAGAGGTTCATTGCTTGGCACATTCTTTTTCCTTGCTTGCTGCTTAAGTATTGAGGAAGACTTCAGTAGCTTCTTGTTCTTTAGGTAAACCTTATTTTCTTCATCAATACCTTGTTGTACTTCATCAAGAAATGTGTTCCAATCTTCTTCGTCTTCAGATTCAGTGTCAATTTGAGAGATATTCTTTGGATTCTCTTGACATGGTTCATTTATTTCAATACCTCGAGCTCGTCCAGGTCGTCGAGCGAGTCTTTTTCTTTTTAAGAATATGGATGAAGAGGTCATTGGTGCTTTTCCTTTTTCCGTAGCAGTGGGCGGAGCCTCTTCCTTTGATGTCTCTGCACGGGCTTTCCCTTTCGATGCAACAGAGGTTTTCTGTGGCGATTTTCCAGGATGTGTTTCATCATCTGACAACTCATCCCAATTGACTTCATCCTTTTTAGCCCTCTTGGGCTTGACAGTGTCTCTCGTATGTACCATAGTAGCCAGAAGAAAAATGATCCAGGTGATCACCATTGCTATTGGTTTCTTGTGAAAAGAAATCCTGTGAGCAACAACTCAAGAACACGAAAAAATTGTTAATTTTCAAAAATTAGAAAAGTTGTACCCAAACAATCATTATCGTGTAGAGAGACTAGGAATGAAATTAGTTTTGCAAAAGGAAATTGAAAAATAGATCAATTGCATGATTTTGGAAAATTCCCATTATATGCCCTAAAACCGAAATTTTTGAAATCGAAGACCAAAAATCCGTTTATCTTGAGAATACCTAGCATATAATCAAAACTAATTTACCCAGAGTTCTTATTTCAAAAGAAATTTGATCAAAAACCATCCACAAATGAAATTGATACAAGAAATTCATCACGTTTTGAGGAGAAATAAGAAAAACTGTGAAAAACCGAGATTTTGATCAATAAAACTTACTTGGAATTGAAGAACTTGAGTTTGAAAGCTTCCAAGATGGATGAAATCTAGAGAGAGAAGCTCTGGAAACTTTGGAACAAAAGATTGGAGTAAAAGAAATCAAAACCCTTTTGTTCTATATAAAACCCTAGCCGCGATCCGGATCAGTTCGTGATTACGATCCGGATCGGCTACCCGCAGTGAAAAACTGCGTTCGGGATCCGGATCGGCAGGTCCAATCTGGATCGTCTGCCCGCAGAAGAATATCTGCGTTCGGGATCCGGATCGGCAGGTCCAATCCGGATCGGCTCCAACTTTTTCTTTAGAAAATTTCAGAGAAATTCTAGAAAAACCAGAAAAAGATTGTAAACACTTTTGTGTATCAACTTTAAACGAAAATCATCGTTTCATACAACAAGAAATAGATTATACCAAATCTATCATTAACATCCAACAAATGAAACGAAAATTTATAAAAATTAAATCCCTTAAAGTTGAACAACTTCAATTACATCTAACTTGATCTCATGAGTAATGCCTTTATCAAATCATCAATTCGGTAAAAAAAATGAAATACAAAGATCAATAGATGTCTAAAATCCCAGATAAATTAGATAATATATCTAGTCAATTTATTGAAGAGAGTGGCTCTTTGAGCATCTTTCATTAAAAATCCCACCTTATACCAACCTTGAAATTTTGACAGAGTCAAGTATTTCAACATGCATTTTAATTAATCAAACTTGAAAAACCTTGCTTGGTATACATGTGGTAGCTGCACACAGTACTCGGACGACCGAGGTGGTAGCTCTTTCCTCCATGTGGTGGTAGTTTTCACACTCCTCATTGGGATGTAACTCTTTCCACATCTTTTGAGCATAATACTTTTTCTTTGACTCCCCCTCAATTGGCTATCAATTATTTAAGATATAAAGTATTCAGCCAAAAATTGATCTCGATTTCATACTCGACTAAACAGTCAAATAAGATAAAAACTATACCAAGAGATCATCGAGAGAGAAATTGACTTTGATCAAAACAAAGATGAGTTAATTGACATAAATGATCATTGCATCAAATGAAATATTATGATATCCAAGGCATAATAAATTTCTAAATATATAAAAGGATGCAGTCAAAGTCAATAAAACTAATGCTCAATTAATGTTCTATGTCTAAGCATAGATGATGAACAAAAACACAAAAACAAAACCTAACCTAAACAAGAGTTTCAAAAAGGGTTTATTTCAAGGAAAGCATTCCAATTGCTTTACGCAAATGAATAAAACATTTTTGATCCAAATGTTTTGTTAAAATGTCAGCTAATTGATCTTCAGTTGAAATGTAGGAAATTTGAAGAATATTTGATTCAACTAGCTCTCTAAGAAAATGATATCTAAGTTCAATGTGTTTTGTTCTAGAGTGCAACACAGGGTTTTTTGAAATGTTTATAGCACTTGTGTTGTCACATAAAACAGTTACCGAAGTTGCTGAAATCTGGAAGTCGCTCAACACGCTTTTCATCCAAATAAGTTGAGTTGAACAACTACCCGCTGAGATGTATTCCGCTTCGGCAGTCGAGAGTGCAATGCAGTTTTGCTTTTTACTATGCCATGCAAAAGGACAATGGCCAAGATAAAAACATGCACCACTCGTACTTTTCCGATCATCAACAGATCCTGCCCAATCGGCATCTGAGTATCCAATAATATCTAGACTTGTTCCCATAGGATACCAAATTCCGAAATTAATGGTTCCTTTGATGTACCGGATGATCCGTTTCACCGCTTTCAGGTGAACCTCCTTTGGTGCTGATTGATATCTCGCGCAAATCCCAACACTAAAGGATATATCCGGGCGACTAGCTGTGAGGTAAAGTAGACTTCCAATCATGCTGCGATAGAGTTTCTCGTCTACATTATCACTAAGAGATTCACTTCCTAATCCCTTACTGCTAGTTCCCATAGGAGTAGGAAAATCTTTAGAATCTTCTAATCCGAATTTCTTTACCAACTCCTTTGCGTACTTGGATTGACACAGATGGATGCCTTCACCATTTTGTTTCACTTGCAATCCAAGAAAGTATGTCAGTTCGCCCATCATAGACATCTCAAATTCGCTTTCCATGGTTTCTGCGAATTTAGAAGCATCATTATCCTTTGTTGCTCCAAATATAATGTCATCGACATAGATTTGTGCAACAATGAAGTTATTTTGATAATTCTTCACAAAGAGAGTCTGATCTGCTCCCCCTCGAGTATAGCCCTTCTCCAAAAGGTGCTTTGTCAACCTTTCGTACCAAGCTCGCGGTGCTTGTTTTAAACCGTAAAGAGCCTTTTTCAAACGAAAAACATGGTTAGGTCGTTTACAGTCTACAAAACCTTTCGGTTGAGCCACATAAACTTCCTCATTTAAAAACCCATTTAAAAACGCGCTCTTAACGTCCATTTGAAAGAGTTTTATTTTAAAGTGACAAGCAATAGCGAATAAGATACGAATGGACTCGAGTCTAGCTACAGGGGCGAACGTTTCATCAAAGTCTATACCTTCTATTTGAGAGTAGCCTTGAGCAACTAAACGTGCTTTGTTCCTGATGATGGTACCATCCTCATTTTTCTTGTTCTTGAAAATCCATTTAGTACCGATCACATTGTGTTACTTCGGAGGCGTCGTTAATTCCCAGACTTTGTTGCGTTCAAACTGATGGAGCTCTTCCTGCATTGCTTCAATCCAGTAGTTATCCTGAAGAGCTTCATCGACATTCTTTGGTTCGATCATGGAAACGTAACAGGCGAATCCACAAACCAACTGTCTCCGAGTTTTGACTCCTTCTTGTGGGTCTCCAATGATGTTTGATTCAGGATGATCCTTGGAGATGCGTAACGTTTGTTGTAATGGAGTACTCGGAGGTACATGAGATGATTCCTGCACATCAGATAAACTTGAAGAACCATTAGATGCATCATTAATATTGGAAGTATTATCATGAGAAGATGCACTTACAGGAGTATCATCATCAAGAGAGATATCAGGGGTAGATTTATCAGATGCAAAGTGGAAAGCTTCATCTACTTTAACATTTATAGATTCTACGATCGTCTTAGATTCCAAGTTAAATACCCGATATGCTCTACTATTCGTAGAATACCCCAAGAAAATCCCTTCGTCACTTCGAGAGTCAAACTTTCCAAGATTTTCGCGGTCACGTAAAATGTAACATCGACTCCCGAAGATACGAAAATATTTGATGTTGGGTTTTCTACAACACCATAGTTCATATGGTGTATTTAACGTTCTCGGGCGCAAATAAACTCGATTAATAACATAGATTGCAGTGTTCACAGCTTCAGCCCAAAAATGTAGCGGTAAATTTCGGCTATGAAGCATAACACGTGCCATCTCTTGAACAACCCTGTTTTTGCGCTCGACAACACCATTCTGTTGAGGTGTATAGGGTGCTGTGAATTCATGCTTAATGCCGTTGGAAGTGCAAAAATCAATGAATTTAGAATTTATGAATTCTCCACCTCTATCACTTCTAACACGAATGATCTTTTCATTCTTTTCAATCATAATACGAAGGCAAATCTCGTGAAAAGAATCAAAAGTATCAGCTTTCTCTTTTAAAAATGCTACCCATGAATACCGAGAGAAATCATCAACCAATAAGAAAATATACCATTTACCTCCCAAGGATGGTTGACGTGTTGGCCCCATAAGATCCATATGCAATAATTCCAAGGGCCGTTTGGTACCGACGTGATTCAAGGATGAGAGAAGAATTCACCTTTGCGTACCCAAACCTTTCGAGTTTTGGTGTACGTCGGAAGTGATTGTGAGGTTGATACCTTTGGTGAAAGCGTCTTGTTTGATCCGTCGCTTTTCATTGACGTCGTCGTCTTGTTTGATGAACTACCGAGGCTTTTTTCCTTCAAAGAATTTGCATTCGATTTCCGAGGAATCACCCTTTTGGTAGTCGTTGCAAGAAGTGCTTGAGTTGAGCGTTTGGCTCCCATCTTGCAATTTCTCCTTATGTGCCCTGCAAAATTACAACGAAAACATACCTTAGTGCTTGACGATCCCGAGGAGGGTGAAGTAGGCTTGTTGTCGTTGCTTGTCGTGAATTCCGGTGTCGGAGGAGGAGATACCGACTGAGGCACGAAAACTGTCCCAACCGAACTAAAATCGTCTTTAGTTTGATTGTATCCGAGGCCGAACTTGTTTGATTGACCAAGACCAAGAAGCTTATCCAACTTACTCCTTCATGATGAAAATCGCTGTAAGTCATCCTTGAGTTGGATAATGGTGTCACGCCCCGGGGCGATACTGCGCCCCGGCTCGCCAACAGATCCGCCGCCCGTACGGGAAGCCCCGTATAGGCGTAGCGACTAACCTGCAAAGAAACATCTACACTAGCAGATATCAGAGCTGAAAGAGAAAAGCTGGAATAAAATACATAAAATAAACTACAACTCACAAATATACAGACCAATCTCACCAGAATACAAGAGTCTCTCAGAAAAGCAGGAAAGAAAGGTACAACTCAAAACCTCACTACAACAGTCACTCGACATAACACACACCAAAATGGTACTGGGGTACATCTACTCACACACTGAAGATGACAGGAGGGGATCTATCTCGCGACGCCCTTACCTCGGTCAGAAGGAGCTGGATCAGCAACAAGAGCTGCAGGAACCGGAGCAGAAGTCCCTGGGGAGAAAACACCACGACGGGTGTGAGAACTACATCCCACAGTAGTTCTCAGTGGGTGCCGCCAACAAGCCCGACGGTCTGCCCACTAAGTCTACCAGAGGCAAAAGTAACATATGCAGTGCTAAAAGGAAAGCTGGGAAAAGTAACTCTACAGCTACTATGCCTCTATCTAGATGCTCAACAGTGGAACAGAAAGAACATAATGCCACAACTAACTCTCCTCCCTGATCACCCAATCAAAACTGATTGCCACATCGGGTCCAGTCAAACCTGCGCCAACCTACTGCCGTTACGTCCCGGAGGAGCGGACTTACGTAGGGCGTCCGTGGCTGCCAACAAAAGCACAGCCAGAGGGACCAATGCAACAACAAGTCGCTAAAGAACATCTCAAACTCACGCCGGCACAACCCGGTCTCGCCTACTCCGGAGTGGCACTCGAGGGGAGCGACCCGCTCGAGTCAAAGTAACCCATAAGTATCACTGTATAGTATCTCTGTAAAGCTCAAATGTGGCTCATGCAGGCTATGATCCAATCCTCGATCAATAAGATCGACTACCAAACAAACACTGACTCACTCACTGGCTGGAATCTACACAGCTGAAACTCACTGTCTCTCTGACAGTTTCCAAGAACCCAGATCTACCATCACTATCACTCTCCCAAAGAAATCAAATCTACAGACTGCTATCAACTCCACTCGGTCCCCAGACACGAGTGCAAATGCATCCCACAACCACCCGACCTCTCGGCCCACAACTCGGGCGAGGAAAAGCTAAGTCCATAGTGAAATGAAGTATCGTGATGTGGAATGTCTAAAGCAGTAAGAACCTAGCCCAAGTTGGAGTTTTTCTACAGACTGGCTGAACATGATACATATGACAGGGGTGCTAGGTCAAATTCCAAGATTTCATTACTTAACATAGAGTAGGGATCAAAAGATTCATCAACTGATATATGAGATACAACATACAGTTTTACACATGCTAATACTCCAATTTCTAACATGCATGATCCTACACACATAGAATTAGTACACAGTCCAGAGTTCTTGGAAGCAAGGTCACCCACCTGAAAGTGCTAACTGCCCGGAATCGTACAGCTAAGAAAGCCCAAAACAGTCAGATCACAGATCCCACCAAGCCAACAACACGGTAGAAGTGCTCACAACCTCCTGGGTACAAACATACACCAAAATTACACTTTAAACCACACAAATTCCAAAATCCCAAAATCTGTGGTGAACAGTCCCATTCACACGAAATTTTCACCTGAAAAACTTCCTCCAAAAATTCCAATAAAAATATGACGGCGATCCTCGCGAAGAGTAGATGTCGATAGAGTCCTGAAACGTCGAATTCCGATGTCCGGATGAGGAGATAAAAATCCGACAAGTAGGTGTTGTCCAAATCAACCAACAGTCGCAAAGGGGGTTAAAAATGTACCCAGAACCCCAAGAAAATCTCGGATGCAGAAAAAGTGTCCAACACGGAAAATGTAGATTTACCTCTTACGAAACCGTCACCATAGAAATCGTCCAAAAATAACGTCGGGGTAGCCCGGTAGACCTCCCAGACTAAACTGCGACGAAAATGGGCCTCCAACAGTAGATCGTCGCTCCGCACCCCGATGTAGAAGTCGCCGTCGTCGCGGCCTCCAAAAATTCTGAACCTTTGCCAAAAGATGCACAAGAGGGAGAGGAAGAAAATTGGTGAAGGGCTCAATGGCTAAAGCTCTCGGGAAAAGCCTCTAAAGTGAGCCCCAAGGGGCCTATTTATAGGCCTAACCCGAAATCAGCCCAAAAAGACAAGTCAATGGGCTTTCGGGCCCAACTTTCGGGCGCCCGATACATTCGGGCGGCTACAGTGTTGGGCCGGCCCAACACTGTTCACGCCCGAATCCACCAGGAGCCGCCACGTGGCCCGCCGAACAGCAAACAGCTGTTCGGGCCACCCACGGGCTGCCACGTGGCCCGCCCCCGCATAGTGAGGCGGTGGGCGCCCGCCAACCAGCGGGCGACGCGTGTCCCCCCAGTTGACCCGCTGACCGGTCGGCGGCCGCGCCGGGCGCGCGGCATGGCCCCGACGTGGGCACACGCCCCGAGGTACCGGCCCCGACTCCGTGCGCCGCGCACGGTGCGCCCGCGAACTAGAGGGTGACACGTGTCCCCTACACCCGGTCCACGCATTCCACTCCGGAATTCCGTGGACCGCGCCGCGTGCACCGACCAACCGGAGGCTGCCACGTGCCCCCGCCTTGGTCCATGCACCGCCGCGCTCACCCGGTAGACCGCGCGCCTTGCGCCCGCCAATCAGGCGGTGCCACGTGTCCATGCGCCGGGTCTGTGCACCCCGCCGCGCAGCTCTGTGGACCGCGCATCCTGAACCGGCCAATGACAGGCCGCCACGTGGCATCCCGGCGGTCTACGGCCCCTCCCATTCACCATTTTCTACTAAAAACTTCCGGGAGTCCGTTTTTGGGCATCCGGACTCAGAAATAAACAAGCAAATAGCCGTTTTCAAGCGTTTTTCCGTGCTGAATCCATTTCCGACCTCTGTTGGGCCTAATTCTTTTCCGAAATTTCGGCAAACTCAGCCGAAGGCCTACACAGCTAATAATAACACACAGGGTCCATCTGTGGCATCCCATTGACGCACCATGGGCCAGATACACCAACGCTAGGTGCTCTAACAGTGGATTCATCGGAAGAATGCTGCATGGGAATTAGGGCCACTACAAATGGTCTCTGTCATTTCCAATTTTTCCTATCGAGCCTCGCCGTTGAGCTTCAAGAAGTAATTCGCTTTGTTAACCATATCTATATAATTCTTCTCGAATTTCTCATTGGACTCTTGAAGGGAAACATTTGCTTTTATCAGATTATCCCTTTCCACTTCAAGATCGGTCGAGAGAGAAATCACCCTTTTTAGTTCTTCTTCGAGATCCTGCAATCTCCCTCTCAACCCCTTGTTTTGCTTAGCCAGTTTCTTTGAATCCCTCAAAAGTCTATGGTAGGCTAGAGCAAAATCTTCACCTTCCGAATCATCCGATTCATTGTCCGTGGCATTCTTTTCAACAGTGGAGTTGGACAGTGACTCGGATGTACTTGCCATTAAGCACATGAAGGGTGAAGATGTGGACGCGTAGAACGCAGTTGCGTTGTCTTCTTCATCACTTGACGATGACTCATTTGATGATGAGGTGTCATCCCAAGTGACGGCTTGCATCGCCTTCTTCTTAGACGGATTCTTAGTTGGACATTCCGTTGAGATATGGCCGTACCCTCGGCACTTGAAGCATTGGACTTGTCCTTCTGTGCTTTTCTTATCCTTAGAAAAGCCTTCTTGCTTTCTTGACTTGTAACTTGAAGAACCCTTGCCTTTCTTCCACTTTCCGAAGGATGGAGTTTTGCTTGAATTACCCCTTCAAAAATTTCGGCGAAACTTCCTTGTCAAGAGAGCGAGCTGTTTCTCAAAGTCCTCCATAGATAAATTCTCGTCATCGCCTGAGGAGGATGAATCCGCGTCTTCTTCTTTTGTTGTTTTCAAAGCATAACCTGAAGACTTAGAAGAGGATGCCTTTCCCGAAGAATAGTTAGTAGGAAATGTCATTTCATAAGTTTGTAAAGAACCAACTAATTCTTCTACACGGATTTCGTCCGGGTGTTTAATAGTTTCAATGGCCGTAACCTTGGAACGAAATCTTTCAGGAAGAGTTCTTAAGATCTTTCTTACAATTTTAAATTCTGGAATCTTCTCTCCCAAGTTAGCACATGAGTTTACGATGTCTTGCAATCGTGTGTAATAGTCTGTGAACGATTCATTTTCTGCCATGAAAATAGAGTCAAACTTGCTCGTAAGCATTTGCAGTTTCTGAATCTTCACAAGGTTAGTTCCCTCATGCGTTACTTGATGAACATCCCAGATTTCTTTCGCAGTCTCACATGCCGAGACGCGAGAGAACTCTGTTTGTGATAAGGCATTAAATAAAGCATTTATTCTCTTGCCATTGTAAGAAGATATATCAATCTCTTCCTGGTCCATTTCGACCTAGGTTTGATGGTGCGAACATCACCAATAAATTCAGTTGGATTAGACCATCCTAATTCAATTGATTGCCACACCCGTTCGTCGATGGAAATTAAAAAGGCTTTCATCCGTACTTTCCAGTACGCATAATTTGTTCCATCGAAGAACGGGGGTATGTTGATGTTTCCACCTTCAACCATTGTTTACAACCCTATTCCAGCTCTGATACCACTTGTTTGGTTATATGAATAATAGGATCTAAATAGGGGAAAAAAAACACCTAGAGGGGGGTGAATAGGTGTAAACCATAAACACTCAAAAATCTTTGCGATATAAAAACCCAATGCGGAAAAATAAATAACACGCAGAGATTTTTACGTGGAAAACTCCAAACCGGAGTAAAAAACCACGGGACCGATAACACGGTGAAATCCACTAGAATTAAACACGTACAAGGTGATATACCGTACTCACAGACGACTCAACCTTTTCCATACGCTCCTAGTTGATCTTCTCCGCTCGCTCCACGACGCTTCTCGAATCCACGATGTGCGTCCAACGCCGAATCCACAGCGTCCAACGTCGAGTCCACGACGTCCGACTGAATCCACGGTCTTCACCCAGTAGCACGCTTCGAATCCACGAACGTACCTCGCTCCGAATCCACGAGAGCGGTTGCACCTTGAATCCACAAGGCCACGCGAGTCCACGCGCCGATTTTGGGGTAAATCGTTGTTTTTTGGGTGGTGATGATCCGCCGAATACTTAGATTAGAAATAGATCGGAAATACCATCTAAGTATTCATTGATTTGATTCTACTCAGAATATGAGTATAAAAACCTAGAATCAAATCAATCAATATAGATGAAGAAACATAAGATAAAATCTAGTATTTCCTTTCTTCTCTATATGTGGATCTTAGGCCGTATATAAGATTATATATTATTATGACGGCTATTTGGATTAACCCTAGAAAAAGAATCATAGGGTCTATTTATAGGTTAGAAACCCTTGGAAGAAGATAAGGATCAAAAACTAACCTTTTCTGGAGTTTTTACATGACGACGATCCGGATCAGAGATGGGCGATCCGGATTGCAGTAGCGTGAAAAACAGTTTCCAGAAAAACGAAGGTTCGGGATCCGGATCGAAGTGCTTGATCCGGATCGTTCATACAGTTCACCAAACATCAACGTTCGGGATCCGGATTGCGAAGCCTGATCCGGATCGTTCAAATAAAATGGTAAACTCAGTGTTCGGGATCCGGATCAAGGGAAGCTACGATCCGGATTGAACTGGTGTATGAACGAACCACCTTCGGGATCCGGATTGAACAGTCTGATCCGGATCCTGAACATGTCCCATGTCCAGTTTTTGATATTTATGCAATAACAAATCCATCCAAGTGTTTCTACGCTATAAGAAGTATTCGGATCACCAAAGATATTAAGTTAAACATACCTGATCCTTTTGAATTCTTCTTTCTTGAGATTGAGTTATATGATCCAACTTCCTTTACCTTCAATCTTCAAGACTTAACCGAAATCACGAAATACGCCAACTCAAATTCCGTAACAATTTAGAACCCGATGATCCTTTAGATGGTTTCGTGGATGTAGATCCATCGGTTCTATTCTTCCAAAATTTCCGACGAAATTTCTTTACGATCCGCGCCAATTGTTCTTCAAAATCGGCAAAAGAGATTTCATCGTCGGAACTTGATTTGCTATCTTCTTCCTTTGTTGATTTGAATGCAATACCTATAAGCTTAGAAGAAGACTTGGAAGAAACTTGATTAGTAGGAAAAGTCATTTCATAAGTTTGCAAAGCACCTACTAATTCCTCTACTCTCATCTCATCCGGATGACTAACGGTTTCAATGGCGGTAACCTTTGCCCTAAACCGTTCTGGAAGAGTCCGAAGTATCTTTCTTACAATTCTCGACTCCGGGATTTTTTCTCCAAAATTAGCACAAGTATTGATCACATCTTGAAGTCTAGTGTAATAATCTGTAAATAATTCATGCTCTTCCATATGAATAGAGTCAAATTGACTTGTAAGCATCTGGAGCTTTTGAATTTTTACTAGATTAGTACCCTCATGTGTAATTTTGAGAATATCCCAAATTTCCTTCGCGGTTTCACATGTGGAAATTCGTGTGAACTCAGTCGAGGAAAGAGAATTAAATAAAGCGTTCATACCTTTCCCATTGTAAGAAGATCTTTCAAATTCCTCTTTGGACCATCTAGAGCGAGGTTTTGGGGTAGTAGAATTTCCTACTTCCTCAACAGGATGCACCCAACCGTATTCCACGGTTTGCCATACCCGCTCATCAATTGAGATGAGAAACGCTCTCATCCGCACTTTCCAATAAGCATAATTGGTCCCATCAAAAAGAGGAGGTCTATAAATATTACCACTTTCACCCGACATGATAGATAAACCTAAAACCTTCTCTGATACCAATTGTTGGTTTTTGGATCCCCAAGGATCTAAATAGGTACTATCAAACAACTAGAGGGGGGGGTGAATAGGTGTAATACTTATAAAACCAATCTCAGTGCAAAATAAAAACCAATGCGGAAATAAAAACAGCACACCGAGATTTACGTGGAAACTCCAATCCAGGAGAAAAACCACGGGACCAACACGCAATAACAATCCACTAAGAAAAGAAGAATAACAAGGTGATTACCGACTCCACTGACTCAAACCCCTCATTCAACTTCTTCGGACCTTGCGCTCACCGATTGCACGTCCACTGCACACGTTCGAATCCACGAACGCCACTCGAATCCACGAGCACACGTTTCGAATCCACGAAACGCCTTTAGCACACCGAATCCACGATGCCACGTCGAATCCACGACGCAAACTCAGCCGGTAAGAATATTGGCTTCGATGGTGATCCTTTGCTTAGATTCTCATTGAGGAACCGTAGAAGAAATCTCTAAGCAAAGATTAGATCAATTCGACAAAAGATATGTTCTTGAAAGAACCGTCGAATTGACCTAAAAGAGGCTATAAAGAAGAACGATAAAAACCTAGCCTCTAGGGTTGCTCTCAAGTGTTTAATTAATTAATCGGTAGTTTTTGAGAAACCCTAAATGTCTATTTATAGTTTAGAAACCTTTGGAAAGAGATAAGCATCAAAAACTGACTTAACAGAAATTTTCCCGTACGACGATCCGGATCGGATTTACGGCGATCCTGATCGTCGTCTTTTTTCAGCAATTCCTGAAAAAACAAGGTTCGGGATCCGGATCGGTTCAGGATCAGAAATTCTGAAACATCCAATTTGTCCAGTTTTTGATTTTTAAGCAATGAAAACTTATCCAAGTGTTTCTAAACCACTCAAATGTATTCGGATCACCAAAATTATTTAGTTAAACGTACCTGATCAATCCGAATCCATTTTCCTTAAGATTGATGTAATTGATCCACAATTCTTCTACTTCAATCTTCAAGACTCAAAATACAGAGTGTTAACTTGAGATCTTGTTGAATCTTCTCTAAGTCTTCGATTGCTGATTGACAATTTGATCACTTCAAGACTCCGACTCAACTCAACAACTCAACTACTCAACTCACGAAATATACCAACACAAAAAGCCGTAACAGCATCATTGTCTCTGGTTGCACCAAATATAATGTCGTCGACATAGATTTGTGCTACAATGAAATTATCCTGATAATGCTTCACAAAGAGAGTCCGGTCTGCTCCCCCTCGAGTGTAGCCCTTTTCCAATAGGTGCTTTGTTAGCCTTTCGTACTATGCTCGCGGTGCTTGTTTTAGACCGTAAAGAGCCTTTTTCAAACGAAAAACATGGTTAGGTTGTTTATAGTCTACAAAACCTTTCGGTTGAGCCACATAAACTTCCTCGTTTAAATACCCATTTAAAAACGCGCTCTTGACGTCCATTTGAAAGAGTTATTTTAAAGTGACAAGGAATAGCGAATAAGATACGAATTGACTCGAGTCGAGCAACTAGGCCGAACGTCTCATCAAAGTCTATTCCTTCAATTTGCGAGTAGCCCTGAGCAACTAATCGTGCTTTGTTCCTGATGATGGTACCATCCTCATTTTTCTTATTCTTGAAAATCCACTTAGTACCAATCACGTTATGTTGCTTCGGTGACTTCGTTAATTCCCAGACTTTGTTTCTTTCGAACTGATGGAGCTCTTCCTGCATTGCTTCAATCCAGTAGTCATCTTGAAGAGCTTCATCGACGTTCTTTGGTTCTATCATGGAGACATAACATGCGACTCCACAAACCAACTTCCTCCGAGTTTTGACTCCTTCTTGTGGATCTCCAATAATGTTTGATTCCGGATGATCTTTGGAGATTCTTAACGTTTGCGGTAGCGGAGTTCTCGGAGATGCATGTGATGATTCCTGCACATCAGATAAACTAGAAGAGCCATTAGATGCATCATTATTATTGGAAGAATTATCATGGGAAGATGCATTTACATGAGTATCATCATCAAGAGACATATCAGGGGTAGATTTATCAGATGTAAAGTGAAAAGCTTCATCTACTTTAACATTTATAGATTCTACCATCGTTTTAGATTCAAGGTTAAATACCCGATATGCTCTACTGTTTGTAGAATAACCCATGAAAATCCCTTCGTCACTTCGAGAGTCGAATTTACCAAGATTTTCGCGATCTCGCAAAACAAAATAGCGACTCCCAAAGATACGAAAATATTTAATATTTGGTTTTCTACAAAACCACAACTCATATGGTGTATTTAATGTTCCCGGGCGCAAATACACTCGATTAATTATATAGACGGCGGTGTTCACGGCTTCAGCCCAAAAATGTAACGGGAGATTCCGGCTATGAAGAATCACACGCGCCATCTCCTGAACAACCCTGTTTTTGCGCTCAACAACACCATTCTGCTGAGGTGTATAGGGTGCTGAGAATTCATGTTTTATGCCATTGGAAGTGCAAAAATCAGTGAATTTAGAATTAATGAATTCTCCACCTCTATCACTTCGAACACGAACGATCTTTTCATTTCTTTCAATCATAATACGATGACAAACCTCATGAAAGGAGTCGAAAGTATCCGCTTTCTCTTTTAAAAAAGTTACCCATGAATACCTAGAGAAATCATCAACCAAAAGAAAGATATACCATTTACCTCCCAAGGATGGTTGACGAGTTGGCCCGATTAAGTCCATATGCAGTAATTCTAAGGGCCGGTTAGTACCAACGTGGTTCAGGTTCTTGTGTGCAGCACTTGATTGCTTTCCCTTTAGACAACCTCCACACACAATGTTATCTTTAAATGTAAGTTTAGGAACCCCCTTAACCACGTCTTTATTAGAAATCCTTGCTAGTTCTTTAAAATTTATGTGACCTAGCCTTTCATGCCAAAGAGTTTCATTATCTAAAGAAACTAGGTTACATTTTTCAGAAATTTTGTTTGAAACAACATAGCAATTATTTTGAGATCTAACCCCTTTCAAAAAAAAATACATGGTCCTTATCAGTTACAATACATTCTTCAGAAGAAAAATTAACTGAAAAACCATTGTCACAAAGTTGACTTATACTGATGAGCTTAGTCTTAAGGCCTTCTACAAATAGAACATTATTCAAGACAGGGCCTTCTGGAATAGCGATTGTTCCTTTTCCAACAATTTTAGAAGAACGACTGTCTCCGAAAACAACATGTCCTCCGGAGATTTTCTCTAAAGTTTGAAAACAGTTTTTGTCACCGGTCATGTGACGGGAACATCCACTATCCAGATACAAAGACGAGTTGTCATAAGCATGTAAAGAAGTATGAACAACAAGACAAGGGAAGATTTCACCTTTGCGCACCCAAACCTTTTTGGATTGCGTCGGCAATGTTCTTGAAGTTATTTTCCTTGGTGACAGCGTCTTATTTGATTCATTGCTTGGCATCGTCTTCCGAGGTGAACTACCAAGGTTCTTTTCCTTTGAAAAGTTTTCCTTTGATTTCCGGGAAATCACCTTTTTGGTAGTTGTTGCAAGAGGCGCTTGAGTTGAACGTTTCACTCCCATCTTGCAATTTCTCCTTATGTGCCCTACAAAACCACAACAAAAACATACCTTAGTGCTTGACGATCCCGAAGAGGGTGAAGTAGGCTTGTTGACGTTGTTTGTCGTAAATTCCGGTGTCGGAGGAGGAGATACCGACTGGAGCACAAAGACTGTCCCAATCGAACTAAAATTGTCTTCAGTTCGATTGTATCTGAGGCTGAATCTGTTTGTTTGACCAAGACCAAGCATCTTATCCAACTTACTCCTTGTTACGGCATTTTGTGTTGGCACATTTCGTGTGTTGAGTCGGAGTCTTAAAGGGAACAAATTGTCAAATCGGCTTTCGAAGACTCATTGAAGATTCAACATGAGCTCAAGATAACACTCAGGTATGGTTAATTAAACCATGGTGATTTAAGTTCATTTATAACCATTGGAATCAGGAACTTAGTGAAAACCGGTTTAGACTTGGTTTTAGGAACTTGGATTTAACTTACAATCTTTTTTAAGTTTGGTTTCCGGTACTTGGTTTGATTTGGATAAAGCTTATCTTGGAAAAATCAGTTTTTACATCACGTACCGGAACCACACTTGAAGTTCCTCTAACCCGACACAGAATTTTCTGTAAATTGCACTGCGTACCGGAACACGGACTCGCGTACCGGAACACAATAGAAAAATCTGTGGTTTGCACCATTGCGTACCGGAACGTGATATTTGGTACCGGTACACAATGCCCATTCGGGATAAATTTCCTAAACCGACTTTTATCTTTTTCCAAGGGCTATAAATAGATACTTAGGGTTTCTAAACGAGGGTGACCAATACGAAACACTCGTGAGCAACCCTAGAGGCTGGTTTTTACCGTTCTTCTCTTTCGCCTCTATTAGGTCAATTCGACGGTTCTTCCAAGATCTATCTTTTGTCGAATTGATCTAGTCTTTGCTTAGAGATTTCTTCTACGGTTCCTTCATGATAATCTAAGCAAAGGATCACCATCGAAGCCTATATTCTATATCGGCTATTTGCGTCGTGGATTCGGCGTGACATCGTGGATTCGATGTGTTGAAGGCGTTTCGTGGATTCGAAACGTGTGCTCGTGGATTCGAGTGGCGTTCGTGGATTCGAACGTGTGCAGTGGACGTGCAATCGGTGGAGCGCGAGGTCCGAAGAAATTGAAGGAGGGGTTGACACCTTGTTATTCTTCTTTTCTTAGAGGATTGTTATTGCGTGGACATCCAACCGTTCAGCGCAAGGTCCAAAGAAGCTGAAGGAGGGGTTGAGTCCGTGGAGTCGGTAATCACCTTGTTATTCTTCTATTCTTAGTGGATTGTTATTGCGTGTTGGTCCCGTGGTTTTTCTCCTGGATTGGAGTTTCCACGTATATCTCGGTGTGCTATTTTTATTTTCCGCATTGTTTTTATTTTGCACTGAGATTGAGTTTTTAAGTATTACACCTATTCACCCCCCCTCTAGTTGTTTGATAGTACCTATTTAGATCCTTTGGGATTAATACTCTACAATTGGTATCAGAGCGGGTTTTAGGTTTATCTATCTTGATGGGTGAAAGTGGTAATATTTATAGACCTCCTCTTTTTGATGGGACTAATTATGCTTATTGGAAAGTGCGCATGAGAGCTTTTCTCATCGCAATTGATGAGCGAGTATGGCAATCCGTGGAATGCGGTTGGGTGCATCCTGTTGAGGAAGTAGGAAATTCTACTATCCCAAAACCTCGCTCTAGATGGTCCAAAGAGGAATTTGAAAGATCTTCTTACAATGGGAAGGGTATGAACGCTTTATTTAATTCTCTTTCCTCGACTGAATTTACAAGAATTTCTGCGTGTGAATCCGCGAAGGAAATTTGGGATATTCTCAAAATTACACATGAGGGTACTAATCTTGTAAAAATTCAAAAGCTCCAGATGCTTACTAGTCAATTTGACTCTATTCATATGGAAGAGCATGAATTGTTTACAGACTATTACACTAGACTTCAAGATGTAATAAATACATGTGCTAATTTAGGAGAAAAGATCCCGGAGTCGAAAATTGTAAGAAAGATACTTCGGACTCTTCCGGAACGGTTTAGGGCAAAGGTTACCGCCATAGAAACCGTTAGTCATCCGGATGAGATGAGTGTTGAGGAATTAGTAGGTGCTTTGCAAACTTATGAATTGACTTTTCCTACTAATCAAGTTTCTTCCAAGTCTTCTTCTAAACTTACAGGTATTGCATTCAAATCAACAAAGGAAGAAGATAGCGAATCAAGTTCCGACGATGAAATCTCTATTGCCGATTTTGAAGAACAATTGGCGCGGATCACAAAGAAATTTCGTCGGAAATTTTGGAAGAATCGAACCGATGGATCTTCATCCACGAAACCATTTAAAGGATCATCGGGTTCTAAATCCTCTAACCTCAAATTCCTTGCAAAATCTTCTAAGGAAAAAGATGAATTCGAAGGGGAAATCCGATGTTATAGATGCAAAGGCTACGGCCATATTTCAACGGATTGTCCTACTCCGAAATTATATAAAAAGAAGGCTTTGCAAGCGAAAACTTGGGACGATTCTACTTCTAATGAATCGACCTCAAGTAAAGAGTAAAATGCCGTTGCTTTTCATGCCTCTCAAATTCCCTCCTCTAATTTGTGTTTATCATCTTTAGTCACTGACTCTACTCCTTTGATTTTGCATGAAACATCAACATCCAACGGAGAGTCATCAAGTGAGGGGGAGTCGGACGAAGAAGAACTCGTTGAGGCATATCAACAACTTCTTGCGGAATCTAAGAAGATGGCCAAGCATATCAAGAAGTTGAGGAAGCAACGACTTGAGAATCAAGACGAGAATCATGCTTTAAAGATAAAACTTCATGATCTCGAGGAGGAACAAGGACGTTTATTGAATAACAATAAAATCCTCCAAGAAAAGCTAAACCAATCGGAGACAAACGCTAAATCATATATGGACAAGATTGGTTTTCTAGAAAAACAGTTTGAGGAAATTCATGTCACCAACCAAGCATTGACCAAACAAGTTCATCAACTTAAATCCGACATACAAAGGATTTCAACCGATTCCAAGAGACTTGAGTGTATGTCCGGTTTAGGTCAAACAAGCAAGGTTGGTTTGGGTTTTAAAAAGGATCAAACTGTGCATGCTTCAAGTTCCACATTCAAATTGAAAGGAAGAACGTGTCACCTTTGTGGACTTGAAGGACATTTGGTGAAGAATTGCCCGAAAAAGAGAAAGAAGAGTCCTTCGGCAACTTCATCTACGGAGCGAACTCAACGGAATCAAAAGACACGTCAAGTCAAAGGAGTTCACTCAACCCACCAAAGGTCTGAGCCACAACATCAATCATTCAAGTGGATCACTGCGAGGCAAAGACCTAAGGTGGACCAACAGTCAAAGCGGACAACCCCCGGCCACAACGAATCAAGACAACCCAAAATCCAGCGATTTTGGATTCGGAAAGGTGATATCTTTCCTTGTCTTAAGTTCTAAATAGCTTATGACTGTATGTAATGCTTTGATTGGTTTTCCTTTCATATTTTTCTTAATCTTTGCATTACATGTTTTTCAATGCTCTTCGTTTTTATACTTTGTTTTTGAACAAAAGGGTTTTTACTGAACAAGTGCATTGAATAAAAAAGGGCTTCACTTTTATTCACTCCAAATTAATTTTATTTGGATTATCAACTTTACTCCTTAATCATAATCTTGAAGATACTTCATTATAGGAGTTTTTGATATTATAAGCATCAAATTTTAGAAATCATGTGTGATCTTTAGATGCTTAATCTATTTCGGTTGTGTGAATTCATTGTGATAAACGTGAGACAACCGATAGGCTAAAATTTGGGATTTAATTCTTTCACGTAAGAGATTATTTTCTTACAAGGGTAATAAAATGAATTGCATAAGATGTGGAAAGAGTTACATCCGAAAGGAGTGTGAAAACTACCACCACATGTTGGAAAGAGCTGCCACCCCGGTCGTCCGGTTTGTGTGTGAAGCTACCACATGTTATGGATGCTTGTTAGTATTTTATGAGAAAATCTTTAGTTGAAGCATTTGGAGATTTATATGCAAAACTCTTATATTTTGAACAATCTCCTGGTTGGTATAAGGTGGGATAGTTGAAAGATGCTCAAAGAGCCACCCTTAGGTATTTTAGTGATTATCTCATTTGAAAGGGTAGAATTCAAGATTGATGTCGTTTGGAAATCTCCGTATGTCATCTTTGTAAATCCGTTACATCTTGATAGACTTTGGATCTCAAGATTATTTTTGATGACTTGTGTTTGATGAATATAACATGAAAAACGGTTTATAATGTTTTACCTTTATGTTTCATGATTTTGGAGTAAATCTTTTTAATTTTGTGAAATTAATTGGATTGAATGACATCTATGTGAATTCACTGTTTAAAGCACTTAAATTGATTTCTTGATGGAATACAAATCGGTATTTGAAAAGTTCCTAAAATTTGGATTTGTTTCAAGAAATTTTTTGCTTTTTGGCTCTGTTGTTCCGGTACCTGCTTTTTAGTACCTGAAAATCCAATCCGGATTAGAAAATCCAATCCGGATCCCGAATGTGAAGTTTTCTGGTTTTTCACTTGCGTACCGGTACTACACTTTTAGTACCGGAACTACATTGCGGATCCGGATCCCCCTGCCTGTCAATCCGGATCCCGAACGATGGCTTTTCGGCTTTTACACTGCGTACCGGTACGCGGCTTCTGGTACCGGTACGCGATCTGGGATTCCTTATATTCCGAGACTACAATGTTTTATTTCATCTCTCCCACTTCAAAACCCTCTCTCTCTCTCTCTAAAACATCTCTAAGGGGTTTTTCATCAAGATCAAGTGATTTGTTGCTTTGAGTTGTAAGTTTCTTCATTAATCTTGCTTACTTTTGTTTCAAAACCCTAGTTTTTAGGTTTTGATGCTTTATTTTGAGATTTTTGAGTTGATCCTTACTCCAAATGAAATCTCTTGCTTAAATCACTCTTAATTCATGTTTAGAACATATTTGGTTGCTTTCTATCTAATTAGATTCATGTTTCCATGCTTATGTGATTGAATCTAACATTTTCATGTGTTCTTGACATAGAAAAAATTGAGAATTAGGGCTTTTAATGTAAATGATTTTTAAATGATGAATCATCAATTGTGACATGTTTAGAATGTTTCTTAGACATGTTTAAGCCTTCCTATACGATCAAATCATACTGCATTGTGTTCTTTGTAGGAAATGGCATTTTCATGGCTTCTTGCACTAGTGGTTTTGATGGCCACTGGAAGTGGACGTGGTCGCGGTTCTGGAAAGAAAAAGGCTACCAAGCGATCACGCAACGAGGATTCAACTAGCTCAGATTCTGAACATTCCTCAGAATATGAAGAGGAATCAGTTCAAGGAAAGGGGAAAGCACCTTTGGCTTCAAGGAAAAAGAAGGGTGCGGATTCTCCTCCGCGTAGAAGTACCGGTGGACCGGTAATACGCGAGCGCTCTCAACGGAGATCAAATGTTGATGAAAGTGAACCGCATGTGAGTGCAAAACGCCGTGCAAGATTTGCGAATCGCACATGCATTGGAGAGCGACACGTGAACTTTAATGAGCTATGTCGTGAGGTGCCAGACTTTGCAAGGCTTTTGGAACGAAGCCATATTCGGCCACTTGGCAGAGTTCAACCTAAGATGGGCTTTTGTGTGGAGATCATCAGGGAGTTCTACATGCGAGGTAACATACTTCAAAAAGACCATGAAACCGGAGCTTTCGTCTTTGAAACAACAGTTAGAGACGTCAAGTTTGACATTACTCCAGCAGTGATTGGTGCAAACCTTGGATTAGCTGTTGACACTTCTGGTCTTTATTACACTGAGGGTAATTTCCAACATGATACCCATTGGGATATGGTTGTGGACTCTATTTGCAAGACAGGGACGCGCACGATCAGATCATATGTTGAATCAAAGGACCTAAAACCAGAGTATCATATTTTGTCCTTGATTGTATGCTACAACCTATTGCCCACACTGGGGACCAAAAGGATTCGATGGGATCGATTGTTACTTCTCTTTGTCCTCGGTCACCCGGAAAGTGCAAATGGAATTAACACAAACATTCCATTTCTCATTTGGCAGCAAATGGTACATGTCATTGAAGGATCAAGGCAACGTGACCTTCTACCGTATCCAATCTTGATTACTAGTATTCTGGAAGATCACGGAGTTGACATTTCTTGTGCCAAATATGATTATGGCTTGGGGGCAATTGATGGAATCACTTTAGCCAAGTCAATCAGTACTTTGAAGACTTTTGGGCATACAAAGGCCTATGCAAGTGAAGCGACAGTGAGTGCACCACCTCGTCAAGAATCTCCTGAACCAGATGAGGTCATAACTCTTCAAACCTTGCATCGGGATGTTCGTTCATTAAAGCAAAGGATGGAGCAAAGGATGGAGCAAGGCTTCAAGAAACTTGAGGATGGTTTAAAGAAAATCTTTGATATCCTTGGGTGCAAACATGATGATGTGGTCACTGGAGCAACTGCACCGAGTACATCGCATGGACCAACATCACATGATGATGATGATGATTCAAATGAGGATGAGTGATCTCTTTTCCTTCTTGTTTTTGGTTTTCAGTTTCCTTTCATGTTGTGTTGAACAAGAACTCTAATCGTCTTGTAACTAAGAACTTATCCTCCTAGTATTTCTACTTTTTGTTTATATTAACCGTTTGACAATTTGTGCCAAAAAGGGGGAGAACAGAAATGATGGACATATCATAAAAAGGGGGAGACAGAAAATAATGATTGCATCACAAAGGGGGAGAACATGGATGCTCAAGACAGGGGAGAACATGGAGAACATGGATGCTCAAGATAGGGGGAGATAAAGAACAGATTGAAAGAGCCACAAAACAAAAGCTGGAAAAACAAAAGAACCAAATGGAAGACGAATCAAATGTAGGATTTTAACTTCTAACGACTAACGTTTGATTTTGTTTGGAGTTTTGTTTTGCAGGAATTACATCACTTTAAGACTCCAAGTCCTAAGTCATAGAGTATGTTCTAGGACTGTTTGGTTCAAATGTATTTTGTATTTATTGGATCTTTCACGCAAAGAAAATCAATGTTTTGGTGATAACATTGAGTTTCGTCTTTTTGGTTTAAGATGAGTGACTTGAGCGACTTTATGTATTTTTGGGTTTTGTCACGAAATTGCCAAAGGGGGAGATTGTTACGGCATTTTGTGTTGGCACATTTCGTGTGTTGAGTCGGAGTCTTAAAGGGAACAAATTGTCAAATCGGCTTTCGAAGACTCATTGAAGATTCAACATGAGCTCAAGATAACACTCAGGTATGGTTAATTAAACCATGGTGATTTAAGTTCATTTATAACCATTGGAATCAGGAACTTAGTGAAAACCGGTTTAGACTTGGTTTTAGGAACTTGGATTTAACTTACAATCTTTTTTAAGTTTGGTTTCCGGTACTTGGTTTGATTTGGATAAAGCTTATCTTGGAAAAATCAGTTTTTACATCACGTACCGGAACCACACTTGAAGTTCCTCTAACCCGACACAGAATTTTCTGTAAATTGCACTGCGTACCGGAACACGAACTCGCGTACCGGAACACAATAGAAAAATCTGTGGTTTGCACCATTGCGTACCGGAACGTGATATTTGGTACCGGTACACAATGCCCATTCGGGATAAATTTCCTAAACCGACTTTTATCTTTTTCCAAGGGCTATAAATAGATACTTAGGGTTTCTAAACGAGGGTGACCAATACGAAACACTCGTGAGCAACCCTAGAGGCTGGTTTTTACCGTTCTTCTCTTTCGCCTCTATTAGGTCAATTCGACGGTTCTTCCAAGATCTATCTTTTGTCGAATTGATCTAGTCTTTGCTTAGAGATTTCTTCTACGGTTCCTTCATGATAATCTAAGCAAAGGATCACCATCGAAGCCTATATTCTATATCGGCTATTTGCGTCGTGGATTCGGCGTGACATCGTGGATTCGATGTGTTGAAGGCGTTTCGTGGATTCGAAACGTGTGCTCGTGGATTCGAGTGGCGTTCGTGGATTCGAACGTGTGCAGTGGACGTGCAATCGGTGGAGCGCGAGGTCCGAAGAAATTGAAGGAGGGGTTGACACCTTGTTATTCTTCTTTTCTTAGAGGATTGTTATTGCGTGGACATCCAACCGTTCAGCGCAAGGTCCAAAGAAGCTGAAGGAGGGGTTGAGTCCGTGGAGTCGGTAATCACCTTGTTATTCTTCTATTCTTAGTGGATTGTTATTGCGTGTTGGTCCCGTGGTTTTTCTCCTGGATTGGAGTTTCCACGTATATCTCGGTGTGCTATTTTTATTTTCCGCATTGTTTTTATTTTGCACTGAGATTGAGTTTTTAAGTATTACACCTATTCACCCCCCCTCTAGTTGTTTGATAGTACCTATTTAGATCCTTTGGGATTAATACTCTACAATTGGTATCAGAGCGGGTTTTAGGTTTATCTATCATGCTTTAAATCATCCATGAGTTGGAAAATGGTCTTCGTCATTTTCATTTTTTCCTGTCGTGCCTCGCCGTAGAGCTTCAAGAAGTAATTCGCTTTATTCACCATATCTACATAATTCTTCTCGAGATGATCATTGGACTCTTGAAGGGAAACATTTACTTTGATCAGATTATCCCTTTCCACTTCAAGAGCGTTTGAGAGAGAAGTTGCCCTTTTTGCTTCTTCTTCGAGATCTTGCAAACTCCCTCTCAAACTCTTGTTTTGCTTTGCCAGTTTCTTTGAAACCTTCAAAAGTTTATGATAGGCAAAAGTAAAATCTTCACCTTCAGAATTATTCGATTCATCGTCCGTTGCATTCTTTTCAACTTGGGAGGAGTTGGACAATGACTCAGATGTACTTGCCATAAAGCATATGAATGGTGAAGATGTGGACGCGTGGAATGCCGTTGCGTTATTTTCTTCATCACTGAAATATGGCCATATCCTCGGCACTTGAAGCATTGGACTTGTCCCTCTGAGCTTTTCTTATCCTTTGAAAAGCTTTCTTGCTTTCTTGACTTTTGGCTTGAAAAACCTTTGCCTTTCTTCCACTTTCCGAAGGATGGAGTTTTACTTGAATTACCCCTTCGAAAGTTTCGGCGAAACTTTCTTGTCAAGAGAGCAAGCTGTTTCTCAAAGTCCTCCATAGATAGGTTCTCGTCGTCGTCTGAGGAGGATGAATCCGCGTCTTCTTCTTTTGTTGTTTTCAACGCAAAA
Organism: Tillandsia leiboldiana; assembly: GCA_029204045.2. Classification (NCBI taxonomy): domain Eukaryota; kingdom Viridiplantae; phylum Streptophyta; class Magnoliopsida; order Poales; family Bromeliaceae; genus Tillandsia; species Tillandsia leiboldiana. Next base: position 31,892,489 of record CM055065.1, read on the forward strand.
CCTGAAGACTTAGAAGTAGATGCTTTTCCAGAAGAATTGTTAGTAGGAAATGTCATTTCATATGTTTGTAATGAACCAACTAATTCTTTTACACGGATTTCGTCCGGGTGTTTAATAGTTTCAATGGCCGTAACCTTGGAACGAAATCTTTCAGGAAGAGTTCTTAAAATCTCTCTTACAATTTTAAATTCTGGAATTTTCTCTCCTAAGTTAGCACATGAATTTACGATGTCTTGCAACCGTGTATAATAATCTGTGAACAATTCATTTTCCGCCATGAAAATGGAGTCAAACTTGTTCGTAAGCATTTGCAGTTTTTGAATCTTCACAAGGTTAGTTCCTTCATGTGTAACTTGAAGAACATCCCAGATTTCTTTCGCAGTCTCACATGCCGAGACGCGAGAGAATTCCGTTTGTGACAGGGCATTAAATAAAGCGTTAATTCCTTTGCCATTGTAAGAAGATAAGTCTATCTCTTCCTTGGTCCATTTTGACCTAGGTTTGATGGTGTGAACATCAACAATAATTTCAGTTGGATTAAACCATCCTAACTCAATTGATTGCCACACCCGTTCGTCGATGGAAATAAGAAATGATTTCATCCGTACTTTCGAGTAGGCATAATTTGTTCCATCGAAAAACGGGGGTCTGTTGATGTTTCCACCTTCAGCCATTGTTTACAACCCTATTCCCGCTCCGATACCACTTGTTGGGTTATAATAGAATATGGATCTAAATAGGGGAAAAAATACCTAGAGGGGGGGTGAATAGGTGTAAACCATAAACACTCAAAAATCGTTGCGCTATAAAACCCAATGCGGAAATGAAAAAATAACACGCAAGATTTTTACGTGGAAAACTCCAAAAACCGGAGTAAAAAACCACGGGACCGATAACACGGCAAAATCCACTAGAATTAACACACGTACAAGGTGATATACCGTACTCACAGACGACTCATCCTTTTTCATACGCTCCTAGTAGATCTTCTCCGCTCGCTCCGCAACGCTTCTCGAATCCACGAATAGCGTCCAACGCCGAATCCACGGCGTCCAACGTCGAATCCACGACGTCCAACCGAATCCACGGTCTTCACCCAGTAGCACGTCTCGAATCCATGAACGTACCTCGCTCCGAATCCACGTGAGCGGTTGCACCTTGAATCCACAAGGCCACGCGAGTCCACGCGCCGATTTTGGAAAAATCGTTGTTTTTTGGGTGGTGATAATCCGCCGAATACTTAGATCAAAGATAGATCGGAAATACCATCTAAGTACTCATTAATTTAATTCTACTCAAAATCTGAGTATGAAAACCTAGAATCAAATTAATTAATATAGATGAAGAAACATAGATTTAATCTCGTTATTTCCTTTCTTCTCTATATATGGATTTTTCTCTTTCTGACCGTATTTTGGATTAACCTAAAAAATGAATCGTAGGGTCTATTTATAGGTTAGCAACTGTTGGAAGAGGATAATAATAAAAAGCTGACCTAATCTGGAATTTTGCAGGACGACGGTCCGGACTGGAATTGGCGGTCCGGACTGTCGTGACTTAAACAGACAATTTCCAGAAAAACATACGTTCGGGGTCCGGATTGAAATACCACGGTCCGGACTGTTCATGCAATTCCTTCAGAATTAACGTTCGGGGTCCGGACTGAAATACCACGGTCCGGACTGACCAAGCAATTCCATCAGAATCAACGTTCGGGGTCCGGACTGAGATACCACGGTCCGGACTGGAATTGCGCATGAACTACCCTATGTTCGGGGTCCGGACTGTAGTGCCCGATCCGGATCCTGAACATGTAGTATGTCCAGTTTTTTGATTTTTATGCAATTAAAAATTCATCCAAGTGTTTCTACACTATAAGAAGTATTCGGATCACCAAAAATATTTAGTTAAACATACCTGATCCTTTTGAATTCTTCTTTCTTGAGATTGAGGCATATGATCCAAACTTCTTCATCTTCAATCTTCAAGACTTAAATAATTTCACAAAATACGCCAACACAAATTCCTTAACACTTATTTGACCTAATCCGGACATACATTCAAGTTTCTTGGAACCGGTTGAAAGCCTTTGTATGTCGGATTTAAGTTGATGAACTTGCTTGGTCAAATCTTGGTTGGTGACATGAATTTCCTCAAACTATTTTTCTAGAAAATCAATCTTGTTAATATGGGAATTAACGATCGTTTCCGATTGATTTATCTTTTCTTGGAGGATTTTATTATTATCCAATAAAAGCTCTCATTCCTCCTCGAGATCATGAAGTTTGATCTTTAAAGCATGATTCTCGTCTTGAATCTCAAGTCGTTGCTTCCTCAACTTCTTAATATGCTTGGCCATCTTCTTTGATTCCGTAAGAAGTTATTGATATGCCTCAACGAGTTCTTCTTCGTCCGACTCCCCCTCACTTGATGACTCTCCGCCGGATGTTGATGTTTCATGGAAAATCAAAGGAATAGAGTCAGTGATTAAAGATGATAAGCAAATATTAGAAGAGGAAATTTGAGAGGCATGAAAGGCAACGACTTTTTCCTCTATACTTGAGGTCAATTCATTAGAAGTAGAATCGCCCCAAGTTTTTGCTTGCAAAGCCTTCTTTTTATATGATTTTGGAGAAGGACAATCCGTTGAAATATGGCCGTAGCCTTTGCATCTAAAACATTGGATTTCCCCTTCGAATTCATCTTTTTCTTTAGAAGGATTTGCAGAGCTTTTGAGGTTAGAGGATTTAGAACCCGATGATCCTTTAGATGGTTTCGAGGATGAAGATCCATCGGTTCGATTCTTCCAAAACTTCCGACGAAATTTCTTTATGATCCGTGCCAATTGTTCTTCAAAATCGGCAAAAGAGATTTCATCGTCGGAACTTTATTCGCCATCTTCTTCCCTTGTTGATTTGAATGCAACACCTGTAAGCTTAGAAGAAGACTTGGAAGAAACTTGATTAGTAGGAAAAGTCATCTCATAAGTTTGTAAAGCACCTACTGATTCCTCTACTCTCATCTCATCTGGATAACTAACGGTTTCAATGGCGGTAATGTGAAGACCCGAAATTCCCACTTATAGAGCACTGTTTCATCTACAGCTTTGGGAGGCCTATGCGGCGCGTCGGCGGGGTTTGTGCACAATTTGGACACAAGCTGGGGACTTCGGGCTTAAATGGATCACGTGGGTGATCAAATGGCCCCGTCGAATGCTTAGAAGTGGTTTTGCGCGCAATGGATATTAAATTTGGGCTCAGCGCGAAGTTTGGACAAAAGAATATCTTTCCGGATGCCTTCGGCAATTTTCAGAGTTGGATTTTGGCAAATCGGACTTCGGATTTGGATTCAGCGCGCGAAAACGATGAAAATAGACTATTCACTTGTATTTTTCGGAGCCTGGATGATGCGCACGTTTTTCGAGGCTTCTTGGTACTGTTCCGGCGCCGGCGGGCAGCGGCGGCGGCGGCGGAGCGCGGCGTGGGCAGGCGGGGGCAGGTGCGCGGTCCACCGCGGAGGCGTGCACCGGTCGCGGGCCACGTGGCGGATCCCGGTTGGCCGGCGCAGGGGGCGCGGTCCACGGGAGAAGGCGCGGTGTACGGTGGACCGGAGGGTGACACGTGGCAGATGGCGGTTGGCTGGTCCTCGTGCACGCGGTCCACGGGGCGGGTGTAGGCCGCCTTGGGGCGCGTGCGTGCAGGGTGGCAGGCGGCGGCGCAGGCGCGCACGTGGGCGCGGTCGGGGCTGAGTGCGGTCCACGTGTCGACGCCTCCGCGCTCCACGTGTCGAGCAGCGGATGGCCAAGGCGGCTGTCCGCTGTTCGGGTGCGACGTGGCCGGCCGTGGGGATTTCGGGCGGCTACAGTGTTGGGCTTGGCCCAACACTGTTCACGCCCGAATCTTCATGCGCCCGGAAATTTCGGCCCAAAGCCCATTTTTGGGATTTTTCGGGTTGGGCCTATAAATAGGCCCTGTGCACTGCCCTTTTCGGGCTTTTCCCGAGCTCTCTGGCCTGAGGGCCCTTCAGCAAATTTGTTGCTCACCTTGTCGCGCATCTTGTGGAGGAAGCTCGGAATTTTTGGAAGGCGCGGCGTCGACGACTTCGGCATCGTGGCACAGAGCGACATATTTTCATCGCAGGCCTATTATCGTCGCAGTTTGGTATGAGAGGTCCACGGAGCTATCCCGACAATATTTTCGGATGATTTTTGCAGCAACGGATTCACGAGAGGTAGATCTACGATTCTTGTATTGTCCACTTTTCTCAGATTTGAGTTTTGTTTGGGGTTCCGGGTACGTTTTTAACTCCCTTTGCCGCTGATGGAATTCTGGATAGCAACCTCTTGCCGAATTTTTATCTCCGTAACCGGGCATCGTATGGCAACGTGTTTATACACTTTTTTCATCTACTCGACGCAAGGATTATCACAGTATTTTTCTTGGATTTTTCTGAGTGTTGCCCAAAGGTATATGTTCTTCCCCTTATCTGTAAACGGAATTACAGTTATGTTGCTGTGTGGTTTTGCGCACCTGTACTGTGGAATTTGTAACTTGGCCTACGGGGCTCGGAATTGGACGTGCAGGTACTCGTTTCGAAGGTATCGACGCGAGGATTACTGTGATATTTTTATTGGATTTTTCTGGGCACTTTCGGCAGGTGAAATAAGCACAGCTTTGGGACTGATTTTCAGACTGTGTATACTTGGTTAAATTTTGGAATAAAAGTGTAATGTTGGGCCTTATTGTTGTACCCAGGGGTGTTTGCAAGTGTTGCTGGACCCGTTGGATCTGCAGGCTTTAATTTCGGGGTACTTTCAGCTGTTGGGAGTCGAGGCTTTCGCGACGTGTACCGAGGGTGCAATTTTGGCAGATTTTGGACTGTGAGCGTCTACACTCTTCACCGACTTCAGGTTTGCCTTGGTTTAAGCGCTTCAGGTGGGTAAGCTTAATATCAGTAACTGTATAAGGCAATGATTATGTTATGGCGAATATAAGTGCACTTGTGGGGTTGTCACCCCTCTATGACTGATGCATGCATGTTTAGGGTACATGGTTTATGTTTGTAAGGTAGGTAAGCTTGATAATGATATTTGTATAAATGATTGCAAGAATAGTATTCATGAGGTATACTGAGGACTTGCATGACTTGGACATCTATGTGATGATTAGTGTAAGCTTACCTAGGATAATATTACCCTATGAGATTATGTAACATGCCATGTTAGCACATAGCCTTTCATGTGGTTGGTTTATGCTTTGGGACAGGATTTCGTAGCTATGTGCGGATTTGTACTCTGAGGAGTTATTATGATCGAGGATTATGGTCAGGCGTAGGCATGAGGATTACTTTGTTGTATCTTTCTTGAGGACAAATGCATGCTTGTATGGACATATAGTTAGGCCCCTTTTTATTGCTACACTACTTATTGGAACTTGACTTAGGAGAAACCATGCTTTTCCTTTCTCCTTCTTGTTAGTCGGGTGGTCAGTGTTGCTCGGGTTCGAGCAGGTGTCTGGATAGTGTAGTCGGGACTTCGTGTCTGGGACAGGTTGGATTAGTTGTGGGGCTTTGCGGCAACCGCGGATATTGGGCGGTTGACCGGATGTTTCTCTATGCACCTGATTTGGGTATCAGTTTTTTCTTGTGGATGGAGTTTCCCACTTATCATTTAGTTGCATCCGATTGAGATCGGGCCTTTCCTTTAGTGGATGAGTTTTCCCACTTTGATCAGAGTCGTGATCCAGTCCTGCTATATAGAGATACTTGTGAGACATTGATTACTAAGATACTTTACTCGTGTGGGTCGCTCCCCTCGAGTGCCACTCCGGAGTAGGCTTTTGACCGTGACGGGCCGGTCAGTTGGTGAGTTGTGACTGATGACAGAGTTGGTGAGTTGTGAGTGATGACAGAGCAGGCAGTACCGGGTTGTATACCGGTTCATTTGATTGGGTTTATTTCGGTCAGATACTTTTATTGTTGCACTCGTGCCAGGGGGACCGAGTGGAGTCTAGTAGCCGTGTTTAGACCAGTGCTAGTGTTGTTGGGAACCGTCTGGGGATCGACGGTTGTCCCAAGGTCATTGTGAGTTGTTGACCGTTGTGCGAGAGGCTTGGTGATCTTGAGTTTATCCGTTCTGAGAGAGAGCGTGGATTTTGACTATAGCCTGCATGAGCCACTACTCGATAGCGAGTTAGTCCGTTTGGACGCCCTACGTAATTCCTGCCCGTCAGCGGGAGGTGGTTGTAGGTGGGCGCAGGTTTGACTGGACCAGATGTGGCAGTCAGCTCGATTGGGTCGATTGTGCACTTCATGTGCTACTGGTTGCATACCACTGTTTGGTTCTCCCCTTTTAGCCTTTAGATAGGGGCATGGTAGCTGTTGAGAGTCTCCAGCTTACTCATTTCAGTCTTATGACTTGGGTTAGTTTATGTCTCTTGAGGACTTGGTGGGTAGACCGTCAGGTCTGGCGGTGGTACCCACTGAGAACTCCCTTTTTTGTGTAGTTCTCACACCCTTTGGGGGTCTTCCCCCTCCTTCTTCCTTCCTCTCCCTTGTTTTGCAGAGTCTTAGCGGGTGTTGCGGATTCTGCGGTTGTTGTTCGAGGCGAGGGAGTCACGAGCTAGATCCCTACCCGTCGTTGGAGAGTAGCGGTACCCCTTCAGAGGAGATCTTCAGTAGATTAGTTGTTTCTTTTTCCTCTTTTGAGAGACTGTTGTAGTGAGGATATTATGTATTGAGAGACTGTACACTGTTGTATTTATTGGAGATACCTCCCGGTTGGGTGCAGAGCTTGTATTTGAGGACAATGTATTATTATTATTTTTGGGAGGCGGATCTTGTTGTATTATCTTCCAGTTGTACAGTGATTGATTTTAGTTATACAGCAGGTTTTTATTTATAGCTCTGATATCTGTTTAGCTGTAGTACTTTTCTTGCAGGTAGGACGCTTCGCCTATGCAGGTTGGCATAGGTGGCGGATCTGTTGGCGAGCCCGGGTCGCAGTTTCGACCCCGGGGCGTGACAGGTAACCTTTGCCCTGAACCGTTCCGGAAGAGTCCGAAGTATCTTTCTTACAACTCTCGACTCCGGGATCTTTTCTCCTAAATTAGCACAAGTATTGATTACATCTTGAAGTCTAGTGTAATAATCTGTAAATAATTCATGCTCTTCCATATGAATAGAGTCAAATTGACTTGTAAGCATCTGGAGCTTTTGAATTTTTACTAGATTAGTACCCTCATGTGTAATTTTGAGAATATCCCAAATTTCTTTCGCGATTTCACACGCGGAAATTCGTGTGAACTCAGTCGAGGAAGAGAATTATATAGAGCGTTCATACCTTTCCCATTGCAAGAAGATCTTTCGATTTCCTCTTTGGACCATCTAGAGCGAGGTTTTGGGGTAGTAGAATTTCCTACTTCCTCAACAGGATGCACCCAACCGTATTCCACGGATTGCCATACCCGCTCATCAATTGCGATGAGAAAAGCTCTCATCCGCACTTTCTAATAAGCATAATTAGTCCCATAAAAAAGAGGAGGTCTATAAATATTACCACTTTCACCCGACATGATAGATAAACCTAAAACCCGCTCTGATACCACTTGTAGGTTTTTATATATTAAGGATCCACAAGGATCTAAATAGGTACTATCAAACAACTAGAGGGGGGGTGAATAGGTGTAATACTTAAAAACAAATCTAAGTGCAAAATAAAAACCAATGCGGAAAATAAAAACAGCACACCGAGATTTACGTGGAAACTCCAATCCAGGAGAAAAACCACGGGACCAACACGCAATAACAATCTACTAAGAATAGAAGAATAACAAGGTGATTACCGACTCCACGGACTCAAACCCCTCCTTCAACTTCTTCGAATCTTGCGCTCACCGACTGCACGTCCGCTGCACACGTTCGAATCCACGAACGCCACTCGAATCCACGAGCACACGTTTCGAATCCATGAAACGCCTTCAACACATCGAATCCACGATGCTACGTTGAATCCACGACGCAAACTTGATAAAAGCTTCGATGGTGATCCTTTGCTTAGAATATCATTGAAGAACCATGGATGGAATCTCTAAGCAAAGATTATATCAATTCAACAAAAAATAGATCTTGGAAGAACCGTCGAATTGACCTAAAAGCGGTTAAAAGAAGAACGATAAAAAACCTAGCCTCTAGGGTTGCGCTCAAGTGTTTTATTAATTAATCGGTAGTTCTTGAGAAACCCTAAGCGTCTATTTATAGGTTAGAAACCTTTGGAAAGAGATAAGAATAAAAAACTAACCTTATCTAGAATTTTTCAGGACGAGGGTCCGGACTGGAAATCGGCGGTCCGGACTGTCGTGGCTAAACAGACTATTTCTAGAAAAACACACACTCGGGGTCCGGAACGAAATGCCACGGTCCGGACTGTTCATGCATTTTCAGCAAAACCCACATTCGGGGTCCGGAACAAAACCAGGTGTGTTCTGGACTAGATTGCGCATGAATTACCCTATGTTCGGGGTCCGGACTGTGGTTGCCTGTTCCGGATCCTGAACATATAATATGTCCAGTTTTTGATTTTTATGCGATTAAAAATCCATCCAAGTGTTTCTACACTATAAGAAGTATTCGGATCACCAAAATTATTTAGTTAAACGTACCTGATCAATCCGAATCCATTTTCCTTAAGATTGATGTATATGATCCACAATTCTTCAACTTCAATCTTCAAGACTCAAAACACTGAGTGTCAACTTGAGCTCTTGTTGAATCTTCTCTGAGTCTTCAATTGCTGATTGATAATTTGATCACTTCAAGACTCCGACTCAACTCTTGAAATATGCCAACACAAAAAGCCGTAACATTCACCCCCCCTCTAGGTGGTTTTTTCCCTATTTAGATCCTTATTATAATATAACCCAATAATTGGTATCAGAGCGGGAATAGGGTTGTAAACAATGGTTGAAGGTGGAAACATCAACAGACCCCCGTTCTTCGATGGAACAAACTATGCCTACTGGAAAGTACGGATGAAAGCATTTTTAATTTCCATCGACGAACGGGTGTTGCAATCTATCGAGTTAGGATGGTCAAATCCAACTGAAGTTATTGTTGATGTTCACACCATCAAACCTAGGTCGAAATGGACCAAGGAAGAGATTGACTCATCTTCTTACAATGGCAAAGGAATTAATGCCTTATTTAATGCTTTGTCACAAACTGAGTTATCTCGCGTCTCGGCATGTGCGACTGCGAAAAAAATCTGGGATGTTTACAAGTTACACATGAGGGAACAAACCTTGTGATGATTCAAAAACTGCAAATGCTTACGAGCAAGTTTGACTCTATTTTCATGGCAGAAAATGAATCGTTCACAGATTACTATACGCGATTGCAAGACATCGTGAATACATGTGCTAACTTGGGAGAGAAAATTCCAGAATTTAAAGTTGTAAGAAAGATTTTAAGGACTCTTCTTGAAAGATTTCGTTCCAAGGTTACGGCCATTGAAACTATTAAACACCTGGACGAAATCCGTGTAGATGAATTAGTTGGTGCACTTCAAACATATGAAATGACATTTCCTACTAACTATTCTTCTGGAAAGGCATCCTCTTCTAAGTCTTCAGGTTTTGCGTTGAAAACAACAAAAGAAGAAGACGCGGATTCATACTCCTCAGACGACGACGAGAACCTATCTATGGAGGATTTTGAGAAGCAGCTTGCTCTCTTGACAAGAAAATTTTGCCGAAACTTTCGAAGGGGTAATTCAAGTAAAACTTCATCCTTCGTAAAGTCGAAGAAAGGCAAAGGTTCTTCAAGTTACAAGTCAAGAAAGCAAGAGAGTTTTTCAAAGGATAAGAAAAGTTCAGAGGGACAAATCCAATGCTTCAAGTGCTGAGGATACGACCATATCTCAACGGAGTGTCCCAATAAGAATCCGTCGAAGAAGAAAGCGATGCAAGCCGTCACTTGGGATGACACATCAACGTCAAATGAGTCATCTTCCAGTGATGAAGAAAATAACGCAACGACATTCCACGCGTCCACATCTTCACCCTTCGTGTGCTTTATGGCAAGTACATTCGATTCCTTGTCCAACTCCTCCCAAGTTGAAAAGAATGCAACGGACAACGAATCGAGCAACTCCGAAGGTGAAGACTTTGCTTTTGCCTACCAAAAACTTTTAAGGGATTCAAAGAAACAGGCAAAGCAAAACAAGGGTTTGAGAGGGAGATTGCATGTCACGCCCCGAGGGTTTTTCACGCGCGGAAGGGAAGCCGCCGGTGCTCCCAAATTTCTACGTATATTTTTTTTTTGAAACAAATCTCCCCCAGTGCGTGCCCAGACCCGCCGCATATACAAATTCACTCTGCAGCCAGGCAGAGTCTCCTTTGTATATGCACGGCGTCCTGATTACAAAGTTCACACAAACATGCCTTTAACCACACTAGACCAATTACCAATCACATACAACCATTCTCAACAACATACAATCAATTTCCACAAGTAATAAAGAGGCCGACTATTTTCGAAAGGATAAAACCACAGGGTTTTGAAAGCGATGCCCACTCGACATCAGGTTTTAATAAAACTATTTTCGAAACCACATAAATCCACAGAATTTGAAAGCGGTGTCCACACGGCATCCATATTTTTAAAACAGTTTTCACAACAGTTTCCTTGTTCCTCATTTGTAGTTTGAAAGCGGCCAAACCAAGAAGTAAGGACAAAATACCCATCCAAAAGAGTTATCGAATAGCCCAACATCCACATCGATCCCACGGGGGTATCGCGATCCACAACTAGCTACAATGCGTAATGAAATGAAAAAAGAAAGTAAAGTATACCGTACTATAGCCTCTAAAGGCCAGAAGATCGCTCACGTGGCCTCACCAATGACCTAGCGCTCGACCCTGGACGGAGTGGGCGAACCTGTCACGGAGTGGGGAGTCAGTGACCAGATACAATAATAAAAGTAATAAGGGCTAGAGTAAGGCAAACCACGATAAAAAACTAGAGCAATCAACAATAAAGCACCCTGTGCAAACCATACAATGCAGAACCTCGTGCAAACAAAACCGGGCACCTCCCCCGGCAACCACACCGAGCGCCTGCCTCGGAAACCACACCGAGCATCTGCCTCGAAAACCACACCGAGCACCTGCCTCGGAACCCCTGCCGAGCACCTGCCTCGGCCGCCGAGCACCCACCTCGGCATCACCGCTCACACCCCCCACCCACGGGGGCCCCCATTCCTAACGCCACCGCTGCGTGGGGTACACGGGTCAACGTACCACTTTTCCGGAAAAGCACACCCTTGCGGTGGCCAAACCGCCGGTGTGCGTGTAGCAAAACAAGAGCCTCGACCGAGCACCAGCCTCGGTTAACCAAACCGAGCACCCACCTCGATAAACCGGACCGAGCACCAGCCTCGGCCATCTCCCAGATCATGGTGTGTCGTCGAGCATAGCGACGCTTAGTCGTCATAAACGTGGTGATAATAAAAAACGTAAGCATAAGTGGGGTTAGTACCCCTTTTAACGTGTCAAACCTTTGCTCTTACCAATTGTCCTTGCTTCCTGACTCAATAACTGTCGGGGAAAGGAACCCACCTTTCGACGTCCGACTGGTCACACTGTTCGTCGTCGTCATCGCTCGCATGCTCCGAACAATCCTACTGTTGTTCGGAGGGGCAATCTGCCCATCTAGTCTCCCACCACGACGTTCATTAAACCCGGAGGTCCACGTCACCCCTTACAGGATATAAATAACAATAACGGAAACATGCACAAAGATATTCCAAGGGGTACCCACCTCGTTTGTGTCGTCCGGTCCCTGACTCGTCCGTGCCCGTGTGCCTACCGCCCGTACTGTCCCGCACTCCTGAGGGAAAAAGTGCAAAATAAGAATAAGAGATCCGGATCCCCCACATCGACTCCAGACAGAAATCAGGCGACGGACGAAGCCCCGGACTCCGTGTGGCGGAGTCCCCCGCCCCGCACGGCACCGACCCGTGCGGCGCGCACCCCGCCTGCGCACGGCCCCGCCCGGCACCAACCCGCGCGGCGTCCCACTTGCGGCGGCCCCCCGCGCGGACATGAGCCGCGCGGGCGCGTTGCCTGTGGTGCGGGGCGACCCCGCGCGGCACCGGCCCGCGCGGGCGCCCCTCCTGCGGGCGGGCCCGCGCGGCCAAGTGCCGCGCGGGCGCGTTGCCCGCGCGTGCGGGGCGGCACCGCGCGGCACCGGCCCGCGCGGGCGCCCCGCCTGCCGGCGGCCCCGCGCGGCCAAGTGCCGCGCGGCGCGCTGCTCGCGCGTGCGGGGCGACCCCGCGCGGCACCGGCCCGCGCGGGCGCCCCGCCTGCGGGCGGCCCCGCGCGGCCAAGTGTCGCGCGGGCGCGCTACCCGCGCGTGCGGGGCGACCCCGCGCGGCACCGGCCCGCGCGGGCACCCCTCCTGCGGCGGCCCCGCGCGGCCAAGTGCCGCGCGGGCGCGCTGCCTGCGCGTGCGGGGCGACCCCGCGCGGCCAAGTGCCGCGCGGGCGCCCCTCCTGCGGGCGGCCCCGCGCGGCCAAGTGCCGCGCGGGCGCGCTGCCCGCGCGTGCGGTGCGACCCCGCGCGGCACCGGTCCGCGCGGGCGCCCCTCCTGCGGGCGGCCCCGCGCGGCCAAGTGCTGCGCGGGCGCGCTGCCCACGCGTGCGGGGTGACCCCGCGCGGCACCAGCCCGCGCGGGCGCCCCGCCTGCGGGCGGCCCCGCGCCGCCAAGTGCCGCGCGGCGTGCTGCCCGCGCGTGCGGGGCGACCTCGCGCGGCACCAGTCCGCGCGGGCGCCCGCCTGCGGGCGCCCGCCTGCGGGCGGCCCCGCGCGGCCAAGTGCCGCGCGGCGTGCTGCCCGCGCGTGCGGGGCGACCCCACGCGGCACCAGCCCGCGCGGGCGCCCCCACCCGCGGGCGGCCCCGCGACGGCGGTGCCCGACCTGCCCCACGCGGCGGCGTCGCGAAAACCCGGCGATCCCCGAACAAGAAAGCGAAAAACGAGAACCACCAAAAAGACTCACCTTGGTTTCGCGAGGAAAGAAGAAGGAAGAGGGATTGCCGTCTTTGTCCGGAGATCCCCGAAGGAGCCTCGCGCCGCACCTTGGATCGTAGACGGGGAAAAAGCTAGGGTTCCTCTTCTCCTCCTTGTGCGAACCTCCAAAACACAAAGGGGTGGGGATCTCAAATACCGTACGCCTTTTCCTTAAACCAACCCATCTGACCTAACCAAGTTGAGGAGTCGAACCGAACGAAGGATTAAATCCCCGAGTCACCGCCCACCCCACAGACAAAACAAAACAAGTGTCAGGATTACCTCGATTTCCGTGCAAATCGCCAGCACGGTTCCCGGAACACCCCAAAGGGGGCCCAACTTCAACAATTAATTCTGGATGAACCGGGAGTCGAAAACTGAAACCGATCGCGCCTGCGCGCTCCGTTCCGCGAGCTCTACCGCCTAAAATTATCCGCGGGCCCCGACGGTCTGTTCGGAAAAACACCAAAAATAAGGCCCTCGGTCGGACATTACAAGAAGAGGGGTGACGAGAAGAGTTAAATAAAGGCCGGGTCTTACACCACTCACCGCTAAAAACAAGTTTCGTCCCCGAAACTTAGACATCCCCTGCGGCGAAGAGGTCCGGGTAGCACTCCCTCAGATCGTCCCAACAAATCGGGGATCTGCAGCGTCTGCCGTACAATGCCTCGTACGGCGCCATCCGGATGCTCACCTGGTAGCTGTTGTTGTAGGCGAACTCTACAAGGGGTAGGTAGTGTGACCATCCTTCTCCTAAATCCAGTATGCAGGCTCGGAGCATGTCCTCGAGGATCTGGATCACCCGCTCGGATTGTCCATCCGTCTGGGGGTGGAAGGCTAAACTGAAGTGTTGGTCCCCAAGGCTCGTTGTAGACTCTGCCAAAAATTCGAAACGAACCTTGTGTCTCTGTCTGAAGTAATCGATGTCGGCACCCCGTGTAGCCTCACAATCTCGCCGATGTAGACTTGAGCCAGTCGGTCGCGTGTCCAGGTCGGGTGGATGGGTAGGAAAAGAGCTGACTTCGTTAGCCGATCCACAACGACCCAGATGGCGTCGTGTCCCTGCTGCGAACGTGGAAATCCGGTGACGAAGTCCATCGTGAGTTGCTCCCAATTCCATTCGGGCACAGGTAGTGGTTGCAAATTTCCCGCCGGTCGTTGATGCTCGGCTTTCACCTGCTGGCAAATCAGGCAGTGTGCTACAAACAGCGTCACGTCTCTCTTCAACTTTGGCCACCAGAAGGTCTGTCTGAGATCCCTGTACATCTTCCTGTTGTTGGTGTGCCGGCGTAAGATTCCGTCCTTCATTCGCACGAAGAGAACGGGTGCGCCCCCCAAGGCGACACCCTCGGCCTGATGGACTCCTTGTCTAGAATGTCTCCCGGTTGCGCCTTAAGTTCCCTTAATTCCGCAAAACCTATTCAGTAAGGCGCCTAAGTGATAGGTTGCGTGCTTGGTAGAAGCTCGAAAAGGAGGACGACCCCTCGCTCGGAGGTATCCCCGGTAGCTCAGTCGGGAAAACGTTGGAAGTAAACCTTACAACCGGGGTATCTCTGAGTGATGCAGAGGGTCGAGTCGCTAGGCCCAAAGAAACTAGGTAACTACACCTCTGCCTGATGCCTCGTAAACCAAACCATGCCCGGCACCACGTCGCATTCCTGTTTCCCGACTTGGAGTTCCCCGTCACGACGCCACCGGTCCGCAGGTCACCTCCGCCGGCGCTGAGCAATCAGCATCAAAGGTCTCGCGATGCGTCGAGGTACCCCGGTCATACCTCCCAACCCACACCGAAGAGCCCCTAAAAGTCCAACATGACTAACCCGACAACAAGGGAAAGACCACACTAACACCTTTACGAGGCTCCAAGAGGGGCCAGCTAAATCGACTGGGTTACTAACAACCAGTATATCTCCCCTGAGAGCAACGAACTCCCCCGCACCCAATCGCCACCAGCACGGGCCACCTTCACCCGTCACCAACACGAGTCATAAGCTCGGAGCATATCCACCGTCCCGGATTACCCGCTCCGACGGTCCGTCCGATCGGGGCGACGGTCAAAACTAAAAATTAGGCTTCAGCTCTGAGGCCTACCACAAGGTCTACCCCACAGAAAAGGGCTGCGTACAAGGCATCCTAGCAGAAGTGACCAGTGCAGTCGACAGATCCCCATGACCCACACCTGCCTCTCAAGATCATCGACCCAAAATGCTCGCAACTAAGCCTCAAGATTATGCCTTGGTCACGGGAAGTTGGCGACAAAACTCACAAGGTCAGGTCCTACCTCCGTCCCGGCACCGACGGGGTGTGACACTCTGATAAACCACTAACGCTCGGTCCCAATCCGTTGCCCCTCCAAGCACCGGGCATCGAATCAAGCGGTGAAACTCCAAACCAAACAGCGACACCCCCACCAGGGAACTTCTAAGCTCAAAGCCCACTAAAACAGAGGCCTCCGGGTACAGTCGACTACCCATCCGAGACCTAACGGGTCGGAAAGAAAACATGCAACGAAAACAGCGAGAAAGACCTGTCCAAAAAGGTTGCCTAGGTTTCCCAAGCGCACTCGAGGGAACACGCGCTCACCCGCCCGTAGGACAACCTAACCGACCCTCTAATAAAAAGTTGCCACTTACGCGCACTTGTGTAAAGCGAGACATAGCCTCTCCAACCAAAATCGAGCCAAAATGAACAAGATTTACTAGCCCTGGGGGTCTCCTTTCTCAATCCAAAGGGGAACCCCAAGACCCCCATCACGTCGATCTCTACCACCATCGCAGTGTCTACAGTAAAGAGCCGAACTATGGGTAACAACCGTAGGGGAAGAGTCCTCGTTCCCACCCCTACCTTGTCCAAGATGCAAAACGAATCGGTCGACTAGCCTCTAGAGCCTAACACCCGAAGACCCAGAAGGTACAAGTTTAGACAAACGACTATCCAGTTACCCACGACCGACAAAACGGCCGACACACTAGCAAACACCGGTGGGTTATTGTAAGACCCGGTCTTTCCTAAACCCTTCTTGTCACCCTCTTCTTGTAATGTCCGACCGAGGGCCTCATTTTTGGTGTTTTTCCGGACAGACCGTCGGGGCCCGCAGATAATTTTGGGCGGTAGAGCTCGCGGAGCGGAGCGCGCGGGCGCGATCGGTTTCAATTTCCGACTTCCGGTCCGATCAGAATTAATTCGCGAAGTTGGGGCCCCCTTGGGCGTTCCGGGATTCGTGCTGGCGACCCGCACGTCTTTTGAGGTAAACCCTAACTTTTTATATATATAGCCGGATGGGAATAGGAAATTAGGGTTCCTACCTTTGGCCGCCTCTTTTCTTTTACTTCTTCCCTCGTAGCCGCCGGCAAGGAGTAACCAAGGACTCGGGCGAGGACGGACCGGTGGGGGCAAGCGGACGATCCCTCTCCTTCCTCCTCTTTCGCACATCGAGGTGAGTCGGGGGGTGCGTTCTTGTTCGGGTTTTATTTCCTTTTGTTTTGTGGTCTCGGGGAGGGAGGAGGGGCGGTGCCGTCGCGCACCGCCGCGCGCGGGGTCGGCCGCGGGTGGGGCGCCCGCGCGGGCTGGTGCCGCGCGGGGTATCCCCGCACCGCGGGCAGCGCACCCGCGCGGCGCCTGGCCGCGCGGGGCCGCCCGCAGGTGGGGCGCCCGCGCGGGCTAGTGCCGCGCGGGGTCGCCCCGCACCGCGGGCAGCGCGCCCGCGCGGCGCCTGGCCGCGCGGGGCCGCCCGCTGGTGGGGCGCCCGCGCGGGCTGGTGCCGCGCGGGGTCGCCCCGCACCGCGGGCAGCGCGCCCGCGCGGCGCCTGGCCGCGCGGGGCCGCCCGCTGGTGGGGCGCCCGCGCGGGCTGGTGCCGCGCGGGGTCGCCCCGCACCGCAGGCAGCGCACCCGCGCGGTGCTTGGCCGCGCGGGGCCGCCCGCTGGTGGGGCACCCGCGCAGGCTGGTGCCACGCGGGGTCGCCCCGCACCGCGGGCAGCGCACCCGCGAGGCGCATGGCCGCGCGGGGCCGCCCGCAGGAGGGGCGCCCGCGCGGGCTGGTGCCGCGCGGGGTCGCCCCGCACCACGGGCAGCGCGCCCGCGCGGCGCTCGGCCGCGCGGGGCCGCCCGCAGGAGGGGTGCCCGCGCGGGCTGGTGCCGCGCGGGGTCGCCCCGCACCGCGGGTAGCGCGCCCGCGCGGCGCTCCGCCGCGCGGGGCCGCCCGCAGGAGGGGCGCCCGCGCGGGCTGGTGCCGCGCGGGGTCGCCCCGCACCGCGGGCAGCGCGCCCGCGCGGCGCTCGGCCGCGCGGGGCCGCCCGCGGGTGGGTCACCCGCGCGGGCTGGTGCCGCGCGGGGCTGTGCCCAGGCGGAGTGTGCGCCGCACGGGCCGGTGCCGTGCGGGGAACTCTGCCGCACGTTGTTGGGAGTCGATGTGAGTTTCGGACCGCTAAGTCTTGACTTGCCCATGTTCCTTCAGGAGTGCGGGACGCTATTGGCGACTGGTGCACGGACGCGGACGGGACGAACGCAGGACGACGCACACAAGGTGGGTACATTCCCGGGGATTGTGGGAATAAGAATTCACTGATAGAAATAGTATGTTGGGGCAAGGTTGAATTGTTAGTCTCCTTCTGTTTATGCACTAACCCTGTTATATTATTGCACTTAATATCAATCTGAGGCTCAAGTTTTGCTACACGCACACCAGCGGTTTGGCCACCGCAAGGGTGTGCTTTTCCGGAAAAGTGGTACGTTGACCCGTGTACCCCACGCGACGGTGGCGTTAGGAATGGGGGCCCTCATGGGTGGGGGGTGTGAGCGGTGATGTCGAGGCAGGTGCTCGGCGGCCGAGGCAGGTGCTCGGCGGTGGACATCGGGAAAGGTGCCCGTTGTTGTTTTGATACAGGGTGTGGTTAACGCGGACGATACATGAGAAGGATGGTTGCTCCGGTTATTTGTGGTTTGCCCTATTTTGTTTCTCTTATGCTTATCATGCTATTTCTAGTCACTGACTTCCCACTCCGTGACAGGTTCGTCCAGGGGCGAGTGCTAGGGCACCGGTGAGGCCGCGAGAGTGCTGTTCTGACTTTTAGTGACTTCAGATACAGTGACTCTTCTTTCCCTTTTCTTTTATTACTCATGCTAGCTAGATGTGGATTGTGACACCCCCGTGGGGTCGAAGTGGATGTTGCCTTTTCCCTTTATCGAATAAACGAATGATTGTTACATTCTTTCTTACTTGGCCATTTTAAACAATGAATAGCAAAGAAAATCGTTTGCGAAAAACTACTTTTAAAATGTGGGTGTCGTGTGGGCACCAGATTTTTACAAACCTTGTGGGATTTATGTGGATTTCAAACGGTCTTTCCTAAAACGATGGCATCGTGTGGGTGCCGCTTTCAAAACCTTGTGATTATTTATTCTTTCAAAACCTTGGCCTCTATGTTCTACGTGAATACTAGAATATCATGTGAGTTGTTTGGTTGTATGTGTACGAGACCCCAACTGATGTGGTTAGAGATTGTATGTGCTACACCTTGTGAGACACTTTGTGATTGAGACGCCGTGCATATACAAAGGAGACTTTGCCCGTTTACAGAGTGAATTTGTATATGCGGCGGGTCTGGACACGCACCGGGGAGCATTGGTTTACAAAAAAAAATACATGGCTGAATTAGGGGCATCGGTGGCTCCTCTTCCGCGCGATTCGAACCCCCGGGGCATGACAGATTAAGATGGTATCAGAGAGGTAAACTTTAACCACAGCAGTCGGGGCCTAACATCCACGGGACGCAAGACACTAGCTAGTGATTAATAAAGTAAACTGGGGATAGATAAGTAAAACGCGAGTGTACGAGGGATAAAGGGGTATTTAATTTCGGTGTGTCCATAGGTCGTGGTGCTAGACCAGTTAGGCCTAGGGTTGACTTGGTTTCTTTGCATATAGCGAATAATGGCCCGAAATGGGCTATCAGCGGAGAACACAGAGGCAGAAAGTACGGTGCGAACAGCGGCGGAGTATCAGCTTCTCCGACAACGACTACAAGAGATGGCCGGGCAGCTAGCAACCCTTATGGAACAGATGCGATAGTGGGTGCAATGGTCGACTACACCAATGGGGGTCGCCCAGGTTTCTCTGCCCGGACCAGCCACACCAGCAACTTTGGGACCTACGCTGGGAGCCGTTATTGGGAACCCCTTGAGGGAGAGACGGCCGACCCTTGGGTCGTGGGAAAATAGGTAGATACCATGGGAAGGCTCTTCGAAGCTTTGCTAATGGAGGAGGGTGAATGGGTCCCTTTGGCAGCCCTTTTTCTTGAGGGAGACGCCCGCAAGTGGTGGAAGACGGTGCGCCCGGACCCCTCGGAGGGCACCGCCCTTCCATCTTGGACCACGTTTCGAGGAAAACTCTTTGGGGCACTTCTCTCCGACAGCATCAAACAGCAGGTGGAAGATGACCTGAAGCCCATCAAGCAAGGAAGTCGGGCAGTTATGGGATATCAACGGGCATTTGTGAGGTTGATCAAATGTGCTTCCCTTGTTATAAGAGATGAATCTCACAAGACCCATCTATTTGTGAATAGTTTATAGAGCGACATCTTCAAGGCGGTGCAAACGGCGGGTTTGCACGCCTTCCAGGAGGCGGTCGATAGAGCCACCGCGGTGGAGCGCGGATTTACGACTTCACGAGCCCGACGGGAGAGCTCAGAACACAACAGGGATAAGAAATGAACTCGGCCAAGCTTCGAAAGAGAGCATACCAAGAGGAGCCGGCCTCCTAAATACTCGAGATTGCAACAAGGAACCAAGAATGCGCCGACGAGGGGACAATGGCCGGTGGACAAATCTTGCATCATTTGCGATGGAATACACCAAGTGACCGGATGTCTCCAGAAGCAAGACCATTGTTTTCGAAGTGGCAAACCGGGGCACTATCGTTGCAACTGCCCCTCGAAAATGGGGACATCATCCGTAGCAACATCTACACCCTCGTCTCCGCAATCGGGAGGAGGGAGAGTCTATACGATGACCCACCATAGGACGGACCCATAGAGCATGATGTAACAGGTAATACTCGAGTTTCAGACCATCATGCTAGAACTTTGGTGGCAACACCTAAGCATCCCACTCTTTCACCTCGCTTCATGTTTTCACCCTACCTTAGTTATTGGAAGGAAATCCCTATCGTAGGAATAAGTTCGGTTGGACCCTCTGGCTAACCCTCGGGGCAGGCGGCTGTGCCCCTTCCTGCCGAGTGAGGGTGAAGCGGGTTCTTAGTCTCTAAGAACTAATGAGGTTCCGTTAAAGGTTGTCGGTGTAGCGCTTGGGGCCGACAGTCGCGACAATATTTAAGCGGTAGTTGACTGCTTGAAGTTCCAAGCGAGTCTCCGGGAACGGACTTACCGGAACTTGTAAACTTAGCTTGTAGGAACGCCTTCTGCTCGCTTTTCTTTGTTGCGGGCAAGGAGCTTGGTAGAAGGCAGTCGAGTAGCGTTCCCGAGTGCCGTATGGATCTCGACACGAGAAGGACAAATACTCCTCTACCTCGGATAGATGACCTACGCGATCAACTACAAGGAGAAACGGCGTTCCCAATGAATGATCTGCGGTCCAGCTATCGCCAGCCTAGAGTCCGGGGTAATGATATACTGAAAACAGACCTGCGAGCTCGGAATGGTCAACATAAGTTTACAGTTGTACCGTTTAGACTCGTTAATGCACCAGCGGTGCTCATGGGCATGATGAATAGGATATTCAAGCCCTTCTTAGACCAGTCGGTGATGGCCTTTTAGTGGACGTTCCGATCTACTCTCGCACAGACAAGGGGTATGGGGAACACTTGCGAGTAATCCCCCAGACCCTCCGGGGTCAGAAACCATATGCCAAAACTTATAAAGTGTGAGTTATGGTCCGCAAGGGGGACTTTTGAGGCATATCGTTTCGGTGTCTGGAATTGCAGTGGATCCAAGGAGGATTGGATCAGGGATCAACTGGACTCGACCAACAGAGATGATGGAAATCCGAAGCTTCTTAGGACGGGCAGACCGCTACAGATGCCTCGTGGGAGGCCACTTCCCCAAATCGGCTAACCCAAAAAGGGGAGAGATACGTCTAGATGGCCCAGTGCCAGGAGGGCGTCAAGGGACTTAAAGACGAACACGCACAGGCGCCAGTGCTCACATTGCCGAAGCCCGGAAAGGACTATAAGATTTAGTCTGACGAATCTCCAAGAGGATCTCGGGAGATCAAATAACGGACACGCGACTACAACTTGTGCGAGACTGAATGCCCTCGGAGCAAGACGGAGTTTGTATGACTGACACAGATGATGTAATAGGGTGCCGGGGACGAATTTGTGTACCCGGTAGGCTAGAGATAAGGGAAGAAAGTCTAGCCAAGGGTATATAATACCTCCTATACCGTGCATCCCGGAGGTACAAAGAGGTGCAAGGATCTGGGGCAGACCTTCAGATGGCCCAAATCGAAAGAGCGATGTGGCACAAATTGTGGCGCAATATTGGGTGTGCCAACAGGTGAAAGCGAAACATCAACGACCGGCGGGAAAGTTGCAACCACTACCTGTGCCCGAATGGAAATGGGAGCAAATCACTATGTGCTTCGTCACCGGATTTCCACGTTCACAGCAGGGACACGACGCCATCTGGGTCGTTGTGGATCGGCTAACGAAGTCGGCTCATTTCTTACCCATCCACACGACCTGGACACGCGACCGACTGGCTCAAGTCTACATCGGTGAGATCGTGAGGCTTCACGGGGTGCCAGTATCGATTACTTCAGACAGAGACACCAGGTTCGTTTCGAACTTTTGGCAGAGTCTACGGCGGGCCTTGGGGACCAAGTTACACTTCAGCTCAGCTTTTCACCCCCAGACGGATGGACAATCCGAGCGGGTGATTCAGATACTCGAGGACATGCTCCGAGCTTGCGTACTGGATATGGGAGACGGGTGGTCGCGCTACCTATCCCTTGCAGAGTTCGCTTATAACAACAGCTACCAAGCGAGCACCCAGATGGCGCCGTACGAAGCATTGTACGGCAGACGCTGTAGATCCCCGATCTGTTGGGACGATCTGGGGGAGCGAAAGTTTTTGGGGCCGGACTTAGTGGTTGAGACTGAGGAAAAGGTGCGCCTCATCAGGCGACGATTGGCGACCGCCCAGAGCCGGCAGAAGAGCTATGCAGACCGGAGACGTCGCGACTTGGAATTCCAGGTGGGAGAGCACGTGTTGTTGCGGGTGTCGCCGTCAAAAGGGATGAAGCGGTTTGGGTTGAGAGGCAAGTTAAGCCCACGGTACGTGGGGCCGTTTGAGATTCTGGAGCGCATCGGCCCGGTAGCCTACCGCCTCGCCCTACCACCGAACCTTGACCGAGTTCATGATGTGTTCCACGTATCCATGCGTCGGAAGTACCTCCCCGACCCATCGCGAGTGCTCGACGTCTCCGCAATTGAGCTTAAAGAGGACTTAAGTTTCGCGGAAGTACCGATACGGATCCTAGCCCGAGAGGACAAAAAGCTGCGAAGTCGGACAATTCTCTACGTGAAGGTGCTTTGGAGCAATCAGGAAGAGCGTGAGGCAACTTGGGAACCCAAATCAAAGATGAGGGAGTGCTACCCGGACCTCTTCGCCGCGGGGGAAGTTTAAGTTTCGGGGACGAAACTTGTTTTTTAGCGGTGAGTGGTGTAAGACTCGGTCTTTCCTAAACCCTTCTTGTCACCCTCTTCTTGTAATGTCCGACCGAGGGCCTCATTTTTGGTGTTTTTCCGGACAGACCGTCGGGGCCCGCAGATAATTTTGGGCGGTAGATGTCACGCCCCGGGGGTCTCGCTCAGCGGAAAAGAAAGAGTTGTTTGATTGAGTCCCTTAATTTTTTTTTTTGAAATTCAGTCTTCCCCGGCACGTGCCCAGACCCGCCGCATATACAGATTTACTCGAAAATCGGGCAGAGTCTCCTCTGTATATGCACGGCGTCGCGGCTATTACAACATCTCAACTCAAGCATTCAGTTAATCACAACAGTTCGAGTATTCAATCAACAATGTAAACTAAACAGAGTGCCCGCCGCCAATCAAGTTGAAAGGATAAACTCACAGTTTTGAAAACAGGCCCACACGACCCAAGGTTTTGAAAACGGTTTGGAAAGATGCCATAAATCCACAGGGTTTGGAAACAGGTCCACACGACCCGAGGTTTTGAAAACGGTTTAGAAATCTCATAAAACCACAGGGTTTGGAAAAGCGGGCCCACACGACCCCATATTTTTGAAAGATAGTTTTCGAAGTTCCTTTTTCTTTTCTAGTTACTTTGTTTTGGAAAAACGGCCAAACGGGCGAATAAAAGAAACATAATATCAAATCCGGAACACCGGGAATCAACATCCACACCGACCCCACAAGGGTATCGCGAACCACACCGTAGTCTACAGTACCAAATGAAATGCAAGGAAAAAGTAAAAGGAGATACAGATTAGGGCTCCTCACAGCCCGACCACTCTCGTCTCGACCTCACCGCCGTCTACCGCTCACCCCTGGAAGAACCTGTCACGGAGTGGGTAGTCAGCGACATGCGATAATAATAATAAGCAGGAAAGAAAGCCAAACCCAACAGTAAAACTATCCGGAGCAACCACTCGACTCACTGGAAGAGTGACACGCGAACACATGTAACACCTGCAACATCTGTAATGCCTGTAACACCTATACACCTTGATCTCGTCGGGCACCTATCCCGACGGATCGCACCGCTCACACCTTGGGGCACCTGACCTCGTCGGACACCTGTCCCGATAGGTCGCACCTTTTTCCCCCACCTTTTGATGCCTCAAACCCTACACCTACGGGGGCCCCCCCACCACTTCACCTTGTGGGTTAACACGGGTCGAAGACCGCTTTCCCGAAAAAGAGCACCCTTTGCGGTAGCCAGACCGCGGGTGCGCGTGTCGCAACCACGAGCACAATAACCCGGATACAGGATAGTATCGCAAACATAGAGACCGTCAGCGTTAGTATTACAAATATGCAGTTAAACAACTATCCAAGGACACCGAGTCTATACTTAGTCTCATAGGAACCCACCTTTTCGTTGTCGCGCTCCTGACCGATGCTAGGTTCTCCCGCGTCTCGGGGTGCCCGCCCGCACCTACCCGAACCTGTCATACAGGAGTCAGTAACTCACGACTCCGCAAAGCTAAAAAGACTGGAACACCCGGCCCCTACCCCTCGCGCACTACGCGCGCGAATGCGTCCGGCACTGCGCGGCTGGGCGGTGTGCCGCCCGTTTGCGGCGCTGCCCGCATGCGGTGCTGCCCGCATGCGGGCGCTTGCGGCGCCGCCCGCATGCGGCGCCGCCCGCATGCGGGCGCCTGCGGCGCCGCCCGCCTGCGGCGTTGCCCGCATGCGGCGCTGCCCGCATGCAGCGCTGCCCGCATGCGGGCGCATGCGGCGCCGCCCGCATGCGGTGATGCCCGCATGCGGGCGCATGCGGCGCCGCCCGCATGTGGCGCCGCCCGCAAGCGGTGCTGCCCTCATGCGGTGATGCCCGCATGCGGGCGCATGCAGCGCCGCCCACATGCGGCGCCACCCGCAAGCGGTGCTGCCCGCATGCGGGCGCATGAGGCGCCGCCCGCATGCGGCGCCGCCCGCCTGCGGCGTTGCCCGCATGCGGGGCGCACGCCCGGCCCCGTACCGCCCGCGGGGTTGAGCCGTCCGCGTGCGGGGCTGCCCGCACGCGCGGCTCCGCGTGCGCCGGCTCCGGTGATGGCGCCGACCAACCTCCTCCCGTTTCCAAAAAAGAACCAAGAATTAACGAAAACCCCAAAATTAAGCTCACCTCGGATTCGTCGGCTCGGGTTGATCGAGGGAGGGATCGTCCGTCTTGCGTGCTTGCTATCCAAGGGTATCCCGTCGATCCCCTCCCTCCTCGGTCGCGCCGCCTTGGTTCTCCAAACGATCGCTAGGAAGGGGGTGAGATTGAGGAGTTGGTTCCGCGTTCGGGTGTCGTGCGTCAGGGCAAGGAGGAAAGAGTACGAAAGGGGTTTTTTTCCCAAAACCTAAATTCCCAACCAAATTAATAAGCTGTTTAGGCGCCATCGGACTGAACCCCAAAATAGAAAAAGGGGTCGATCAGGGTGCGAACCTGGGTCCGGTCTGCCTCGGTAATCGTGATAGTTGCCTGAACCGTACTAAAACTTCCAGAATTTATTCTGGAAGATTCCGGAGTCGGAATCCAAAACCGATTTCGCCGGCGGTCTCCGTTTCGCGAGCTTTATTGACTAAAAATACTCGCGAGCCCCGACAATCTGTCCAGAAACAAAGAATTATTAGTCCTCCCTCCCGGACCCCTGAAACGAAACGCGAATTATAGAAACCCAAAAGTAGACCCAAGAACGGAACCACAGTATTTTAAACCAGCGGATATTACAGTAGAGCTCACGGAGAGGAGCGCGCGGGCGCGATCGGTTTCAATTTCCGACTTCCGGTCCGATCATAATTAATTCGCGAAGTTGGGGCCCCCTTGGGCGTTTCGGGATCCGTGCTGGCGACCCGCACGTCTTTTGAGGTAAACCCTAACTTTTTATATATATAGCCGGATGGGAATAGGAAATTAGGGTTCCTACCTTTGGCCGCCTCTTTTCTTTTACTTCTTCCCTCGTAGCCGCCGGCAAGGAGTAACCAAGGACTCGGGCGAGGACGGACCGGTGGGGGCAAGCGGACGATCCCTCTCCTTCCTCCTCTTTCGCGCATCGAGGTGAGTCGTGGGGTGCGTTCTTGTTCGGGTTTTATTTCCTTTTGTTTTGTGGTCTCGAGGAGGGAGGAGGGGCGGTGCCGTCGCGCACCGCTACGCGCGGGGCCGGCCGCGGGTGGGGCGCCAGCGCGGGCTGGTGCCGCGCGGGGTCGCGCAGCACCGCGGGCAGCGCGCCCGCGCGGCGCCTGGACGCGCGGGGCCGCCCGCTGGTGGGGCGCCCGCGCGGGCTGGTGCCGCGCGGGGTCGCCCTGCACCGCGGGCAGCGCGCCCGCGCGGTGCTTGGCCGCCCGGGGCCGCCCGCAGGTGGGGCGCCCGCGCGGGCTGGTGCCGCGCGGGGTCGCCCCGCACCGCGGGCAGCGCGCCCGCGCGGCGCTCGGCCGCGCGGGGCCGCCCGCAGGAGGGGCGCCCGCGCGGGCTGGTGCCGCGCGGGGTCGCCCCGCACCGCGGGCAGCGCGCCCGCGCGGGGCCGCCCGCAGGAGGGGCGCCCGCGCGGGCTGGTGCCGTGCGGGGTCGCCCCGCACCGCGGGCAGCGCGCCCGCGCGGCGCTCGGCCGCGCGGGGCCGCCCGCGGGTGGGTCACCCGCGCGGGCTGGTGCCGCGCGGGGCTGTGCCCAGGCGGAGTGTGCGCCGCACGGGCCGGTGCCGTGCGGGGAACTCCGCCGCACGTTGTTGGGAGTCGATGTGAGTTTCGGACCCCTAAGTCTTGACTTGCCCATGTTCCTTCAGTAGTGCGGGACGCTGTTGGCGACTGGTGCACGGACGCGGACGGGACGAACGCAGGACGACGCACACAAGGTGGGTACATTCCCGGGGATTGTGGGAATAAGAATTCACTGATAGAAATAGTATGTTGGGGCAAGGTTGAATTGTTAGTCTCCTTCTGTTTATGCACTAACCCTGTTATATTATTGCACTTAATATCAATCTGAGGCTCAAGTATTGCTACACGCACACCAGCGGTTTGGCCACCGCAAGGGTGTGCTTTTCCGGAAAAGTGGTACGTTGACCCGTGTACCCCACGCGACGGTGGCGTTAGGAATGGGGGCCCTCATGGGTGGGGGGTGTGAGCGGTGATGTCGAGGCAGGTGCTCGGCGGCCGAGGCAGGTGCTCGGCGGTGGACATCGGGAAAGGTGCCCGTTGTTGTTTTGATACAGGGTGTGGTTAACGCGGACGATACATGAGAAGGATGGTTGCTCCGGTTATTTGTGGTTTGCCCTATTTTGTTTCTCTTATGCTTATCATGCTATTTCTAGTCACTGACTTCCCACTCCGTGACAGGTTCGTCCAGGGGCGAGTGCTAGGGCACCGGTGAGGCCGCGAGAGTGCTGTTCTGACTTTTAGTGACTTCAGATACAGTGACTCTTCTTTCCCTTTTCTTTTATTACTCATGCTAGCTAGATGTGGATTGCGACACCCCCGTGGGGTCGAAGTGGATGTTGACTTTTCCCTTTATCGAATAAACGAATGATTGTTACATTCTTTCTTACTTGGCCATTTTAAACAATGAATATCAAAGAAAACCGTTTGCGAAAAACTACTTTTAAAATGTGGGTGTCGTGTGGGCACCGGATTTTTACAAACCTTGTGGGATTTTTGTGGATTTCAAACCGTCTTTCCTAAAACGATGGCATCGTGTGGGTGCCGCTTTCAAAACCTTGTGATTATTTATCCTTTCAAAACCTTGGCCTCTATGTTCTACGTGAATACTAGAATATCATGTGAGTTGTTTGGTTGTATGTGTACGAGACCCCAACTGATGTGGTTAGAGATTGTATGTGCTACACCTTGTGAGACACTTTGTGATTGAGACGCCGTGCATATACAAAGGAGACTCTGCCCGTTTGCAGAGTGAATTTGTGTATGCGGCGGGTCTGGACACGCACCGGGGAGCATTGGTTTACAAAAAAAAATACATGGCTGAATTAGGGGCATCGGTGGCTCCTCTTCCGCGCGATTCGAACCCCCGGGGCGTGACAGTTACACTACCCCCCCTCGCCACCGTTACTAACGATGACCAGAACGTCGGCGGAGGAAAGGGGTTCGGGAAAACGAAAGCCGGCGCAACGATCTGCGGTACTAACAGCCGCAGCAAGTGCACGAACACCGTCAGCAGACCCACCGTGTCCTGTATTGGTTGCCAATCCACTGATTCACAGCAACCATCAAGGCCTCGGTGGCAGCCGGCGCTGACCCCAACCTCCAAGTTAACTCGACTACACCAGCACGTCACCCGAACTAACCCAAAAAAAAAACAAACTTAACAATCCCGCACTCTCGCACCTCTACGCATCTACACCTTGATCATTTCATTGGTTAGTAGCTAGTGATGATGTACCCCGTGGATGTTGGACAGTGTCTACTGTGGTTAAAGTTGTTTTTCTCTGATACCATCTTAATCTGTCACGCCCCGAGGGTTTTTCACGCGCGGAAGGGAAGCCGCCGATGCTCCCAAATTTCTACGTATATTTTTTTTTTGAAACAAATCTCCCCCAGTGCGTGCCCAGACCCGCCGCATATACAAATTCACTCTGCAGCCAGGCAGAGTCTCCTTTGTATATGCACGGCGTCCTGATTACAAAGTTCACACAAACATGCCTTTAACCACACTAGACCGATTACCAATCACATACAACCATTCTCAACAACATACAATCAATTTCCACAAGTAATAAAGAGGCCGACTATTTTCGAAAGGATAAAACCACAGGGTTTTGAAAGCGATGCCCACTCGACATCAGGTTTTAATAAAGCTATTTTCGAAACCACATAAATCCACAGAATTTGAAAGCGGTGCCCACACGGCACCCATATTTTTAAAACAGTTTTCACAACAGTTTCCTTGTTCCTCATTTGTAGTTTGAAAGCGGCCAAACCAAGAAGTAAGGACAAAATACCCATCCAAAAGAGTTATCGAATAGCCCAACTTCCACATCGATCCCACGGGGGCATCGCGATCCACAACTAGCTACAATGCGTAATGAAATGAACAAAGAAAGTAAAGTATACCGTACTGTAGCCTCTAAAGGCCAGAAGATCGCTCACGTGGCCTCACCAACGACCTAGCGCTCGACACTGGACGGAGTGGGCGAACCTGTCACGGAGTGGGGAGTCAGTGAGCAGATACAATAATAAAAGTAATAAGGGCTAGAGTAAGGCAAACCACGATAAAAAACCAGAGCAATCAACAATAAAGCACCCTGTGCAAACCATACAATGCAGAACCTCGTGCAAACAAAACCGGGCACCTCCCCCGGCAACCACACCGAGCGTTTGCCTCGGAAACCACACCGAGCACCTGCCTCGGAAACCACACCGAGCACCTGCCTCGGAACCCCTGCCGAGCACCTGCCTCGGCCGTCGAGCACCCACCTCGGCATCACCGCTCACACCCCCCACCCACGGGGGCCCCCATTCCTAACGCCACCGCTGCGTGGGGTACACGGGTCAACGTAGCACTTTTTCGAAAAAGCACACCCTTGCGGTGGCCAAACCGCCGGTGTGCGTGTAGCAAAACAAGAGCCTCGACCGAGCACCAACCTCGGTTAACCAAACCGAGCACCCACCTCGATAAACCGGACCGAGCACCAGCCTCGGCCATCCCCCAGATCATGGTGTGTCGTCGAGCATAGCGACCCTAAGTCGTCATAAACGTGGTGATAATAAAAAACGTAAGCATAAGTGGGGTTAGTACCCCTTTTAACGTGTCAAACCTTTGCTCTTACCAATTGTCCTCGCCTCCCGACTCAATAACTGTCGGGGAAAGGAACCCACCTTTCGACGTCCAACTGGTCACACTGTTCGTCGTCGTCATCGCTCGCATGCTCCGAACAATCCTACTGTTGTTCGGAGGGGCAATCTGCCCATCTAGTCTGTCACGCCCCGGGGTCGAAACTGCGACCCGGGCCCGCCAAACAGATCCGCCACCTATGCCAACCTGCATAGGCGAAGCGTCCTACCTGCAAGAAAAGTACTATAACTAAACAGATATCAGAGCTATAAATGAAAATCTGCTATAACTAAAATCAATCGCTGTACAACTGGAAATAAACAACACTGTCTGCCTCCCCAAAATAATAATAATACAATATCCTCGAGTACAAGCTCTAAACCCAACACGGGAGGTAACTCCAATATATATACAACAGTGTACAGTCTCTCAATACAAAATATCCTCACTACAATAGTCTCTCAAAAGAGGAAAAAGAAACAGCTAATCTACTGATGATCTCCTCTGAAGGGTACCGCTACTCTCCAACGCCGGGTAGGGATCTAGCTCGCGACTCCCTCGCCACGATCAACAACCACAGAGTCGGCAACACCCGCTAAGACTCTGCAAAACAAAGGAGAGGAGAGAAAAAGAGGGGGGAAACCCCCAAAGGGTGTGAGAACTATACCAAAAAGGGAGTTCTCAGTGGGTACCACCGCCAGACCCGACGGTCTGCCCACCAAGTCCTTAAGAGACAAAAACTGACCCAAGTCATAAGACTGAAATGAGTAAGCTGAAGACTCTCACAGCTACCCTGCCCCTAACTAAAGGCTAAAAGGGGAGAACCAAACAGTGGTATGCAACCACTAGCACATGAAGTGCACCATCGACCCAATCGAGCTGACTGCCACATCTGGTCCAGTCAAACCTGCATCCACCTACAACCACCTCCCGATGACGGGCAGGAATTACGTAGGGCGCCCAAACGGACTAGCTCGCTATCGAGTAGAGGATCATGCAGGCTATGGTCAAAATCCACGCTCTCTCTCAGAACGGATAGAATCAAGATGCTCAACCTCTCACACAGCGGTCAAAGTACCCGCAACAACACAGGACCACCGTCAACCAGACGGCTCTCAACAATACTAACACTGAACTAAACTCAACTACCAGTCTACACTCGGCCCCCAGGCACGAGTGTAACAATAAAAGTATTTGACCGAAATAAACTCAATCGAATGAACCGGTATAAAACCCGGTGCTGCCTGCTCTATCAATCTCTCGAACTCAGTATCTCCACTGTCCAAATGACCGGAACCCAACACGGTCTGACCGGCACCCGACACGGTCTGACCGGAACCCAACACGGTCTGACCGGAACCCAACACGGTCTGAAGCCTACTCCGGAGCGGCACTCGAGGGGAGCTACCCACACGAGTAAAGCATCTCTGTCATCAACATCAACAGTATCTCGAAACAGCAGGACTTGATCATCAATCAGATCAAAGTGGGAAAACTCAACCACCAAGGAAAGACCCGACCTCAATCGGATGCAACTGAACGATAAGTGGGAAACTCCATCCACTAAGTAAAACTGGTACCCAATCAGGTGCATAGAGAAACATCCGGTCAACCGCCCAATATCCGCGGTTGCCGCAAAGCCCCACAACTAAACCAACCTGTCCCAGACACGAAGTCCTGACTACCCTATCCAGACCCCCTGCTCGAACCCGAGCAACACTGACCACCTGACTAACAAGAAGGAGAAAGGAAAAGCATGGTTTCTCCTAAGTCAAGTTCCAATAAGTAGTGCAGCAGTAAAAGATGGCCTAACTACATGACCATACAAGCATGCAATTGTCCTCAAGGAAATAAAAGGGGGTAAAGCATAATAATAGTTCCTTTAGGAATAAACAACATGCCGGAATCCCAAAACTAGACCTGTCCACAATTCAGGGTTCATCAATAGAATGATCATAATAACTCCTCAGAGTACAAATCCGCACATAGCTACGAAATCCTGTCCCAAAGCATAATCCAACCACAAGAAAGGCTATGTGCTAACATGGCATGTTACATAATCTCATAGGGTAACATTATCCTAGGTAAGCTTACACTAGTCATCACATAGATGTCCAAGTCATGCAAGTCCTCAGTATATCTCATAAATACTATTCTTGCAATCATTTATACCAATATCATTAACCAGCTTACCTACTTACCAACATAACCCATGTACCCTACACATGCATGCATCAGTCATAGAGGGGTGACATCCCCACAAGTGGACTTATATTTGCCACAGCATAATCATTGACTTAAACAATTACTGATAATAAGCTTACCCACCTGAAGCGCTTAAACCAAGGCAAACCTGAAGTCGGTGAAGGGGGTAGACGCCCACGGTCCAAATCTGCCAACATAACACCCTCGGTACAAGTCGCGCACGCCTTGGCTCCAAACAACTGAAAGCACCCCTGGGCACAACAATAAGGCTCAACATTACACTTTTATTCCAAAATTAACCAAGTATACACAATCTGAAAATCAGTCCCAAAGCCGTGCTTATTTCACCTGCTGCAAGTGCCCAGAAAAATCCAATAAAAACACCACGGTAATCCTCGCGTCGATACCTTCGAAACGAGTACCTGCACGTCCAATTCCGAGCTTCCTACACTGAGAAACAATTCCGACAAGGGAACCACCCCGAATTAAACTACTCTAAAAAACTGTAGCAATAACTACTGTTCACAGATATTCTTCACCTTCGAGAAATATTCAGAAAATTCCAAGAAAATTTGGGCATATTCCTCGTGATGTGTAGATGCAAATCGCCTCTTGAATCGCCCCAATCCGATGCCTGTGCGCGAAGATATCACCAAAACACCGCTCCGCTGTCCCAGAACTCCGCCCCAGAAAAGAGGTTACAAGATGATCCGAAAAACCCATGAAAAGCTCAGAATGGGAAAAACCAGTAAACATGGGAAACATAGCCCTACCTGTCGTGAAGCCAACGGCGCAAGAATCACTGAAAAAGGTGCTCGGGGTAAGCCGGGGGAGTCCTCGCACCAAAACGCGACGAAGAAGACCACAAACGAACGAGCGTCGCGCCGCGCCGTAAAAATGGTAACCTCGGGATGCGTGCTGCTGAAAAATCTGGAACTCTGCAGATGGATCCGTCCCAGGGAGATGAAGAAAACTCGTGAAGGTGGCACTGTGAAAGGAGGGACAGGGAGAAAGTTCTCTTTAGTTGAACTCGGCCCTTTTATACATTGCAGGAAACAAATCACTTAATACCCATTTAGTCCCAATTTCCGGGCGCTCCAGAATTCGGGCGGCTACAGTGTTGGGCCCGGCCCAACACTGTGCGCGCCCGAAAATGCCACAGGCCTCCACGTCGCCCCCCGCACAGGCAACAGCCGAAACCCCCGCTCACGCCCGCCGCGTGGCCCACGCGGAGCTCGACACGTGGCGGCCCACGCGCGGGAACCCCGCGTCAACGCGCCCACGTGCGCCTGCGCCCGCCGCCTGCGCCCGCCTGCCGCGCACAGTTGACCAACCAATAGGTGAATGCCACGTGTCATGCCTCTGCCTAGCGAACCCGGTGCACGAAATTATGTGGACCGAACCAATAGAAAGCTGCCACGTGTCCAAGCCCGGTGCACCATAAACCATGAGCCATCCCGAATACTGCGTAGACCAACCGCCGTGAACCCACCTCTAGGATGATGCCACGTGTCCACCCCCGGTGCACCATGCGCCCCGCACTCTCCGTAGACCGCGCCCCGCGGACCGGCCCACTCCTGAGCCGCCACGCGTCCAGCCCCCGGTGCACGCCTGCCGCGTGGACCGGGCGGCCCGCGCCTCCGTCCGCCGCGCTGCCTGCGGCCGCTCCGCCGCCGCCGGAAACACTGTTCCGGCGTGAACAGTGTCCGGTGCTCAAAAATAACAAGTGGGTAGTCCGTTTTAACCGTTTTCGCGCGCTGAATCCGAATTTGATGTCCATTTCGCCAAATTCCAACTCCAAAATTTGCCGAAGGCATCCGGAAAGGTGTTCCTTGATCCAAACTTCGCGCTGAGTCCATATTTAATATCCACTTCGCGCGAAACCACTTCTAACGATCCGACGGAGTCCAATGATCACCCACGTGATCCATTTAACACACTGAGCCCAACACTAATGTCCAAATGGAGCACAAATCCCACCAACACGCCACATAGGCCCCCGGGAGCTGTAGATGAACCAGTAATCTCGACGTGGGGATCCAGGTCCTCACATCCTCCCCCACTAAGAAAAGTTTCGTCCTCGAAACTAGCTCAAATCCCCCAAAGGTCCCACATACCCCGGGTAGGTATCCATCAATAACGCCTCCAGCTCCCGAAACATCACTCACTCCCCGTGATTACTTCCCATCAACAACAACAACAAGTATGGCATGGCCCGACATGCGATTTTCTCATCTCTCGAGCCAGAAATCGCAACGGGCGTCCCTCGCACTCCACAATCACAGATCTCAGAAGGGGCAAGTCAATCACGGGCGAGGGATCCAAAAGCAAAACACTCCTGAGCTGAGACGTAAAGCAACACAGAGGCTGCATCAAGAGCAGGGGGAAACGGAATAACCATCCGCGCAACACGCACTAACCCACCTCCTGGTGTCAACTCAACCAGGATCACCCGAAGTATACCCACAGATTCATCTTATGAGGAAAAGGATCCAATAAGCTGGGGTCTTCACTCGGTCACTTCCGATCCAAAATCACCCGAGTGGCCTACTCAACCATGAGCTACCCTCAAAAGGGATCCTCATGAGACACAATCTCAAGCCACGGTTGGACACTCAACAAGCCAATAAACTCCACAGACCCACGGGTCGAAAGGATGCCCTGACGGGGACCAAACCGTCAGTGAACGGGACTGAAAACTGGCAAAAAAGGCGATCATAATGCTGATGCTCAAACTCACGGCCAAAAATCCGAACCAGCAACGACAATCCGCATAAATCCCATCAACATGCTGAAAGCTGTATCTCCATCGGCACCGCATGGCGAATACTGTAAACTGAAGCTGAAATCCTGATCTATCACATGGTAAAGAACGGAAATGCTAAGTAATCAACACCGATAGCCAAGCAGGCATGGCCTACGCCAGGTATAACAATCCAAGCTGGAAATAAAGGACGTACTGAAAGGCTCCACTGTGGAATCCAAGCTGCCTGCAAAACAGCGGTTCATCCTGCCACAACACTCATAGGGTTGGACTAATGAAATGTGGACCAAAGATCCACCCACGGTAACTCTACCGCCACAATGGGAGGCATCACTAAAACACACAATTCCATCTCCCAACACAGGAAACACTAGCATTGGCGCTAATACCAGTCACATTATCCATTGGCCATGCTCTCTCGGCACTGCCAAGTCTAGAAGCTCCTCACCTCAAGAATGAAAGTTGGTCTCAGTCAACTTGAATAACATCCACTTGGTCGGGTTCCACCGCCGTCCCTACGGCCCGAACAAAGCGACCCAAGAAGGTATGCTTCTGCAGCTACAACTCGTACCTCAATAACTTGGCATACCTCTTCATCCACACGGGCATGGTAGCACATCCACAAAGTGCTCCTCGTGCTCCAAGTCGCTCTGGGAGTAAATCAAAATATATCCTCGGGAAACACCACTCCCAGTCCGTCCAAGTACAACTGGGACATACGATTCCTCAGATCTGAAGTCAACAGGGCCTTCGCCATTCCATTGGGCCTCGCTATAAACCCATAATGCCCCTACCGTGTCCTGAACGCCATCTAGGCGAAGTCCTCAACTATCTACTTCCAAGTAGGTACTCGCATCATACACTAACAGCCTGAGTATAACTCCATCATAAGGTCCTAGATACCATAAAAGGACCCTCACATCATGTATTAATGACGTGGCATCACCGCTGTATACCCACGGCGTGGCACTAGGTCAAACAGACCCTCGATCCATCGGACCCTGCAACAGTGCCATCGGGTCTCTCTCAGCTCTACCGGCGATATCCAATGAGGTGCTGTCCAGGGTGGCGCGGTTCCCGAACCACGTCAAACACAATCTCTATCTCCCTAACCGGCGGCATTACCAACAACTAAGGTGAAATCACACCCGGGATCTCGTGGGCAACAGAGATATCCCTGAGTCCCGGTGCCGCCGTAAGCACCTCTCACCCTGTCGCTAAAACCAGAGTGCTCTAACAACCTCAACGAGCAAGCCTCCAATTGCCCGTCTTGCCGAAGATCAAGTCCTCTCTTGCCGCAGTCGAACATCCTGTGGCATAGTGCCCAACAATCTCAAGCATAAGGTCAAAACACCTAATTGCTATAATTTTCAATAATTCTGCCGGTATCTCGCGGTCTCGGCGCACTGGACATGATCCAAAAGCCTCCTCCACGTGCACAACAACAACAGGAACCTGTACCTCTAGTGCACGTGGTAACAAATCTGCCTCTAACCTATGTAAGAGTGGAACATGCTCTAACTCCGACTACCGTGGTGAAATCCCACCTGCGACACTCAATCCACTACCGTGGCGCCCTCCAACCGGGCGGCACAGATTCAACCGCTCAAAGCAAGTGGTTGTCGCTCAATCTGCCTGAAAATCAAGGCTAACACTAGGAAGCACGACCTCTGTCTCTGATCACATTGAGGCGACGAACAAGATCCTCCGCAGATAACAACTCCACGCTATCGCTGCGCCACTCTGATAAAAATACTGATGTTGCCTTCGGGGTCCACCCGACCTCTGACATCTCGGGAACTCGTTATCCAGGAAAAGAAATTACACATGCCCCTGCCGGCCGATCTGTCCTCTATCATCCGGCACCAAGCGCCAAAATCCAGAACTCACCTCTGGGGGCAGATCCCTATCCAAAGGAACTACAATCCACGCTCCATACACGACGCCTACTCCAACGAGGCGTCAAAACCTATAACGGAGGACTAAATAACAAAAAGGGGTCCATGGCGCAATCCACCTCCCAGTCTCATATATCCTATGCGCCTCGTCCCTCGAATCTGGAGCGCGCAGTTCAACAACTGCATACACTCTCTAGCACGGGAGGCTCTCACCCCCAACCACGACTCTTGCCTCCAAAGGCTCCAAACTCACTCTTACGAGTCGGGGTGGTTCATCTGCCAAATATGGCTCCATAGGTCGATCATGTCCCACAGCTCACCAGCTGTCAACCATCCACCCTGCCTCGGTGCCTCGACCCTAAACATTGGCACAG
The DNA here is from genome assembly GCA_029204045.2 of Tillandsia leiboldiana. NCBI lineage: Eukaryota > Viridiplantae > Streptophyta > Magnoliopsida > Poales > Bromeliaceae > Tillandsia > Tillandsia leiboldiana. The sequence goes on from CM055065.1 coordinate 31,929,262, forward strand.
AGGGGGCTACTCAGTGCTCCGACACTGTGTCACCAAGACCAGCTGCTCCCTCAGCCGCTGACAAGCCTCTGACAATCCTGCCATCTGGGTCCGGGGTTCTCTGACCTCGATCCGGGTATCCGGCCCCAAACGAACTGCTCAAGCTCAATTGCCATGACAGGATGCACACGGGTCAAAACCCAGCGTCGGGGAGACACCGCTCGCCACGACGAAAAAACAAACAGCACACAACAACACTCGACCCAATCCAGGCGAAAGTCTAAAGCATGTCACCCGTTCCACAGCATTATGTTGTCTGCAGCCACATAATTACTTAGGAGAATAAACATGCCAATCACTCTTCCCGTCCCTTGGGAGAGGTATAAAACTCAATCAGGACTCTCGCAAAAAAATCACGACTCTCACAAAGTCAACCAAGGGTCAAACCATAAGCCTAGGGTTTCTAAGTCCACCATGACCTACAACCCGGCTCTGATACCACTCTAATCTGTCACGCCCCGGGGTCGAAACTGCGACCCGGGGCCCGCCAAACAGATCCGCCACCTATGCCACCTGCATAGGCGAAGCGTCCTACCTGCAGAAAGAACTATAACTAAACAGATATCAGAGCTATAAATGAAAATCTGCTGTAACTAAAATCAATCACTGTACAACTGGAAATAAACAACACTGTCTGCCTCCCAAAATAATAATAAATACAATATCCTCGAGTACAAGCTCTAAACCAACCGGGAGGTAACTCCAATATATATACAACAGTGTACAGTCTCTCAATACAAAATATCCTCACTACAATAGTCTCTCAAAAGAGGGAAAAGAAACAGCTAATCTACTGATGATCTCCTCTGAAGGGTACCGCTACTCTCCAACGCCGGGTAGGGATCTAGCTCGCGACTCCCTCGCCACGATCAACAACCACAGAGTCGGCAACACCCGCTAAGACTCTGCAAAACAAAGGAGAGGAGAGAAAAAGAGGGGGGAAACCCCCAAAGGGTGTGAGAACTACACCAAAAAGGGAGTTCTCAGTGGGTACCACCGCCAGACCCGACGGTCTGCCCACCAAGTCCTCAAGAGACAAAAACTGACCCAAGTCATAAGACTGAAATGAGTAAGCTGAAGACTCTCACAGCTACCCTGCCCCTAACTAAAGGCTAAAAGGGGAGAACCAAACAGTGGTATGCAACCACTAGCACATGAAGTGCACCATCGACCCAATCGAGCTGACTGCCACATCTGGTCCAGTCAAACCTGCATCCACCTACAACCACCTCCCGATGACGGGCAGGAATTACGTAGGGCGTCCAAACGGACTAGCTCGCTATCGAGTAGAGGATCATGCAGGCTATGGTCAAAATCCACGCTCTCTCTCAGAACGGATAGAATCAAGATGCTCAACCTCTCACACAGCGGTCAAAGTACTCGCAACAACACACGGACCACCGTCAACCAGACGGCTCTCAACAATACTAACACTGATCTAAACTCAACTACCAGTCTACACTCGGCCCCCAGGCACGAGTGTAACAATAAAAAGTATTTGACCGAAATAAACTCAATCGAATGAACCGGTATAAAACCCGGTGCTGCCTGCTCTATCAATCTCCCGAACTCAGTATCTCCACTGTCCAAATGACCGGAACCCAACACGGTCTGACCGGCACCCGACACGGTCTGACCGGAACCCAACACGGTCTGACCGGAACCCAACACGGTCTGAAGCCTACTCCGGAGCGGCACTCGAGGGGAGCTACCCACACGAGTAAAGCATCTCTGTCATCAACATCAACAGTATCTCGAAACAGCAGGACTTGATCATCAATCAGATCAAAGTGGGAAAACTCAACCACCAAGGAAAGACCCGACCTCAATCGGATGCAACTGAACGATAAGTGGGAAACTCCATCCACTAAGTAAACTGGTACCCAATCAGGTGCATAGAGAAACATCCGGTCAACCGCCCAATATCCGCGGTTGCCGCAAAGCCCCACAACTAAACCAACCTGTCCCAGACACGAAGTCCTGACTACCCTATCCAGACCCCCTGCTCGAACCCGAGCAACACTGACACCTGACTAACAAGAAGGAGAAAGGAAAAGCATGGTTTCTCCTAAGTCAAGTTCCCATAAGTAGTGCAGCAGTAAAAGATGGCCTAACTACATGACCATACAAGCATGCAATTGTCCTCAAGGAAATAAAAGGGGGTAAAGCATAATAATAGTTCCTTTAGGAATAAACAACATGCCGGAATCCCAAACTAGACCTGTCCACAATTCAGGGTTCATCAATAGAATGATCATAATAACTCCTCAGAGTACAAATCCGCACATAGCTACGAAATCCTGTCCCAAGCATAATCCAACCACAAGAAAGGCTATGTGCTAACATGGCATGTTACATAATCTCATAGGGTAACATTATCCTAGGTAAGCTTACACTAGTCATCACATAGATGTCCAAGTCATGCAAGTCCTCAGTATATCTCATAAATACTATTCTTGCAATCATTTATACCAATATCATTAACCAGCTTACCTACTTACCAACATAAACCATGTACCTACACATGCATGCATCAGTCATAGAGGGGTGACATCCCCACAAGTGGACTTATATTTGCCACAGCATAATCATTGCCTTAAACAATTACTGATAATAAGCTTACCCACCTGAAGCGCTTAAACCAAGGCAAACCTGAAGTCGGTGAAGGGGGTAGACGCCCACGGTCCAAAATCTGCCAACATAACACCCTCGGTACAAGTCGCGCACGCCTTGGCTCCAAACAACTGAAAGCACCCTGGGCACAACAATAAGGCTCAACATTACACTTTTATTCCAAAATTAACCAAGTATACACAATCTGAAAATCAGTCCCAAAGCCGTGCTTATTTCACCTGCTGCAAGTGCCCAGAAAAATCCAATAAAAATACCACGGTAATCCTCGTCGATACCTTCGAAACGAGTACCTGCACGTCCAATTCCGAGCTTCCTACACTGAGAAACAATTCCGACAAGGGAACCACCCCGAATTAAACTACTCTCAAAAACTGTAGCAATAACTACTGTTCACAGATATTCTTCACCTTCGAGAAATATTCAGAAAATTCCAAGAAAATTTGGGCATATTCCTCGTGATGTGTAGATGCAATCGCCTCTTGAATCGCCCCAATCCGATGCCTGTGCGCGAAGATATCACCAAAACACCGCTCCGCTGTCCCAGAACTCCGCCCCAGAAAAGAGGTTACAAGATGATCCGAAAAACCCATGAAAAGCTCGGAATGGGGAAAAACCAGTAAACATGGGAAACATAGCCCTACCTGTCGTGAAGCCAAACGGCGCAAGAATCACTGAAAAAGGTGCTGGGGTAAGCCGGGGGAGTCCTCGCACCAAAACGCGACGAAGAAGACCACAAACGAACGAGCGTCGCGCCGCGCCGTAAAATGGTAACCTCGGGATGCGTGCTGCTGAAAAATCTGGAACTCTGCAGATGGATCCGTCCCAGGAGATGAGAGAAAAAAACTCGTGAAGGTGGCACTGTGAAAGGAGGGACAGGGAGAAAGTTCTCTTTCAGTTGAACTCGGCCCTTTTATACATTGCAGGAAACAAATCACTTAATACCCTTTAGTCCCAATTTCCGGGCGCTCCAGAATTCGGGCGGCTACAGTGTTGGGCCCGGCCCAACACTGTGCGCGCCCGAAAACGCCACAGGCCTCCACGTCGCCCCCCGCACAGGCAACAGCCGAAAACCCCGCTCACGCCCCGCCGCGTGGCCCACGCGGAGCTCGACACGTGGCGGCCCACGCGCGGGAACCCCGCGTCAACGCGCCCACGTGCGCCTGCGCCTGCCGCCTGCGCCCGCTTGCCGCGCACAGTTGACCAACCAATAGGTGAATGCCACGTGTCATGCCTCTGCCTAGCGAACCCGATGCACGAAATTATGTGGACCGAACCAATAGAAACCTGCCACGTGTCCAAGCCCGGTGCACCATAAACCATGAGCCATCCCGAATACTGCGTAGACCAACCGCCGGTGAACCCACCTCTAGGATGATGCCACGTGTCCACCCCCGGTGCACCATGCGCCGCACTCTCGTAGACGCGCCCCCGCGGACCGGCCCACTCATGAGCCGCCACGCGTCCAGCCACGGTGCAGCGCCTGCCGCGTGGACCGGGCGGCCCGCGCCTCCGTCCGCCGCGCTGCCTGCGGCCGCTCCGCCGCCGCCGCCGCCGCCGGAAACACTGTCCGGCCGTGAACAGTGTCGGTGCTCAAAAAGACAAAGTGGGTAGTCCGTTTTAACCGTTTTGCGCGCTGAATCCGAATTTGATGTCCATTTCGCCAAATTCCAACTCCAAAATTTGCCGAAGGCATCCGGAAAGGTGTCCTTGATCCAAACTTCGCGTGAGTCCATATTTATATATCCACTTCGCGCGAAACCACTTCTAACGATCCGACGGAGTCCAATATCACCCACGTGATCCATTTAACACACTGAGCCAACACTAATGTCCCAAATGGGCACAAATCCCACCAACACGCCACATAGGCCCCCGGGAGCTGTAGATGAACCCAGTAATCTCGACGTGGGGATCCAGGTCCTCAACATAGTCTCCACCACTGACGTTTCCCTTAAACCCGGAGGTCCACGTCACCCCTTACAAGATATAAATAACAAATAACGGAAAACAGCACAAAGATATTCCAAGGGGCTACCCACCTCGTGTGTGTCGTCCGGTCCCTGACGTCTGTGCCCGTGCGCCTAACGCCGTATGTCCGCACTCCTGAGGAAAAAGTGCAAAATAAGATAAGAGATCCGGATCCCCACATCGACTCCAGACAGAAATCAGGTGACGGCGACAGCTCCGGACTCGTGTGGCGGAGCTTCCCCCGCCCCACACGGGAACCCGACCCGTGCGGCGCGCACACCCGCCTCCGCACGGCCCGCGGCGGCACCAACCCGCGCGGCGTCCCACTTGCGGCGGCCCACGCTGGCGGACATGACCCGCGCGGGCGCGTTCCCTGCGGTGCGGGGCGACCCCGCGCGGCACCGGCCCGCGCGGGCGCCCCTCTGCGGGTGGCCCCGCGCGGCCAAGTGCCGCGTGGGGCGCGCTGCCCGCACGTGTTGCGGGGCGACCACGCGCGGCCACGGCCCGCTCGGGCGCCCCGCTGCGGGCGGCCCCGCGCGGACAAGTTGGCCGCGCGGGGCGCGCTGCCGCGCCGTGCGGGGCGACCCCGCGCGGCACGGCCCGCGCGGGCGCCCTATTGCTGCGGCCCGGGCGGCCACGTGCGAGCCGTGGGTGCGTTTGCGTGCCTGCGCGTGCGGGGCCTCCCCCGCGCGGCACCGGCCCGCTCCGTTGGGCTCCCCTCCTGCGGGGCGGCCCGCGCGGCGTGGGTGCCGTGCGGGCGTTGGCCTGCGCGGGCGGGGAGACCCCGCGCGGCACCGGCCCGCGCGGGCGCCCTCCTGCGCGGCGGCCCCGTGCGGCCACGTGCCGCGCGGGGGCGCTGCCCGGCCGTGCGGGGCGACCCCGCGCGGCACAACAGCGCGGGCGCCCCGCCCTGCGGGGAGGCCCCCGCGCGGCCAAGTGCCGCGCGGCGTGCTGCCGCGGCTGCGGGGGCGACCCCGGCCGGGGGGCCCCCGCCTGCGGGCGGCCCGCGCGGCCACGTGCCGCGCGGCGTGCTGCCCGCGCGTGCGGGGCGACCCCGCGCGGCACCAGCTCGCGCGGGCGCCCCCACCCCGGGGCGGCCCCGCGACGGCGGTGCCCGACTGCCCACGCGCGGCGGCGTCGCGGAAAACCCCGGCGATCCCTGAACAAGAAAGCGAAAAAAAGGAGAACCACCAAAAAGACTCACCTTGGTTTCGCGAGGAAAGAAGAAGGAAGAGAGGTTTGCCGTTCTTTGTCCGGAGATCTTCCCGAAGGAGCCTCGCGCCGCACCTTGGATCGTAGTCGGCGGAGAAAAAAAAGCTAGGGTTCCTCTCTCCTCCTTGTGCGAACCTCCAAAAAACACAAACGGGTGGGGATCTCAAATACGTACGCTTTTCCTTAAACCAACCGGTCTGACCTAACCAAGTTGAGGGAGTCGAACCGAACGAAGGATTAAATCCCCGATGTCACCGCCCACACCACATACAAAACAAAACAAGTGTCAGGATTACCTCGATTTCCGTGCAAATTGCCAGCACGGTTCCCGGAACACACCAAAGGGGGCCAACTTCAATAATAATTCTGGATGAACCGGGTGTCGAAAACTGAAACCGATCGCGCCTACGCGCTCCGTTTCCGCGAGCGCTATCACGCCAAAAATTATCCGCGGGCCCCGACGGTCTGTCCGGAAAAGCACCAAAAATAAGGGTCCTCGGTGGAAATTACAAAGACGGGTGGGGGTGCGAGAAGAGTTAAAGACAGGCCGTGGGGGGGGTCTTACATTGCAGGATCTCGAAGAAGAATTAAAAAGGGCAACTTCTCTCTCAAACGGTCTGAAGTGGAAAGGGAT
>CM055065.1:31935848-32001143 GCA_029204045.2 Tillandsia leiboldiana
CATAAATCCCATTCACATGCTGAAAGCTTTAATCTCCCGCGGCATCCGCATGGCGAATACTGTAAACTGAAGCCGAAATCCTGATCTATTCACATGAACCGAACGAAATTCTGAGTAATCAAACCGATAGCCAAGCAGGCATGGCCTACGCCCAGGTATAACAATCCAAGCTGGAAATAAAGGACGTACTGAAAGGCTCAACTGTGGAATCCAAGTCGCCTGCAAAACAGCGGTTCATCTGCCACAACACTCATAGGTTGGACTAATGAAATGTGGACCAAAGATCCACCCCACGGTAACTCTACCGCCACAATGGGAGGCATCACTAAAACACACAATTCCATCTCCCAACACAGGAAACACTAGCATTGCGGCTAATACAGTCACATATCCATTGGCCATGCTCTCTCTCCTCGCCGCAAGCGGCATGCCAAGTCTAGAAGTTCCTCACCTCAAGAATGAAAGTTGGTCTCAGTCAACTTGAATAACATCCACTGGTCGGGTTCCACCGCCGCCCTACGGCCCGAACAAGCGACCCAAGAAGGTATGCTTCTGCAGCTACAACTCGTACCTCAATAACTTGGCATACCGCTTCATCCACACGGGCATGGTAGCACATCCACAAAGTGCTCCTCGTGCTCCAATCGCCTGGAGTAAATCAAAATATCCTCGGAAACACCACTCCCAGTCCGTCCAAGTACAACTGGGACATACGATTCCTCAGATCTTGAAGTCCACAGGGCCTTCGCCATTCCATTGGGCCTCGTATAAACCCATAATGCCCCTACCGTGTCCGAACGCCATCTAGGCGAAGTCCTCAACTATCTACTTCCAGTAGGTACTCGCATCATACACTAACAGCCTGAGTATAACTCCATCATAAGGTCCTAGATACCATAAAGGACCCTCACATCATGTATTATGACGTGGCATCACCACTGTATACCCACGGCGTGGCACTAGGTCAAACACCCCTCGATCCATCGGACCCTGCACAGTGCCATCGGGTCTCTCTCAGCTCTACCGGCGATATCCAATGAGGTGCTGTCCAGGGTGGCGCGGTTCCTCGAACCACTCAAACACAATCTCTATCTCCCTAACCGGCGATTACCAACAACTAAGGTGAAATCACACCCGGGATCTCGTGGGCAACAGAGATATCCCTGAGTCCCGGTGCCGCCGTAAGCACCTCTCACCCTGTCGCTAAAACCAGAGTGCTCTAACAACCTCAACGAGCAAGCCTCCAATTGCCCGTCTTGCCGAAGATCAAGTCCTCTTTGCCGCAGTCGAACATCCTGTGGCATAGTGGCCAACAATCTCAAGCATAAGGTCAAAACACCTAATTGCTATAATTTTCAATAATTCTGCCGGTATCTCGCGGTCTCGGCCGCACTGGACATGATCCAAAAGCCTCCTCCACGTGCACAACAACAACAGGAACCTGTACCTCTAGTGCACGTGGTAACAAATCTGCCTCTAACCTATGTAAGAGTGGAACATGCTCTAACTCCGACTACCGTGGTGAAATCCCACCTGCGACACTCAATCCACTACCGTGGCGCCCTCCAACCGGGCGGCACAGATTCATCCGCTCAAAGCAAGTGGTTGTCGCTCAATCTGCCTGAAAATCAGGCTACACTAGGAAGCACGACCTCTGTCTCTGATCACATTGAGGCGACGAACAAGATCCTCCGCAGATAACAACTCCACGCTATCGCTGCGCCACTCTGATAAAAATACTGATGTTGCCTTCGGGGTCCACCCGACCTCTGACATCTCGGGAACTCGTTATCCAGGAAAAGAAATTACACATGCCCCTGCCGGCCGATCTGTCCTCCATCATCCGCACAAGCGCCAAAATCCAGAACTCACCTCTGGGGGCAGATCCCTATCCAAAGGAACTACAATCCACGCTCCATACACGACGCCTACCTCCAACGAGGCGTCAAAACCTATACGGAGGGACTAAATAACAAAAGGTGTCCTGGCGCATCCACTCCCAGTCTCATATATCCTATGCGCCCTCGTCCCTCGATCTGGAGCGCGCAAGTTCAACAACTGCATACACTCTCTAGCACAGGGAGGCTCTCACCCCAACCACGACGCTGCCTCCAAAGGCTCCAAACTCAATCTTACGAGTCGGGTGTTCATTCTGCCAATATGGCTCCATAGGTCGATCATGTCCCACAGCCTCACCAGCTGTCAACCATCCACCCTGCCTCGGTGCCGTCGACACTAAACATTGGCACAGAGGGGGCTACTCAGTGCTCCGACAAACTGTGTCACCAAGACCAGCTGCTCCCTCAGCCGCTGACAAGCCTCTGACAATCCTGCCATCTGGGTCCGGGGTTCTCTGACCTCGATCCGGGTATCCGGCCCAAAACGAACTGCTCAAGCTCAATTGCCATGACAGATGCACACGGGTCAAAAACCCAGCGTCGGGGAGACACCGCTCGCCACGACGAAAAAAACAAAACAGCACACAACACACTCGACCCAATCCAGCGAAAGTCTAAAGCATGTCACCCGTTCCACAGCATTATGTTGTCTGCAGCCAACATAATTACTTAGGAGAATAAACATGCCAATCACTCTTCCCGTCCCTTGGGAGAGGTATAAAACTCAATCAGGACTCTCGCAAAAAAAATCACGACTCTCACAAAGTCAACCAAGGGTCAAACCATAAGCCTAGGGTTTCTAAGTCCACCATGACCTACAACCTAGGCTCTGATACCACTCTAATCTGTCACGCCCCGGGGTCGAAACTGCGACCCGGGCCCGCCAAACAGATCCGCCACCTATGCCAACCTGCATAGGCGAAGCGTCCTACCTGCAAGAAAAGAACTATAACTAAACAGATATCAGAGCTATAAATGAAAATCTGCTGTAACTAAAATCAATCGCTGTACAACTGGAAATAAACAACACTGTCTGCCTCCCCAAAATAATAATAATACAATATCCTCGAGTACAAGCTCTAAACCCAACACGGGAGGTAACTCCAATATATATACAACAGTGTACAGTCTCTCAATACAAAATATCCTCACTACAATAGTCTCTCAAAAGAGGAAAAAGAAACAGCTAATCTACTGATGATCTCCTCTGAAGGGTACCGCTACTCTCCCAACGCCGGGTAGGGATCTAGCTCGCGACTCCCTCGCCACGATCACAACCACAGAGTCGGCAACACCCGCTAAGACTCTGCAAAACAAAGGAGAGGAGAGAAAAAGAGGGGGGAAACACCCAAAGGGTGTGAGAACTATACCAAAAAGGGAGTTCTCAGTGGGTACCACCGCCAGACCCGACGGTCTGCCCACCAAGTCCTTAAGAGACAAAAACTGACCCAAGTCATAAGACTGAAATGAGTAAGATGAAGACTCTCACAGCTACCCTGCCCCTAACTAAAGGCTAAAAGGGGAGAACCAAACAGTGGTATGCAACCACTAGCACATGAAGTGCACCATCGACCCAATCGAGCTGACTGCCACATCTGGTCCAGTCAAACCTGCATCCACCTACAACCACCTCCCGATGACGGGCAGGAATTACGTAGGGCGCCCAAACGGACTAGCTCGCTATCGAGTAGAGGATCATGCAGGCTATGGTCAAAATCCACGCTCTCTCTCAGAACGGATAGAATCAAGATGCTCAACCTCTCACACAGCGGTCAAAGTACCCGCAACAACACAGGACCACCGTCAACCAGACGGCTCTCAACAATACTAACACTGAACTAAACTCAACTACCAGTCTACACTCGGCCCCCAGGCACGAGTGTAACAATAAAAGTATTTGACCGAAATAAACTCAATCGAATGAACCGGTATAAAACCCGGTGCTGCCTGCTCTATCAATCTCCCGAACTCAGTATCTCCACTGTCCAAATGACCGGAACCCAACACGGTCTGACCGGCACCCGACACGGTCTGACCGGAACCCAACACGGTCTGACCGGAACCCAACACGGTCTGAAGCCTACTCCGGAGCGGCACTCGAGGGGAGCTACCCACACGAGTAAAGCATCTCTGTCATCAACATCAACAGTATCTCGAAACAGCAGGACTTGATCATCAATCAGATCAAAGTGGGAAAACTCAACCACCAAGGAAAGACCCGACCTCAATCGGATGCAACTGAACGATAAGTGGGAAACTCCATCCACTAAGTAAAACTGGTACCCAATCAGGTGCATAGAGAAACATCCGGTCAACCGCCCAATATCCGCGGTTGCCGCAAAGCCCCACAACTAAACCAACCTGTCCCAGACACGAAGTCCTGACTACCCTATCCAGACCCCCTGCTCGAACCCGAGCAACACTGACCACCTGACTAACAAGAAGGAGAAAGGAAAAGCATGGTTTCTCCTAAGTCAAGTTCCAATAAGTAGTGCAGCAGTAAAAGATGGCCTAACTACATGACCATACAAGCATGCAATTGTCCTCAAGGAAATAAAAGGGGGTAAAGCATAATAATAGTTCCTTTAGGAATAAACAACATGCCGGAATCCCAAAACTAGACCTGTCCACAATTCAGGGTTCATCAATAGAATGATCATAATAACTCCTCAGAGTACAAATCCGCACATAGCTACGAAATCCTGTCCCAAAGTATAATCCAACCACAAGAAAGGCTATGTGCTAACATGGCATGTTACATAATCTCATAGGGTAACATTATCCTAGGTAAGCTTACACTAGTCATCACATAGATGTCCAAGTCATGCAAGTCCTCAGTACATCTCATAAATACTATTCTTGCAATCATTTATACCAATATCATTAACCAGCTTACCTACTTACCAACATAACCAATGTACCCTACACATGCATGCATCAGTCATAGAGGGGTGACATCCCCACAAGTGGACTTATATTTGCCACAGCATAATCATTGCCTTAAACAATTACTGATAATAAGCTTACCCACCTGAAGCGCTTAAACCAAGGCAAACCTGAAGTCGGTGAAGGGGGTAGACGCCCACGGTCCAAAATCTGCCAACATAACACCCTCGGTACAAGTCGCGCACGCCTTGGCTCCAAACAACTGAAAGCACCCCTGGGCACAACAATAAGGCTCAACATTACACTTTTATTCCAAAATTAACCAAGTATACACAATCTGAAAATCAGTCCCAAAGCCGTGCTTATTTCACCTGCTGCAAGTGCCCAGAAAAATCCATTAAAAATACCACGGTAATCCTCGCGTCGATACCTTCGAAACGAGTACCTGCACGTCCAATTCCGAGCTTCCTACACTGAGAAACAATTCCGACAAGGGAACCACCCCGAATTAAACTACTCTCAAAAACTGTAGCAATAACTACTGTTCACAGATATTCTTCACCTTCGAGAAATATTCAGAAAATTCCAAGAAAATTTGGGCATATTCCTCGTGATGTGTAGATGCAAATTGCCTCTTGAATCGCCCAAATCCGATGCCTGTGCGCGAAGATATCACCAAAACACCGCTCCGCTGTCCCAGAACTCCGCCCCAGAAAAGAGGTTACAAGATGATCCGAAAAACCCATGAAAAGCTCGGAATGGGAAAAACCAGTAAACATAGGAAACATAGCCCTACCTGTCGTGAAGCCAACTGCACAAGAATCACTGAAAAAGGTGCTCGGGGTAAGCCGGGGGAGTCCTCGCACCAAAACGCGACGAAGAAGACCACAAACGAACGAGCGTCGCGCCGCGCCGTAAAAATGGTAACCTCGGGATGCGTGCTGCTGAAAAATCTGGAACTCTGCAGATGGATCCGTCCCAGGGAGATGAAGAAAACTCGTGAAGGTGGCACTGTGAAAGGAGGGACAGGGAGAAAGTTCTCTTCAGTTGAACTCGGCCCTTTTATACATTGCAGGAAACAAATCACTTAATACCCTTTTAGTCCCAATTTCCGGGCGCTCCAGAATTCGGGCGGCTACAGTGTTGGGCCCGGCCCAACACTGTGCGCGCCCGAAAACGCCACAGGCCTCCACGTCGCCCCCCGCACAGGCAACAGCCGAAACCCCCGCTCACGCCCCGCCGCGTGGCCCACGCGGAGCTCGACACGTGGCGGCCCACGCGCGGGAACCCCGCGTCAACGCGCCCACGTGCGCCTGCGCCTGCCGCCTGCGCCCGCTTGCCGCGCACAGTTGACCAACCAATAGGTGAATGCCACGTGTCATGCCTCTGCCTAGCGAACCCGATGCACGAAATTATGTGGACCGAACCAATAGAAACCTGCCACGTGTCCAAGCCCGGTGCACCATAAACCATGAGCCATCCCGAATACTGCGTAGACCAACCGCCGTGAACCCACCTCTAGGATGATGCCACGTGTCCACCCCCGGTGCACCATGCGCCCCGCACTCTCCGTAGACCGCGCCCCGCGGACCGGCCCACTCCTGAGCCGCCACGCGTCCAGCCCCCGGTGCACGCCTGCCGCGTGGACCGGGCGGCCCGCGCCTCCGTCCGCCGCGCTGCCTGCGGCCGCTCCGCCGCCGCCGCCGCCGCCGGAAACACTGTTCCGGCGTGAACAGTGTCCGGTGCTCAAAAATAACAAGTGGGTAGTCCGTTTTAACCGTTTTCGCGCGCTGAATCCGAATTTGATGTCCATTTCGCCAAATTCCAACTCCAAAATTTGCCGAAGGCATCCGGAAAGGTGTTCCTTGATCCAAACTTCGCGCTGAGTCCATATTTAATATCCACTTCGCGCGAAACCACTTCTAACGATCCGACGGAGTCCAATGATCACCCACGTGATCCATTTAACACACTGAGCCCAACACTAATGTCCAAATGGGGCACAAATCCCACCAACACGCCACATAGGCCCCCGGGAGCTGTAGATGAACCAGTAATCTCGACGTGGGGATCCAGGTCCTCACATAGTCTCCCACCACGACGTTCATTAAACCCGGAGGTCCACGTCACCCCTTACAAGATATAAATAACAATAACGGAAACATGCACAAAGATATTCCAAGGGGTACCCACCTCGTGTGTGTCGTCCGGTCCCTGACTCGTCTGTGCCCGTGCGCCTACCGCCCGTACTGTCCCGCACTCCTGAGGAAAAAAGTGCAAAATAAGACTAAGAGATCCGGATCCCCCACATCGACTCCAGACAGAAATCAGGTGACGGACGAAGCTCCGGACTCCGTGTGGCGGAGTCCCCCGCCCCACACGGCACCGACCCGTGCGGCGCGCACCCCGCCTCCGCACGGCCCCGCGCGGCACCAACCCGCGCGGCGTCCCACTTGCGGCGGCCCCACGCGCGGACATGAGCCGCGCGGGCGCGTTCCCTGCGGTGCGGGGCGACCCCGCGCGGCACCGGCCCGCGCGGGCGCCCCTCCTGCGGGTGGCCCCGCGCGGCCAAGTGCCGCGTGGGCGCGCTGCCCGCGCGTGCGGGGCGACCCCGCGCGGCACCGGCCCGCTCGGGCGCCCCGCCTGCGGGCGGCCCCGCGCGGCCAAGTGCCGCGCGGGCGCGCTGCCCGCGCGTGCGGGGCGACCCCGCGCGGCACCGGCCCGCGCGGGCGCCCCTCATGCTGCGGCCCCGGGCGGCCAAGTGCCGCGCGGGTGCGCTGCCTGCGCGTGCGGGGCGACCCCGCGCGGCACCGGCCCGCGTGGGCGCCCCTCCTGCGGGCGGCCCCGCGCGGCCAAGTGCCGTGCGGGCGCGCTGCCTGCGCGTGCGGGGAGACCCCGCGCGGCACCGGCCCGCGCGGGCGCCCCTCCTGCGGGCGGCCCCGTGCGGCCAAGTGCCGCGCGGGGGCGCTGCCCGCGCGTGCGGGGCGACCCCGCGCGGCACCAGCCCGCGCGGGCGCCCGCCTGCGGGCGGCCCCGCGCGGCCAAGTGCCGCGCGGCGTGCTGCCCGCGCGTGCGGGGCGACCCCGCGCGGGCGCCCCGCCTGCGGGCGGCCCCGCGCGGCCAAGTGCCGCGCGGCGTGCTGCCCGCGCGTGCGGGGCGACCCCGCGCGGCACCAGCTCGCGCGGGCGCCCCCACCCGCGGGCGGCCCCGCGACGGCGGTGCCCGACCTGCCCCACGCGGCGGCGTCGCGAAAACCCGGCGATCCCTGAACAAGAAAGCGAAAAAGGAGAACCACCAAAAAGACTCACCTTGGTTTCGCGAGGAAAGAAGAAGGAAGAGGGATTGCCGTCTTTGTCCGGAGATCCCCGAAGGAGCCTCGCGCCGCACCTTGGATCGTAGACGGCGAAAAAAGCTAGGGTTCCTCTTCTCCTCCTTGTGCGAACCTCCAAAACACAAACGGGTGGGGATCTCAAATACCGTACGCCTTTTCCTTAAACCAACCCGTCTGACCTAACCAAGTTGAGGAGTCGAACCGAACGAAGGATTAAATCCCCGAGTCACCGCCCACCCCACAGACAAAACAAAACAAGTGTCAGGATTACCTCGATTTCCGTGCAAATTGCCAGCACGGTTCCCGGAACACCCCAAAGGGGGCCCAACTTCAATAATTAATTCTGGATGAACCGGGTGTCGAAAACTGAAACCGATCGCGCCTACGCGCTCCGTTCCGCGAGCTCTACCGCCTAAAATTATCCGCGGGCCCCGACGGTCTGTCCGGAAAAGCACCAAAAATAAGGTCCTCGGTCGGACATTACAAGAAGAGGGGTGACGAGAAGAGTTAAAGAAAGGCCGGGTCTTACATTGCAGGATCTCGAAGAAGAATTAAAAAGGGCAACTTCTCTCTCAAACGGTCTTGAAGTGGAAAGGGATAACTTGATCAAAGTAAATGTTTCACTTCAAGAGAAAAATGAGCATTTCGAGAAGGAACACGTAAAAATGGTTGATAAAGCAAGTTACTTCTTGAAGCTCTACTCCGAGGCTCGACAGGAAAAGATGGAGATGACGAAGACCATTTTCCAACTTAAGGATGATTTAAAGCGATTTTCTTCGGGAAGGAGCAAGTTGGATAAGATGCTTGGTCTTGGTCAAACAAACCGTTTCGGCCTTGGATACAATCGAACTGAAGAGAGTCCTAGTTCGGTTGGGACAGTTTTTGTGCCCCAGTCGGTATCTCCTCCTCCGACGACGGAATTCACTGCAATCAACAACAACAACCTTACCTCACCTACTTCGGGATCGTCAAGTACAAAAGCATGTTTTCGTTGTGGTTTTGCAGGGCACATACGAAGAAATTGCAAGATTGGAGCGAAACGAACAAATCAAGCGCCTCTTGCAACAACTACCAATGAGTTCACTTCCCGGAAATCAAAGAAGGATTTTTCAAAAGAAAAGAACATTGGTAGTACATTAAACAAGACGATGACGTCAAGAAAAAGCGATGAATCAATCAAGACGTTTTCACCTAGGAGAATAACTTCACATTCATTGCCGACGCAGTCCAAATAGGTTTGGGTGCGCAAAGGTGAAATCTTCCCTTGTTTTGTTGTTCATACTTCTTTGCATGCTTATGACAACTCGTCTTGGTATCTGGATAATGGATGTTCCCGTCACATGACCGGTGATAAAAATAGTTTTCAAACTTTAGAGAAAGTCTCCGGAGGACATGTTGTTTTCGGAGACGGTCGTTCTTCCAAAATTGTTGGAAAAGAAACAATCGCTATTCCAGAAGGCCCGGTTTTGAACAATGTCTTATTTGTTGAAGGCCTTAAGACTAACCTCATTAGTATCAGTCAACTTTGTGACAATGGTTTTTCAGTTAATTTTTCTTCTACAGAATGTATTGTAACTGATAAGGACCATGTATTCTTTTTGAAAGGGGTTAGATCTGAAAATAATTGCTATGTTGTTTCAAACAAAATTTCTAAAAATTGTAACCTAGTTTCTTTGGATAACGAAACTCTTTGGCATGAAAGACTAGGTCATATAAATTTTAAAGAACTAGCAAGGATTTCAAACAAAGATGTGGTTAAGGGGGTTCCTAAACTTTCTTTTAAAGAAAACATTGTGTGTGGAGGTTGTCTAAAGGGAAAACAATCAAGGGCTGCACACAAGAACTTTAACCACGTTGGTACCAATCGGCCCTTAGAATTACTGCATATGGACTTAATGGGGTCGACTCATTAACCATCATTGGGAGGTAAATGGTATATTTTTCTTTTGGTTGATGATTTCTCTAGATATTCATGGGTAACATTTTTAAAAGAGAAAGTGGATACTTTCGACTCTTTTCATGAGGTTTGTCATCGTATTATGATTGAAAGAAATGAAAAGATCGTTCGTGTTCGAAGTGATAGAGGTGGAGAATTCATTAATTCTAAATTCATTGATTTTTGCACTTCCAACGGCATAAAACATGAATTCTCAGCACCCTATACACCTCAACAGAATGGTGTAGTCGAGCGCAAAAACAGGATTGTTCAAGAGATGGCGCGTGTTATGCTTCACAGCCGGAATTTACCATTACATTTTTGGGCTGAAGCTGTGAACACCGCCGTCTATGTAATTAATCGAGTGTATTTGCGCCCGGGAACTTTAAATACACCATATGAACTATGGTTTTGTAGAAAACCGAATATCAAATATTTTCGTATCTTTGGGAGTCGCTGTTATATTTTGCGTGATCGCGAAAATCTTGGTAAATTCGACTCTCGAAGTGACGAAGGGATTTTCATGGGTTATTCTACAAATAGTAGAGCATATCGGGTATTTAACTTGGAATCTAAAACGATGGTAGAATCTATTAATGTTAAAGTAGATGAAGCTTTTTATTTTGCATCTGATAAATCTACCCCTGATATGTCTCTAGATGATGATACTCCTGTAAATGCATCTTCTCATAATAACTCTTTTGATAAAGTTGATGCATCTAATGGTTCTTCTAGTTTATCTGATATGCAGGAATCATCACATGTACCTCCGAGTACTCCGTTACCTCAAACGCTACGTATCTCCAAGGATCATCCGGAATCGAACATTATTGGAGACCCACAAGACGGAGTCAGGATTCGGAGACAATTGGTTTGTGGAGTCGCATGTTACGTCTCCATGGTAGAACCAAAGAACGTCGATGAAGCTCTTCAGGATGTCTACTGAATTGAAGCGATGCAGGAAGAGCTCCATCAGTTCGACAGAAACAAAGTCTGGGAACTAACGAAGCCACCAAAGCAACACAATGTGATTGGTACTAAATGGATTTTCAAGAGTAAGAAAAACGAGGATGGTACCATCATCAAGAACAAAGCACGTCTAGTTGCTCAGGGCTATTCACAAATAGAAGGTATAGACTTTGATGAGACGTTCGCCCCAGTTGCTCCACTCGAGTCGATTCGTATTTTGTTCGCAATTGCTTGTCGCTTTAAAATCAAACTCTTTCAAATGGACGTTAAGAGCGCATTTTTAAATGGGTTTTTGAACGAGAAAGTTTATGTGGCTCAACCAAAAGGTTTTGTAGACTATAAACAACCTAACCATGTTTTTCGTTTGAAAAAGGCTCTTTACGGTCTAAAACAAGCACCGCGAGCGTGGTACGAAAGGTTAATAAAGCACCTATTGGAAAAGGGCTATACTCGAGGGGGAGCAGATCGGACTATCCTTGTGAAGCATTATCAGGATAACTTTATTGTAGCACAAATCTATGTCGATGACATTGTATTTGGAGCAACAAGGGATAATGATGCTTCTAAATTCGCTGAAACCATGGAAAGCGAATTTGAGATGTCTATGATGGGGGAACTAACATATTTTCTTGGATTGCAAGTGAAACAAAATGAAGAAGGCATCCATTTGTGCCAATCCAAGTATGCAATGGAGTTGGTGAAGAAATTCGATTTAGAAAACTCTAAAGATTTTCTGACTCCAATGGGAACTAGCAATAAGGGATTAGGAAGTGAATCTCTTAGTGAAAGTGTAGACGAGAAGCTTTATCGTAGCATGATTGGAAGTCTACTCTACCTCACGGCTAGTCGCCCGGATATATCCTTTAGTGTTAGGATCTACGCGAGATATCAATCAGCACCAAAGGAGGTTCACCTGAAAGCGGTGAAAAGGATCATCCGGTACGTCAAAGGAACTTTGAATTTCGGAATTTGGTATCCTATGGGAACAACGCTTGACATTATAGGATATTCAGATGCCGATTGGGCAGGATCTGTGGATGATCGGAAAAGTACGAGTGGTGTATGTTTTTATCTTGGCCACTGCCTTGTTGCATGGCATAGTAAAAAGCAAAACTGCATAGCACTCTCGACTGCCGAAGCGGAATATATCTCAGCTGGTAGTTGTTCAACTCAACTCATTTGGATGAAAAGCGTGTTGAGCGACTTCCGAATTTCAGCAACTTCGGTAACTATTCTTTGTGACAACACAAGTGCTATAAATATTTCTAAAATCCTGTGTTGCACTCGAGAACAAAACACATTGAACTTAGATATCATTTTCTAAGAGAGCTAGTTGAATCAAATTTACTTCAAATTTTCTATATTTCAACTGAGGATCAATTAGCTGACATTTTAACAAAACCTTTGGATCAAAAACAGTTTATTCATTTACGTAAAGCAATTGGAATGTTTTCTTTGAAATAACACTTTTTGAAATCATTGCTTAGGTTAGGTTATGTTTTGTGTTTTTGTTCCTTATCTATGTTTGTACATAGAACATTAATTGAGCATATGTAATTGACTTTACTTGCATCCTTTCATATATTTAGAAATTTATTATGCTCTGGATATCATAATAATTTATTTGATGCAATGATCATTTATGTCAATTAAGTCATCTTTAATTGATCAAAGTCAATTTCTCTCCCATATGATCTCTTGGTATAGTTTTTATCATATTTGAAAATTGAGTTAAGTATGAAACTCGAGATCAATCTTTGGTTGAATACCACATATCATAGATAATTGATAGCCAAATGAGGGGGAGTTTGTTAAAATATTTATGCTCAAAAGATGTGGAAAAAGTTACATCCCAATGAGGAGTGTGAAAACTACCACCACATGGAGGAAAGAGCTACCACCTCGGTCGTCCGAGCACTGTGTGCAGCTACCACATGTATACCTAGCATGGTTTTTCAAGTTGATAAGATAAAATGCTTTTTGGAATACTTGACTCTGTCAAATTCCAAGGTTGGTATAAGGTGGGGATTTTATTGAAAGATGCTCAAAGAGCCACTCTTACAATAAATTGATTAGATATATTATCTAACTTATTTGGGATTTCAAACATCTATCGATCTTGGTACTTCATTTTCTTTACTATATTGATGATTTGATAAACGCATTACTCATAAGATCATGATAGATGTCATTGAACTTGTTCAACTTTAAAGGTTTTAATTTTTATAAATTTTTATTTCATTACTTGGATATTATTGATAGATTTAGCATAATCTATTTCTTTTGATGTGAAATGATGACTTTTGTTTAAAGTTGACATGGAAAAGTGCTTACATACTTTTTCTGAATTTTCTAAAATTTTTCTAAATTTTTCTGAAGAAAAAGTTGGAGCCGATCCGGACTGGAATATCCGTTCCGGATCCCGAACGCAGGAATTTTCTGCGGGTAGCCAATTCGGACTAGATTCTTGATCCGTTCCGGACCGCGGCTAGGGTTTTATAAGAAACAAAAGGGATTTGATTTCTTTTTACAACAATCTTTTGTTTCCAAGTCTCCAGAGCTTCTCTCTCTAGAAATCAACCAATTTGGAGCCTTTCCAACTCGAGTTCTTCGGATCAAAAAAAGTTTCTTTGATCAAAACTTCGGTTTTTCACAGACTTTCTATTTTTTCTCAAAAACGTGAATGAAATCTTGTAACTTTTTCGTTTGAGATTGGTTTTTGGTCAAATTTCTTTTGAAATAAGAACTCTGAGTAGATTAGTTTTGATTATATGCTAGGTATTCTCTTGATTAACGGATTTTTGGGCTTCGATTTCTGAAAATTCGATTTTAGGGTATATAATGAGAATTTTTGAAAATCATGGAATTGATCTATTTTTAAAATTCTTTTTGCAAAACTAATTTGATTCCTAGTCTCTCTACATGATAATGATTGTTTAGGTACAAATTTTCAATTTTTTGAAAATAAATAATTTTTTCGTGTTCTTGAGTTCGTGCTCGCAGGTTTCTCGCGTTTAATAGCAACAATGGTGTTCACTTGGATAATAGTTCTTCTTGTTGCCATGGTTCACACTAGAGCAACGAACAAATTGAAGAGAGCGAAGAAAACTCTACGAAAAGGTGAGTTTGTCCTCGTTAACGACTCCGAGACGGAATCTGATAAGGAAGATGTGAACTGGGATGAATTGATGGATGACGAAACAACGCCTGTTAAGTCAAAAGGAAAGTCCCCTAGTTCACCTAAGGATAAGACAGCACCTACTGCTGTGGAAAAAGGCAAAGCACCAATGCCATCATCCTCTATCTCGATAAAAAGAAAGAGACTAGCTCGACGGTTAGGACGAGCACGAGGGGTTGAAATTAACGAACCAATAGCTCCTGATTCACCACCCCGTGAGGAACAAGTGTCTATTAATACTGACCGTTTGAGGGCTTTTGAAAATCGAGAATGCATTGGCGAAAGACATGTTAACATTGGGGCTTTTGAAAATCGAGAATGCATTGGCGAATTAATTGGTGAAGTCTTAGGGATGCAATCTAGCAGGTCAGGGATAAACTACTTAAAAGGAAGGAGTTTAACGAATATGATGTGGCAAACTATTGTAAGCGGAATATGTTTGGAGGAAACTCAGTCAACGGGCAATTCTATCAAGTCCAAAGAACTTCGACTTGAGTACCGGTTCCTCAACTTCATCACATGTTACAATATTCTTCCAAACATGCAGACAAAAGTCTTAAGATGGGATCGAATGCTGTTCTTATATCTCTTAGGACATCCGTCAGAAGCAGCGGGGTTAAATATCAATATTCCATACATCATTTGGAATAGGATGACAAGGTATGTTGAGCATCCTCATCCCACGGAAAGACTACCATTTCCATTGATCATAATGAGGATTTTGAAGAAATTCAAGGTTGATATCAGCTCGACAACTTATCAACACTGTTTAGGTATGATCAATGAGTCTACAGTTGTTAAGCCTTTCCATAAACTGCCTCATGCCACCCCAACTCCTCCGCGCCGGACGAAACCCTCCGTCGGCCCTTCTGAGTCACCTTCACGACAAGTACCTTTGCAGATGATGAAGCGTCTGTTACTTCGATTTATAAGGAGCAACAACGTTTATCGTTTGAACAAGAACAAATTACTAAAGAGCAGAAGCGAATTTCAGATGAACTTGAACTCATCACAGCAGCCCAGATCACTTTGACAAAGAAGTTCACTTCGATGAAAAAGTTGGTGAAGAAGATGTTTTTGAAGATGGGCTGTAGTAGCTCTGAGGACTCAGAGTCAAACGATTGATTCTTTTTAATTTTCTGTTTTGCAGGTTTTTAGTTTTAGTTCTTACATTTCCTTTTGTTTTTGAACTTGTTAACTCCCTTTATTTTGTAATTTTGGCTATTTTTGTGACAAAAAGGGGGAGAGAGATATGAACAATGAGAACAATGATGAACAATGGTTTGACAAGTTTGTGAGAACTTTTGGATACTGAAACCTGGAAGGTAAGTATCAAAACATGTCACGCTCCGGGGTCGAAACTGCGACCCGGGCTCGCCAACAGATCCGCCACCTACGCCAAACCCCGCATAGGCGAAGCATCCTACCTGCAAGAAAAGTACTACAGCTAACAGATATCAGAGCTAAAAATGAAAATCTGCTATATAACTAGAATCAACCACTGTACAACTGGAAATAATACAACAATGTCCATCTCCCAAAAATGATAATCATACAATATCCTCATATACTAAGCTCAAAACTCAACAGGGAGATATCTCCAATAAATACATCAGTGTACAGGCTCTCAACACATATCATCCTCACTACAACAGTCTCTCAAAAGAGGAAAATAAAATAACTAATCTAAAGAAGATCTCCTCTGAAGGGGGGTACCGCTACTTTCCAACAACGGGTAGGGATCTAGCTCGCGACTCTCTCGCCTCGATCAACAATCGCAGAATCAGCAACACCCGCTAAGACTCTGCAAAACAAGGAGAGGAAGGAAAAAAGAGGGGAAAAACCCCCAGAGGGTGTGAGAACTACACCAAAAAGGGAGTTCTCAGTGAGTACCACCGCCAGATCCGACGGTCTGCCCACTAAGTCCTCAAGAGACAAAAACTAACCAAAGCCGTAAAGACTGAAATAAGGAAGCTGGAGACTCTCAACAGCAATCATGCCTCTATCTAAATGCCCAAAAGGGGGAACCAAAGAGTGGTATGCAACCACCAGCACATGAAGTGCACAATCGACCCAATCGATAGACCAGTAATCGCTGGCACTGCCTGCTATGCCTGCTATGCCTGCTATGCCTGCCATGCCTGCCATGCCTGCCATGCCTGCTATGCCTGCTATGCCTGCCATGCTTGCCATGCCTGCTATGCCTGCCATGCCTGCTATGCCTGCCATGCCTGCCATGCCTGCCATTCCTACTATGCTTGCTATGCCTGCCATGCCTGCTATGCCTGCTATGCCTGCCATGCCTGCTATGCCTGCTATGCCTGCCGTGCCTGCCATGCCTGCCGTGCCTGCCATGCCTGCCGTGCCTGCCATGTCTGCTATGCCTGCCATGCCTGCTATGCCTGCCATGCCTGCTATGCCTGCTATGCCTGCCATGCCTACTATGCCTGCTATGCCTGCCGTGCCTGCTATGCCTGCCATGCCTGCCATGCCTGCCATGCCTGCCATGCCTGCCATGCGTCTCGTATAACGGTCAACAACTCACAATGACCTTGGGACAACCGTCGATCCCCAAACGGTTCCCAACAACACTAGCACTGGTCTAAACACGGTTACTAGACTCCACTCGGTCCCCCTAACACGAGTGTAACAGTAAAGTAAACATCTGTAATAAACCCAATCTAGTGACGCTTGAAATACTGGTACTGCCTGCTGTGCCTGACGAATCGGGTATGCTGGCCAATGCATATCACCGATAAGGGATAGGAGTCTCAAGGACTCAAAGTAAGTAACAGATCGACAACTATTACCGTCCGATCGCAAACAAAAGTAAGTAACAGATCGGCCACTCTAACCGTCCGATCGCACACTCCGGAGTGGCACTCGAGGGGAGCGACCCACACGAGTAAAGTATCAGGGATAGGAGTCTCAAGGACTCAAAGTAAGTAACAGATCGGCCACTCTAACCGTCCGATCGCAAACAAAAGCAAGTAACAGATCGACAACTCTAACCGTCCGATCGCACACTCCGGTGTGGCACTCGAGGGGAGCGATCCACACGAGTAAAGTATCACCGGGCAATATCCGCGCCGGTGTGATAAGTAACAAAAACAGGACTGGATCATGACTCTGATCAATGTGAGAAACTCTGTCCACTATTGAAATCAGATACCCAATCTGGTGCATAAATAAATATCCGGTCAACCGCCCAATATCCGCGGTTGCCGCAAAGCCCCACAACTAATCCAACCTGTCCTAGACACCAAGTCCCGACTACACTACCTAGAACCCCTGCTCGAACCCGAGCAACACAGACCACCTGACTAACAAAGAAGGAGAAAAGGATAACATGGTTTCTCCTAAGTCAAGTTCCAAAAGTAGTGCAGCAGTAAAAGATGGCCTAACTACATGTCCATGCAAGCATGCTTTGTCCTCAGAAACAATAAAAGTGGGTGAAACATATATTAGTAAAGCATGCTAAAATATTCCTACTATGGTATACCAATCTCACCCAAGTAGGCCATTCCTTGCTTACCTCTCGCTCATATCGGTTGTACATCAATTATGCCTGCTATCAGTCATAGAGGGGTGACATCCCCACAAGTACACTTACATTCACCAGAATATAAAACCTTATCAATATTAAGCTTACCCACCTGAAGTGCTCAATCCAAGGCAAACCTGGGGTCGGTGAAGAACGTGGCTACTTGCTAACCATATCTGCTGAACCCGTACCCACGGTACATGTCACGCCAACCTCGGCTCCTAGCAGTGTTCCAAAAATATTCGCGAACCTTCTTGGGTACCACTAAAGGTCCAAAGTTACACTTCAATTCCCAAAATTAACCACGGACAAACACACTGAAAATCATTCCCAAAGATATGCTTATTTCACTAGCTGAAAGTGCCCAGAAAAATCCAATAAAAATATCACAGTGATCCTCGCGTCGAGACCTTCGAAATGGGTACCTGCACGCCCAATTCCGAGCCCCGTAGGCCAAGTTACAAATTCCACAGCGCGATGAGCGCGAAACTCCACAACAAACACAACTGTATCACATTGCACAGAAGAACAAGAAAAGTATACCTTCGGGCAATTTCCAGAAAAATCCCACGTGGCCGGCTCCAGTCAACGCGCGCCCACGTGCGCGACAGTGCGGCCGCCTGCCATCTCTGCACGCACGCGCCCCGAGGCAGCCTGCACCCGCACCGTGGACCCGGCGCGCAACACCGCACCAACCGCACGCTGCCACGTGTCACCCTCCGGTCCACCGTACACCCATGCTTTCCCGTGGGCCGCGCCTGCTGCGCCGACCAATCCTACGCGGCCGCGTGTCCCTAGGCAACCCAATGAGAACCCGACACGTGGCACGCTGCTCCCGTGCACCGCTCGCCTGCCCGCGCGCCTGCCCGCGCCCGCGCCGCCGCGATCCGCCGCTGCTCGCCGCCGCCGCCGCTGCCCGCCGACGGCCGGAATAGTACTTCTGCCTTGAAATCCGTGCCGGGCCATCCGGGCTCCGAAAAATACAAGTGAATAGTCTATTTTCATCGTTTTCGCGCGCTGAATCCAAATCCGGTGTTCGATTTGCCAAAATCCAACTCTAAAAATTGCCGAAGGCATCCGGAAAGGCATTCTTTTGTTCAAACTTCGCGCTAAGCCCAATTTTAATATTCATTGTGCGCAAAACCACTTCTAAGCATTCGACAGGGTCATCTGACTACTCTCGTAATCCATTTAACACACCGAGTCCATCACTAGTGTCCAATTGGTGTACAAACGCCACCGACACGCCACATAGGCCTCCAGGAGCTGCTGATCAACCAGTAATCTCGTCGTGGGGATCCAGGTCCTCACATCCTCCCCCACTAAAGAAAGTTTCATCCTCGAAACTAGCTCAATTCCACCTGGAGTCACAAACACTAAGGGTAAGTACTCATCATCATCATCTCCAGCTCAAAGTCGCTACTCACTCCCCGTGATCACTCCTCAACAACAACAACAGCGACAACCAGTACGGCATAGCCCGATTGCGCAACCTCTAATCTCATGAGCCAGAATTCGCAACGGGCGTCCCTCGTACTCCAAACATTCCTAGATCTCAAATGGGGCGAGTCAATCACGGTCGAGGGATCCAAAAATATAACCTTCCTGAGCTGAGACATGAAAAACAACAGGGGTTCCATCAAAAGTTGGGGGAAACAAGATAACCGCCAGTGCAACACGCACCAAACCACAACCTGTGTCAACTTAACCAAGACAATCCGAAGCACACCCACACGATTATCCAATAAGGAAAAGAGCCCTAACAAGGAGGGGTCCTCACTCGGTCACTCCCGAATCTTGACCATCCGAGTGAACTACTCAGCCGCGGTCTATCATCCAAAGGAACCCTCAGGGACACAACCACAAGCCATGTTTGCCTCAACAGTCCACACAGCGCCAGCTGTGGAATCATCCAACTCAACCCCAGACAGCTTTCCTGCTCCAGGTATCCGCCAATGCCGTGGCCCTGTCTGGGTGATCCAGAATGCTCAACAATAACCCAACGATAACTCCACGGTCACAATAGAAGGCATCACTAAAACTCGCAGATCTCTCTCCCAACATTAGAAATGCTAGCATTGGCGCTGACATCAGTCTCGTCATCCGATTGCCAAGCTCTCCTGGCACTGCCCAGTCCAAGAAGCCCCTTACCTTGACCATAATTGTCGACCTTGGCCAATTCCCAAATGGTATCCATATTGGCCGGATTTCCACCGCCGCCCCTACGGCTAACACAATGCGACCTAAGAAGGTATGCTTCAGAAGCTAAAACTTATACCTCAATAACTTGGCATACAGCTTCATCCACACGAGCATTGTAGCACATCCATGAGTGCTCCTCTTACTCCAAGTCACTCTGGGAGTAAATCAAAATATCCTCGGGGGACACCACTCCCAATCCGTCCAAGAACCACTGGGACACACAATTTCTCAAATCTTGAAGACAACAGGGCATTAATCATTCCATTTGGCCTCACTATGAGCTCATAATGCCCTTACCGGATCCTGAATGCCATCTAGGCGAAGTCCTCGGCTGTTTGATTCCAAGTAGGTACTCGCATCATACAATAACCGCCGGAGTATAGCTCCATCAAAAGGTCCTAGAAACCACCCGGACCTATCTACACTCGAACCACCACCGTGGCGCCCTCCAACCAGGCGGCACAGATTCATCCGCTCAAAGCAAGTGGTTGTCGCTCAATCTGCCTGAAAATCAGGACTATCCACAAGGGAGTACGACCTCTGTCTCTGCTCACATTGAGGCGATGAATAAGGTCCTCTGCAGATAGCAAATCCACGCTACCGCTGCGCCACTCTGATATAGATGCTGATGCTGCCATCGGGGTCCACCCGATCGCTGGCCTATCAGGAACCCGTCATCCTGAAAAAGAAATCAGAAGTGCCTCTGCCGGCCGATCTGTCCTCCATCGCCCGGCGCCAAGCGCCAATATACTGAACTCGCCTCTAGCGGCAGATCCCTATCCAAAGGAACTGCAACGCCACGCTCCATACACAATGCCTACTCCATCGAGGCGTCAAAACCTGCAACGGAGGGACTGAATAACTGAAAGGTATCCTGGCGCAATCCACTCCCAATCACACATATCCTGTGCGCCTCGTCCCTCTAACATGGAGCGCGCAGTTCAACAACCGCAAAAATTCTCTAGCATAGGGAGGCACTCAATTGATCACTCCATCACCACCAACCACGACTCTGCCTCCAAAGGCTCCAAACTCAATCTTACGAGTCGGGGTAGTTCATCTGCCAAATCTGGCTCAATAGATCGATCGCGTCCCCTCAGCTCACCAGCTGTCAACTATCCACCCTGCCTCGGTGCCTCGGCACTAAACATTGGCACAGAGGGGGCTACTCACTCCATCGGTGCCACAGAAATCCCCGCCCCTGAGGATACTGCAACCGGGTGGTCTCAGAAGGAAGCACTGTCGAGCTGCTCACTGCTTCGACAACTGTGTCACTAAAACCAGCTGCTCGCTCACTCTGCCGCTGATAGGCCTCAAACGATCATGTCATCTGGGTCCGGAACTCTCTGACCTCAATCCGGGTATCCGGCGCAAAACTAACTGCCCAAGCTCAACTGCTATGACAGGAAGCACACGGGTCAAAACCCAGCGTCGGAGAGACGCAGTTCGCCACGACGAAACTGCAAATCAGCACACAAAAGCCAATCGACCCAATCCAGCGAAAGTTTAGAGCATGTCACCCATTCCACAGCATTATGTTGTCTGCAGCCAACATAATCACTTAGAAGAATAAACATGCTAATCACTCTTCCCGTCCCTTGGGAGAGGTATAAAACTCAAACAGGACTCTCGCTATAAATCACGACTCTCACGAAGTCAACCAAGGGTCAAAACATAAGCCTAGGGTTTCTAAGTCCACCATGACCTACAACCTAGGCTCTGATACCAACCTAATCTGTCACGCTCCGGGGTCGAAACTGCGACCCGGGCTCGCCAACAGATCCGCCACCTACGCCAAACCCCGCATAGGCGAAGCATCCTACCTGCAAGAAAAGTACTACAGCTAATAGATATCAGAGCTAAGAATGAAAATCTGCTATATAACTAGAATCAACCACTGTACAACTGGAAATAATACAACAATGTCCATCTCCCAAAAATGATAATCATACAATATCCTCATATACTAAGCTCAAAACTCAACAGGGAGATATCTCCAATAAATACATCAGTGTACAGGCTCTCAATACATATCATCCTCACTACAACAGTCTCTTGAAAGAGGAAAATAAAATAACTAATCTAAAGAAGATCTCCTCTGAAGGGGGGGGGTACCGCTACTCTCCAACGACGGGTAGGGATCTAGCTCGCGACTCTCTCGCCTCGATCAACAACCGCAGAATCAGCAACACCCACTAAGACTCTGCAAAACAAGGAGAGGAAGGAAAAGGAAGGGGGAAAACCCCCAGAGGGTGTGAGAACTACAATAAAAAGGGAGTTCTCAGTGGGTACCACCGCCAGACCCGACGGTCTGCCCACTAAGTCCTCAAGAGACAAAAACTAACCAAAGCCGTAAAGACTGAAATAAGGAAGCTGGAGACTCTCAACAGCTATCATGCCTCTATCTAAATGCCCAAAAGGGGAGAACCAAAGAGTGATATGCAACCACCAGCATATGAAGTGCACAATCGACCCAATCGATAGACCAGCAATCACTGGCACTGCCTGCTATGCCTGCCATGCCTGCTATGTCTGCGATGCTTGCCATGCCTACTATGCCTGCCATGCCTGTTATGCCTGCTATGCCTGCCATGCCTGCCATTCCTGCTATGCCTGCCATGCCTGCTATGCCTGCCATGCCTGCTATGCCTGCCATGCCTACTATGCCTACTATGCCTGCCGTGCCTGCCATGCCTGTTATGCCTGCCATGCCTGCTATGCCTGCCATGCCTGCTATGCCTGCCATGCCTGCTATGCCTACCATGCCAACTATGCCTGCTATGCCTGCCGTGCCTGCCATGCCTGCCATGCCTGCCATGCCTGCTATGCCTGCCATGCATCTCGTACAACGGTCAACAACTCACAATGACCTTGGGACAACCGTCGATCCCCAAACGGTTCCCAACAACACTAGCACTGGTCTAAACACGGCTACTAGACTCCACTCAGTCCCCCTGACACGAGTGTAATAGTAAAGTAAACATCTGTAATAAACCCAATCTCGTGACGCCAGAAATACTGGTACTGCCTGCTGTGCCTGACGAATCGGGTATGCTGGCCAATGCATATCACCGATAAGGGATAGGAGTCTCAAGGACTCAAAGTAAGTAACCGATCGACAACTATTACCGTCCGATCGCAAACAAAAGTAAGTAACAGATCGGCCACTCTAACCGTCCGATCGCACACTCCGGAGTGGCACTCGAGGGGAGCGACCCACACGAGTAAAATATCAGGGATAGGAGTCTCAAGGACTCAAAGTAAGTAACAGATCGACCACTCTAACCGTCCGATCGCAAATAAAAGCAAGTAACAGATCGGCAACTCTAACCGTCCGATCGCACACTCCGGTGTGGCACTCGAGGGGAGCGACCCACACGAGTAAAGTATCACTGGGCAATATCCGCGCCGGTGTGATAAGTAACAAAAGCAGGACTGGATCATGACTCTGATCAAAGTGGGAAACTCTGTCCACTAGAGAAATCAGATATCCAATCTGGTGCATAAATAAATATCCGGTCAACCGCCCAATATCCGCGGTTGCCGCAAAGCCCCACAACTAATCCAACCTGTCCCAGACGCCAAGTCCCTACTACATTACCCAGAACTCCTGCTTGAACCCGAGCAACACAGACCACCTGACTAACAAAGAAGGAGAAAAGAATAACATGGTTTCTCCTAAGTCAAGTTCCAAAAGTAGTGCAGCAGTAAAAGATGGCCTAACTACATGTCCATGCAAGCATGCTTTGTCCTCAGAAACAATAAAAGTGGGTAAAACATATATTAGTAAAGCATGCTAAAATATTCCTACTATGGTATACCAATCTCACCCAAGTAGGCCATTCCTTGCTTACCTCTCGCTCATATCGGTTGTACATCAATTATGCCTGCTATCAGTCATAGAGGGGTGACATCCCCACAAGTACACTTACATTTACCAGAATATAAAACCTTATCAATATTAAGCTTACCCACCTGAAGTGCTCAATCCAAGGCAAACCTGGGGTCGGTGAAGAGCGTGGCCACTTGCTAACCATATCTGCTGAACCCGTATCCGCGGTACATGTCGCGCCAACCTCGGTTCCTAGCAGTGTTCCAAAAACATTCACGAACTTTCCTAGGTACCACAAAAGGTCCAAAGTTACACTCCAATTCCCAAAATTAACCACGCACAAACACACTAAAAATTAGTCCCAAAGATACGCTTATTTCATCTGCTGAAATGCCCAGAAAAATCCAATAAAAATATCACAGTGATCCTCGCGTCGAGACCTTCGAAACGGGTACCTGCACGCCCAATTCCGAGCCCCGTAGGCCAAGCTAAAAATTCCACAGCGCGATGAGCGCGAAACTCCACAACATACACAACTGTATCACATTGCACAGAAGAACAAGAAAAGTATACCTTTGGGAAATTTCCAGAAAAATCCCAGAAAAATACGATGGTAATCCTAGCGACGCGAAGATGCAAAAAATGTATAGGCACATCTCCATCCGATGCCTGAGCATGGAGATATCCTCGAAACAACCCGCTGTCCTCATGAAAACACTCACAGCAAAAGACCCCCAGTAAGCATGGAAAAACTCTTCGAAAAGCGCGAAACTAGGGAATGCTGAAAATACCTAGATCGTAGCCCCGTCCGTCGCGGATCCAGCGGCGAAGAAATCGCTCGAAAAGGTGGACGGAGTAGGCCGGGGGAGCTCGCGCACCGAAACGCGACGAAGGGGAACACAAATGGACGAGCGTCGCGCCGCGCCGTAAAAAAGGAAACCTCGGGATGCGTGCCATGTAAAATCTCTGAACTCTGCAGATGGATGCAGCACACGAAGGGGAACAATTTTGCTTAGGGCTCGGGGTGAGGGGAAGCTCGAAAATGGCGGAAAAAGGGGGAAGAAGGAGGCTCGGATCACTTAAATAGGCTCCAGAAAACAAATCGCGAAATACCGGATATGTCCCCACTTCCGGGCGCCCGAAAAATCCGGGTTGCTACAGTGTTGGGCCCGGCCCAACACTGTCCAGGCCCGAATCCCCCACGCGCCTCCACGTCGCCCGCCAAACAAGCGACAACCGTGCGGGGCCATCCCTCGCACTACACATGGCCCAACGGGGAGCCGAAACGTGGCCGGCTCCAGTCAACGCGCGCCCACGTGCGCGACAGTGCCGCCGCCTGCCATCTCTGCACGCACGCGCCCCGAGGCAGCCTGCACCCGCACCGTGGACCCGGCGCACAACACCGCACCAACCGCATGCTGCCACGTGTCACCCTCCGGTCCACCGTACACCCATGCTTTCCCGTGGGCCGCGCCTGCTGCGTCGACCAATCCTACGCGGCCACGTGTCCCTAGGCAACCCAATGAGAACCCGACACGTGGCACGCCGCTCCCGTGCACCGCGCGCCTGCCCGCGCGCCTGCCCGCGCCTGCCCGCGCGCCTGCCTGCGCCCGCGCCGCCGCGATCCGCCGCCGCCGCCGCCACTGCCCGCCGGCGGCCGGAACAGTACCTCTGCCTCGAAATCCGTGCCGGGTCATCCGGGCTCCGAAAAATATAAGTGAATAATCCATTTTCATCGTTTTCGCTCGCTGAATCCAAACCCAGTGTCCGATTTGCCGAAATCCAACTCTAAAAATTGCCGAAGGCATCCGGAAAGGCGTCTTTTGTCCAAACTTCGCGCTGAGCCCAATTTTAATATCCATTGCGCGCAAAACCACTTCTAAGCATTCGACGGGGTCATCTGACTACTCTCGTGATCCATTTAACACACCGAGTCCATCACTAGTGTCCAATTGGTGTACAAACGCCACCGACACGCCACATAGGCCTCCAGGAGCTTCTGATCAACCAGTAAACTCGTCGTGGGGATCCAGGTCCTCACAAAACAACTTTTGGTTTTGTATTGTGAATGAATGCATGCCTCGACTAACTATTTGACTAACTATTTGGGCATGTATTATTACTAACAAGTTGTTTGATTACTAACAAACTTATGACATTTGGATGTTATTGCTTAGAAGATATGTCTATCTTTGATTGATATTTTAATACATATCTGAGTTCATGTATGTCATGGTGAGTATAAACACTATCTCTCTGTTTGGTTTTTGAATGCAAAAAATTCTCGAGGTATCTAACGATCTTTCTTGTCAAGAATTACTTCTTTTTGCAGAGAGTACAGATGTCTAAGTCTAGAGTCTATTTTAGGAGTTTATCTCATGTATTTAGTTTATTTGAATCTCAAATGTAAATTTTTGTTGTATGGTGATAGCAATAAAAGTATCTTTTTGAATTTTCTTATGTGGATCTTTGTTTTGTCACGAAACCGCCAAAGGGGGAAATTGTTAAGGATTTTGTTTTGGCGTATTTCGTGAAAGTATTTAAGTCTTGAAGATTGAAGATGAAGAAGCTTGGATCATATACCTCAATCTCAAGAAAGAAGAATTCAAAAGGATCAGGTACGTTTCACTAAATAAGTTTGGTGATCTGAATACTTCTTATAATGTAGAAACATTTGGATGGGTTTTTAATCGCATAAAAATTAAAAACTGAACATGTTATATGTTTAGGATCTGGATCAGAGTACTACAGTCCGGACCCCAAACATAGGTTAGTTCATGCGCAAATCCAGTCCGGAACACATGTTGTTCAGTCCGGACCCCGAACGTGGATTTTGCTGAAACTGCATGAACAGTCCAGACCGTGAGATTTCAGTCCGTACACCGAACGTAGTTTTTGCAGAAACTGCATGAACAGTCCGGACCGTGGGATTTCATTCCGGACCCCGAACGTTGTTTTCTGGAAAAGTTCTGTTTATTAACGACAGTCCGGAACGACTTATTCCAGTCCGGACCGTCGACCCGAAAATTTCCAGATAAGGTTAGTTTTTTATTCTTATCCTCTTCCAATGGTTTCTAACCTATAAGTAAACCCTAATTCTATTCTTTAGGGTAATCCACGATAAGTTTTATACTCTGGGAAATGACGGAAAAATATTAACGGAGAAAAACTTATAAGATTCACATATAGAGAAGAAAGGAAATAACTAGATTTAATTCTATGTTTCTTCATCGATATTAATTAATTTGATTCTAGGTTTTCATACTCAGATTTTGAGTAGAATCAAATTAATGAATACTTAGATGGCATTTCCGATCTATCTTTGATCTAAGTATTCGGCGGATCATCACCACCAACAAAACAACGATTTTTCCCCAAAATCGGCACGTGGATTCGCGTGGCCTTGTGGATTCAAGGTGCTACCACTCTCGTGGATTCGGAGCGAGATACGTTCGTGTGATCGAGACGTACTACCTGGTGGAGACCGTGGACTCGGCCAGACGTCGTGGATTCGACGTTGGACGCCGTGGATTCGGCGTTGGACGCAAATCGTGGATTTTAGGCGCGTTGCGGAGCGAGCGGAGAAGATCAACTCGGAGCGTATCGAAAAAGGATGAGTCGTCTGTGAGTGCGTTATATCACCTTTGTACGTGTTAAATCTTAGTTGATTTCACCGTGTTATCGGTCCCGTGGTTTTTTACTCCTGTGATGGAGTTTTTCACGTAAAAATCTTGCGTGTTATTTTTCATTTCCGCATTGGGTTTTATTGCGCAAAGATTTTTGAGTGTTTATCGTTTACACCTATTCACCTCCCCTCTCTAGGTGGTTTTTCCCCTATTTAGATCCTTATTATAATATAACCCAACAGGGTATTTGTCACGACCCGGGGTCGAAACTGCGACCCGGGCTCGCCAACAGATCCGCCACCTATGCCAACCTGCATAAGCGAAGCGTCCTACCTGCAAGAAAAGTACTACATCTAAACAGATATCAGAGCTATAAATAAAAACCTGCTGTATAACTAAAGTCAATCACTGTACAACTGGAAATAATACAACAATGTCCGTCTCCCAAAAATAATAATAATACAATATCCTCAAATACAAGCTCTGAACCAAACCGGGAGGTAACTCCAATAAATACATCAGTGTACAATCTCACAATACATAATATACCCTCACTACATCAGTCTCTCAAAAGAGGAAAATAAAACAACTAATCTACTGAAGATCTCCTCTGGAGGGGTACCGCTACTCTCCGACGACGGGTAGGGATCTAGCACGCGACTCCCTCGCCTCGAACAACAACTGCAGAATCCGCAACACCCGCTAAGACTCTGCAGAACAAAGGAGAGAAAAGAAGGGGAGGGGGAAAACCCCCAACGGGTGTGAGAACTACACCTAAAAAGGGAGTCCTCAGTGGGTACCGCCACCAGGCCCGACGATCTGCCCACTAAGTCCACTAGAGGCATAAGATAACCAAAGCAGTGAATACAGAAATAGGAAAGCTGGAGACTCTCAACAGCTACCATGCCTCTATCTAAATGCTCAAATGGGGAAAACTCTGATAAAGATATGCAACACTCGCACACGAGGTGCTCAATCGACCTAATCGAGCTGACTGCCACATCGGGTCCAGTCAAACCTGTGCCCACCTACAACCACCTCCCGCTGACGGGCAGGAATTACGTAGGGCGTCCAAACGGACTAACTCGCTACCGAGTAGTGGCTCATGCAGGCTATAGTCAAAATCCACGCTCTCTCTCAGAACGGATAACTCAAGATCACCAATCCTCTCGCACAACGGTCAACAACTCACAAAGACCTCGGGACCACAGTCCCCAAATGGATCCCAACAACACTAGCACTGGTCTAAACACAGCTACTAGACTCCACTCGGTCCCCCTGACACGAGTGAAACAAGAAAGGCAAATATCTGTAATAAACCCAATCTAGTGCCACTAGTAAAACTGGCATTGCCTGCTCAGCGGAATCTGCACACAAGGCTCGAAACCGCGGGATCGGCCCGCACGGCTCGCATCCCAAAATAAGTATCAGACCGGCACACAAGGCTGGGTCCGAAAAGCCTA
Organism: Tillandsia leiboldiana; assembly: GCA_029204045.2. Taxonomy (NCBI): domain Eukaryota; kingdom Viridiplantae; phylum Streptophyta; class Magnoliopsida; order Poales; family Bromeliaceae; genus Tillandsia; species Tillandsia leiboldiana. The sequence goes on from CM055065.1 coordinate 31,964,714, forward strand.
CCTCCGGAGTGGCACTAGAGGGGAGCGACCCACACGAGTAAAGTATCTCAGCAACAAGTATCTCTGTATAGCAGGACTTTGATCACAAATCTGATCAAAGTGGGAAAACTCAACCACCAAAGAAAGACCAGACCTCAATCGGATGCAACTAAACGATAAGTGGGAAACTCCGTCCACTAGAGAAAACTGATACCCAATCTGGTGCATAGATAAGCATCCGGTCAACCGCCCAATATCCGCGGTTGCCGCAAAGCCCCACAACTAATCCAACCTGTCCCAGACACGAAGTCCCAACTACACTATCCAGACCCCTACTCGAACCCGAGCAACACTGACCACCTGACTAACAAAGAAGGAGAAAGGAAAAACATGGTTTCTCCTAAGTCAAGTTCCAATAAGTAGTGTAGCAATAAAGGGTGGCCTAACTATATGTCCATACAAGCATGCATTTGTCCTCAAGAAAGATACAACAAAGTAATCCACATGCCTACATCTGACCATAATCCTCGATCATAATAACTCCTCAGAGTACAAATCCGCACATAGCTACTGAATCCTGCCCCAATGCATAACCAACCACATAAAAGGCTATGTGCTAACATGGCATGTTACATAATCACATAGGGTAACATTATCCTAGGTAAGCTTGCACTATTCACCAACATAAACATCCAAATCATGCAAGTCCTCAGTATACATCATAAATACTATTCTTGCAATTATTTAAACAATTATCATTATTAAGCTTACCTACCTTACAAACATAAACTATGTACCCTAAACATGCATGCATCCTAACATACAGAATTAGAGAACCGTCCACCGGTTCTGGAAACAAAGCACCCACCTGAAGCGCTTTCCGCAGGCAAAGCCGAAGTCGGTGAAGTGCCGGATCCTCAAACTGACGAAACCTCGAAATTCGTGTCTTGCGCGCGTACACTGCCGTGAATCCGGAAAAACCCCCGGTAGCTCAAATAAAATCCCTGAGTCTTTTACAAAATCCCGTGCGCATTCAACAACTCTGCCCTCATGCACTAAAGCTCCAGCACAGATTACATACAAGTTCACAATTAATAATTAAGTAAATCAATCCATACACACCACTAGCTCCCAAAGCATAAATTAGATCATCCTCTAATTTACTTACAACCCACCTCAATCCAACAGCACACTTAAAGACTCCAATTGCACATAATAAATCAAGATCACATAAACAAAATCCCTTAATTCCATCATCAACAGGTAATTCCACAATTCACTTAAGTCCACCCTGCTTACAAGTAATCCATAGTGTACTTCCATAGCACACTCCAACTCTCACAATACTCCCAAAAAGTTCTCAGCACAAGATAATTACATGTTCCCAAACCTCAATTAAAAGAAATCCAAGTCCATCTCAAATAGGAACTCACAGCACACTCCCATAACACTCTCAAATTCATCAGCAAACCAACAACCCATAAAACATAATTTATCAAAAATCCACACAACCCACTACAGCTCCAAATGCACACACACACACAAACATCCCATAGGTTCTACAGCATGTTTACTTAAACATCACTTCATCTTAGAGCCATAATTACACTCAAATGATCCTTTACAAGCTTCCTTAAATACATACAAATTCCACAGTACATACAAGCTTCAGTTCAAAGTGAATATTTGCCTCCATAAACTTCAACCACATAAGACCCTAGTTTTCATTTGCACCTTGCAGGTTCACAAACACATCAATACTCATCTAAAACTTCAGCATAAAAGATGCATCCACAGCACACTCACTATCACAGAGCCCTCACATTCTCCACTTGTATCCAAAACACGTGTGCCGCGCACTCGATCTGGGTTCAGCACGGCGCCTCGCCGAAATCCGCGCCTCCCGACGACGAGACCTGAGAGAGCGAAAGGGAAAAACCAAGTCAAAAACGGTCCACAAACTCCTCGCGACACCCAGCCATGCGAGAAACACCCACGCTCGCGTCGCTGCGCGTGCACTGCGGCTGCTGCCACCAAGCTATAGCCGCGGCCGCAGCACCATTGCTGCAACCGCAGCAATGCCTGGGCCCGCCGCTGCGCTGCCTGGGCCCGCCGCGCGGCGCCCAGGCCGGCAGCGCGGCGCCCTGGCCCGCAGCGGGCCGCACAGGCCCGCAGCGCGCAGCGCTGGCCTGCTGCGCGCGCCTGCCGCGCGCTATGCGCAGCGCGCTGCCGCCGCGCGCAGTGCGCAGCGCACTCTGCCCCCGCGCACCCTGCGCTCACCCCCAGCCCGCGGCTCCACAAACTGCCCTTCTTGCTGCTTGCCAAAAAGAAGACCGCAAGCCAACAACACCAACCCAACTCCTCCAAAACCCAACAAAACCGTACGAGAAAGCCCAAAAACCATAAAAACTAAATCCATGCTTCCCCTCTCTCTAAAATCTTAAAAAAAACTGCACTTACCACAACTTGGAAGAAGTTGGTCGCGCTCTCCGCTTGCTCCACAAGGCCACTAGCAGGAAGTTCATCACGAACCACTCTCAACTTCATCTTCCTCTTATTCTTCTTCTTTCTTTTCTCTCCTTCTCCCTTTCTTTCTTTTCCTCTGTTCCCTTCTCAGAACTCTGCTTCAACAAAAGAGGGAGGTGATGACGTGGACTTTAATTAGGTGGTGCCTAATTAATAAGGGAGAGGGGGGTAGTTGGCTGCATTTATTGCACTACCCCAAAAATATCCCAATACTCTCTTTAAATCCACACCTTCATTCCTTCTCTACAACATAAGTAAAAACCAATTAATTAATTTAATTAAATAATTAATCCATCATAAGTCCCCCGTCAACTCACTTTTTGCCCTCGGGGCCTCCGTACGGATCCGAAACCTCGCGAACTCCGTTGTAATTCCAAAGTACACCTGTTCCAGGTATTTCCCACTTTCCTGCACACCACGGTGGAGTCGATGCTTCCCCAAAACCAGTCCTCAATCGGCGCACAATGCCCGAAAAAATCCCGAATCAAGCTGGGGCTTCCGCGTAGATCCGAAACAACCCAACATCATCTGTAAGCTCATAAGCAACATGCCCGAGGCAATTCCTCCGCACCACGCCATCTTGCGAGGTCGGCGCACCATCCGAAAACCCAGTATTCTACAGTATTCCTAGGTCGACGGACTAAGGGATAGTGATGGTTGGAATGGATGTTCCGGTTGTGGTTTGTGGTCCTCCGTTTTACTGTTGCATCTATCTATCATGCATCATGATTATGTATCGATTATTTTCCTTCCTATGTTTTTGGTCACTGACTCCCACCATGTGACAGGATCCGGCGGGGACGGAGGAGAGACATTGACGCACGAGTGACATCGCTTTACGTCATCTCGGTGACTTCTTCTTACTCCTCTATTGTTGAGATACTTTGTAGATATGATGAGCATGGCACATATTCAACTTGTTTGTGGATGATGAGATATGTTATGGAACTCGAATACTTGATGATTGTGGAAAAAATAAACTTTAATGCTTCATTTTTATCTTGGGATAATTGATTGTGCATGTGAAGGTTTTGAAAAGAGTAAATGTTTGCGAAAACGGATTTCCAAAACAGAGTGTCATGTGGACACAATTTTAAAACTTGTGGTTTTATCCTTTCAAATTGGTGGATGCCGTGTGGGCGATTATCTTTGGAATAATGTTTATGTTTATGTGATTCCCGTAAGTGACAATGTTATTAAACTAGTGAAGGCGTGGTGTATGTATCTTGTGCGATGCCGTGCATATACAAAGGAGACTCTGTCCGTTAGTGGGGTGACTTTGTATGTGTGGTGGGTCTGGGCACGTGCCGGAGGGTGAGGTTGTTTTGTTAGAAAAAAATTGGGCTGTTTTTTGCTGTTGAACATCCCTCGGGTCGTGACAGATTAAGATGGTATCAGAGCGTAAAGGGCACCACTCATGTAGTTTGCATAATATCGAGTTCCAATTATGATTAAACCATCCACGGTATCTTTATGCATGCTAATATCTAGTGTAATCAACAAAGTCCCCCTGTTACAATAGTAGGTGGTGTTATATTTGCTTTAATTGTTATGCCTTTCTTTTTATATGTGTTTTGTTCCTTTAACCGGTTATTGGTTTTGCTGGTTGTTGATCTCTTGCGGCGTGTGTACAGAGTATGGCATGTACCTGATCTTTGGGTAGAGGTAGTGGAGAGGAGGGAGTGAGGCCGGTTGCCGCCGAGGCTATGGCAGCCAGGGAGGACTCGTTGTTTCGGCAGCAAGTCCAGGATTTGACGGGGCAACTTGCGGTGCTCACTGATGTCGTGCAGAGGATAGCTCGTGAGACGGCGGCGATTTCTGCGACATTGACTCCTTCTTCAGGACCGGTTCCGCTTGAGGCGTCAGCACCAGTGACAGGTGGTGAGGATATGCTTCCAGCAGACACGACAACAGCACGGGCATCCACAGTACCAGCGGTGGCACCCTCGGATGTCCCTTCTCCGGTAACTTAGGGATCGAGGCCGGGAGCTATAGTTAGGGATTCGACGAGGGGTGCAGGTGCCATACCTTCCCCCACTCAGTCCGTGGCCGTGGCCGGAAAGGATCCGGCGGTGCATCCGGAGCGGGCTAGGGTAAGGGCTAGCTTGGCGGAGTTCCGAAAGCACAAACCACCTGTCTTTGAGGGTGAGACCGCTGATCCATGGGTAGTGGAGAAGTGGGTGGACACTATGGAGAAGCTCTTTGAGGATCTTATCATGGAGGAGGACGAGCGGGTTCCCCTAGCAGTTCACTTTTTGGAGGGCACAACCCGGATCTGGTGGAAGACTGTGCGACCTCCTAGCGGCAGTCCCTTCCCTTCGTGTTCTTCGTTTCGAGAGGTTATTTAGAGCCTTCTTCTCGGACAGCGTCAAACAGAAGCTTGAAGATGATTTGAAATCAATTAAGCAAGGTAGCCGGTCGGTGATGGAATATCAACGGGAGTTTGTGAGATTGGTTAATTGTGTTCCCATTGTGATAAGGGACGAGTCCCATAAGGCTCGTCTCTTTGTCGATGGATTGAGAGGAGATATCTTCAGATTGGTACAGTTAGCGGATCTACATACTTTTCAGCAGGTGGTCGACAGGGCCACTCTGGTTGAGCGGGGAGCGGCCATGGTTCGCACTCGGAATGATGGATGGGACCACAATAAGGATAAGAAACGGTTCCAAGCGCAATCTGGAGATGACCGACCACCCAAGTACCCGAGGACACAGCAAGGGGCTAAAGGCCCATCGACTTCAGTGCAGAGGACAGGGGATAGATCTTGTGTTATTTGTGGAGGAGCACACCCAGTGACGGTCTGTTCACAGTGGTAAGATCACTGTTTCAGATGCGGGAAGCGGGGGCATTTCAGATCAGAGTGCCTATTGGGACAGGAGTCTTCATCTAAAGCAGCACCGACACCCTCACCGCAGCGACAGGGCCGTGGGAGGTCATTCACAGGGCAGGCAGGACACCCTCAGACCCCTCGATGGGAGGAGAGGGTACCACAGCCACAGGCACCGCAGCCACAGGTACGGCAGGCACAGGCGGGAGGAAGGATTTACTCCATGTCACTTTCAGGTACAAAGCCACCGGCAGATGTTGTGACACCCCACTTCCCAGGGGGTCACCCATCCTAGAACTACTATAGCTCTAGCACGCTTAACTCTCATGTTCCTCTTGGATCTTACTACCATCCAAAATGCTATAGCCGGGTTAGAGATTTTAGTCCTATTATATCATTTATATAGAGGACTAATCCAAATTCCAGGGGTGTCACATTCTTCCCCCCTTTAAGCCCTGACGTCCACGTCAGGCTCAAGCACACTCACAAGCACCAGGCGATGTGAGATTCGTCTCGCTAGCCTTAGCCGACCTTGTGAGGAGCTGCACTCCACTCATAATGGTCATTAGCCGGGGAGCCTCGCTCTACCCGCTATATAACCCTGGCTCAGCCGAGACTCATCTCACATTTCCGGCTGGTGAATGTCTCTGATACCAACTGTGACGCCCCACTTCCCAGGGGGTCACCCATCCTAGAACTACTCTAGCTCTAGCACGCTTAACTCTCATGTTCCTCTTGGATCTTGCTACCATCCAAAATGCTATAGCCGGGTTAGAGATTTTAGTCCTATTATATCATTTATATAGAGGACTAATCCAAATTCCGGGGGTGTCACAGATGTGGTTGCAGGTATGACTACTAGTTTTGGCATTCGTGCCAGAACACTTTTCGATACCGGTGCATCGTATTCATATATCTCTCGTACTTTTGCTCATTCACATGCTTTGGAGGAAAGGGCTCTCCCTTGTGTGTTATCTGTTTTGACTCCGGGGCCTCCGATAGAGGCCAATACTTTCGTACCTTTGGGCCCGGTTGTTTTGGGCGGTCTTGTGTATTTGATTGATCTTGTGGTTATCCCGATTTGTGAGTTCGATGTGGTTTTGGGCATGGATTGATTGACTCGCCACTTTGCGGTTATTGATTGTGAGAGAAGGGAGGTGCGGTTGCAAAAACCTGGACATCTCGGTCTTACTTTCCAGGCGTGCAAGAGCACTTATTTTGCAACCACCATCTCTGCTTCGCGGGCAAAGAATTTGATTCATAGTGGTTGTTCGACATTTCTGGCTTCAGTGGATTTGATCACTCGACCTACACCGTCAGTTTTGGATATACCGGTAGTTAGCGAGTTTCAGGATGTTTTTCCAGAGGAGTTGCCCGGGATGCCACCTGAAAGGGAGATTGAGTTCACCATTGAGTTAATCCCCGGCACTCAACCTATTTCGAAGACACCATATCGCATGGCTTTCGCGGAATTAAAGGAGCTCAAGGCACAACTAGAGGATTTATTGGCTAAGGTATTTGTGAGGCCAAGTGTTTCGCCTTGGGGAGCTCCGGTTTTATTTGTAAGGAAAAAGGACGGCAGTTTGAGGTTGTGCATTAATTATCAGGAACTAAATAAAATCACAATTAAGAACAAGTATCCTTTACCCTGAATTGATGATTTATTTGATCAATTACAAGGTGCTACTGTTTTCTCAAAAATTGATTTGCAATCTAGATATCATCAACTTAGGGTAAAGGGGACAGATGTTCCTAAAACGGCATTTAGAACCTGGTATGGACATGATGAATTCACTGTCATGCCTTTTGGACTTACAAATGCACCGGCATCATTCTTGGATATGATGAACAGAGTATTTAGACCTTACTTGGATCAGTTTGTGGTGATTTTTATTGATGACATTTTGATCTATTCGCATTCCGACGAGGAGCATAGGGATCATTTGAGGATTGTCCTTCAGACATTGAGGGAGCAGGGCTTTTTGCAAAACTCAAGAAGTGTGAGTTGTGGCTTCGCGAGGTAGCCTTCTTGGGACATATCATCACCGCTTCGGTAATTGCTGTCGATCCTAAGAAGGTGGCTTTGGTTTTGGATTGGCCTATATCTACCACGGTTATGGAGATTCGTAGTTTTCTGGGATTGGCCGAGTATTATTGGCGAATTGTAGAGGGCTTTTCTAAAATCGCATTACCTTTAAACCGGCTAACTCGGAAGGGCGAAAGGTTTGTTTGGATGCCACAGTGTCAGGAGAGTTTTGAGGAACTAAAGGGAAGACTGACACGGGAACCTGTCTTAGCCTTACCTAGACCGGGAGAGGGTTCTGTGGTATATTGTGATGCTTCATGAGTGGGTTTAGGATGTGTGTTGATGCAACAGGATCGAGTGATAGCTTATGTATCAAGGCAACTCAAGGATTATGAGAAGAATTATCCTACCCATGATTTGAAATTGGCAGTGAAAATTTTTGCCTTGAAATTGTGGAGGCACTACTTGTATGGAGCTCATTGTGAACTCTATATGGATCATCAGAGTTTGAAGTATTTGTTTACTCAGAAAGAATTGAACCTCCAGCAAAGGCATTGGTTGGAACTCCTGAAGGACTACGACTTGTCTATTCACTACCATCCGGGAAAGGCAAATGTAGTGGCGGATGCCTTAAGTTGAAAGACCCCAACTGAAGGATTGGCATTGGGAACAGTTGCTAAGCAAAAGGGTTTTCTTGCGGAGTTCCAAAGGTTGGGTTTGGAGGTAGTATCACAGGGTACTGTTGCGAGGTTTTTTACATTGGAGTTTAAATCGACTATTTTGGATCGCATCCGTGAGGGACAGCAGGCGGATGTGGAATGTCAGCGCATACGTGATCGGATTACATCGGATTCGGACGATGAGCTCACCCTCGAGCATAATGGATTGATTCGATGTCGAGGACGGTTGTGTGTTCCGGATCAGCCGGAATTAAAGGATGAGATTTTGACCGAAGCACATCGGACGCCGTATACCGTACACCCCGATGGGACGAAGATGTACAAGGATCTGAAACAGACCTTCTGGTGGCCAAAGATGAAGGAGGATGTGACTCGTTTTGTTGCACGTTGTTTGGTATGTCAGCAGGTCAAGGCTGAGCTCCAACGACCTGTGGGAAAGTTACATCCACTTCCCATTCTACAATGGAAGTGGGAATGGATTACCATGGATTTTGTCACGGGGCTTCCATGATCGCAACTTGGGCATGATGCGATTTGGGTCGTGGTTGATAGGTTGACAAAGTCGTCACATTTTCTGCTTATTCATACTACTTGGTCACGGGAGCGTCTAGCTCAGTTGTACATTGATGAGATTGTGAGACTTCATGGGGTACCGGTTATGATTACCTCGTATAGAGATACACGCTTCGTGTCAAACTTTTGGAAAAATCTTCAACAAGCAATGGGAACTAAGCTCAATTTTAGTACGACATTTCACCCCCAAAGTGATGGACAGTTGGAGCGAATGATTCAGACCTTAGAGGATATGCTCCGGGCTTGTGTATTGGACTTTGGAGGGGGATGGCATTATCACTTACCATTGGTGGAGTTTGCATACAACAACAGTTACCAAGCAAGTATTCAGATGGCACCGTATGAGGCTTTGTATGGGCGCAGGTGTCGATCACCGTTGTGTTGGGACGACTTGATGGAACGGAACCAACTTGGACCGGACTAACAGAGGCTAAGATCCGTTTGATCAGGCAGCGGTTGCTAACCGCACAGAGCCGGTAAAAGAGCTATGTGGACCGGAGACGATGGGACTTGGTGTTCCAAGTCGTAGAGCACGTTTTGCTCAAGGTGTCACCGTCCCGGGGGAATCTGGTAGTCCGGTTTGCGAGGCAAGCTAAGCCCGCGATTCGTGGGACCTTACGAAATCCTCGAGCGGATTGGGCCTGTACACGATGTGTTTCACGTGTCGATGCTTCGGAAGTGTGTACCCGACCCTTCACACGTAATCGACGTTTCTTCGGTAGAACAACAAGAGGACTTAAGTTTTGAAGAAACACCGATACGCATATTGGCAAAAGAGGAGAAGAAATTGCGTAAGAGGTCCATACCTTACGTGAAGGTTCAGTGGAGCAACCACGAAGAACGAGAGGCCACATAGGAATTGGAGTCAATGATGAAGGAGCGGTATCCGGAATTGTTGCACAATCGACCCAATCGAGCTGACTGCCACATCTGGTCCAGTCAAACCTGCGCCCACCTACAACCACCTCCCACTGCCGGGTAGGAATTACGTAGGGTGTCCAAATGGACTAACTCGCTATCGAGTAGTGGCTCATGCAGGCTATAGTCGGAATCCACGCTCTCTCTCAGAACGGATAGACTCAAGATGCTCAACCTCTCACACAACGGTCAAAGTACTCATAACGACATGGGACCACCGTCAAACCAAACGGCTCCCAACAACACTAGCACTGGTCTAAACACAGCTACTAGACTCCACTCAGTCCCCCTGACACGAGTGCAATAATAAAGTAATCGCCTATAAAAACCCAATCTTGTGCCACAAGTAAAACTGGTGCTGCCTGCTGTGCCTTGCCTGTATCGGGTATGCTGGCCGACGCATAACACCGATGTAACGAAGGAGTCTCAAGGACTCAAAGTATGTATAACGCACACTCCGGAGTGGCACTCGAGGGGAGCGACCCACACGAGTAAAGTATCACTGTAACAAGTATCATAAGTAGTATAAATCAGCAGGACTGGATCATGACTCTGATCAAAGTGGGAAAGCCCAACCACTAAAGAAAGCCTCGGTCCTCAATCAGATGCAAAAGTACTCAATAAGTGGGAAACTCCTTCCACTAGAGAAATATGGTACCCAATCTGATGCATAAATAAATATCCGGTCAACCGCCCAATATCTGCGGTTGCCGCAATACCCTGCCGTCTATAATCAAGTCCTATAACCGACCTCCGGTTAACCGCCCAAAATCCGCGGTCACCGCAAAACCCTGCCAACCGCAATCCAGCACAACCCGTCCCTGACACCAATGTCCCGGCTACACTACCCCAGACCCCTGCTCGCACCCGAGCAACACAGACCGCCTGACTAACAAAGAAGGAGAAATGGATAACATGGTTTCTCGTAAGTCAAGTTCCAATAACACTACACCAATACTGGCTTTTAGCGGCACTTTAAACTGCCGGGAAACATCAAAAAAGTGCCGGTAATTATTTTTCCCGGCATTTTTTTGTGGCAATCAAAAGTGCCAGCTAAAACTCCGTCGGCAAATCTTTTACCGGCACTTACACCAAACCGCCAGCATAGAAGGTAAAGCCGGCGCTTTCAACCGCCAGCATATCCCATTTTAGTGGCACTTACAAGTGCCAGCAAAACGATCTATTCCGGCACTCCAAACCGCCAGCATATCCCATTTTAGTGGCACTTACAAGTGCCAGGAAAACAATCTGTTCCGGCACTCGAAACCGCCAGCATATCCCTTTTTATTGGCACTCAAAAGTGCCAGAAAAATGATCTGTATCGGCACTCCAAACCGCCAGCATACCCCTTTTTAGTGGCACTCATAAGTGCCAGGAAAACGATCTGTATCGGCACTCCAAACCGCCAGCATATCCCTTTTTAGTGGCACTCAAAAGTGCCAGGAAAACAGTCATTTCCAGGCACTCAAAACCGCCAGCCTCTATTATTTTTAATGGCACTCATAAGTGCCAAAATAATTTTAAAATTATAATTTTTCCAATTAATTATCCCAACAAAAAAGTGTCGGGAAATAGAATTAAAAGTGTCGGCAAATAAATTTATATCCTAACAAAAAGAAATGCCGGCAAAAAGAGAATTTTTTATTCATTTTTATAATTAGCAATAAAATAATAGTTTAATTAGGTCAAATAATTATTTCATATCAACACAGAAGATTTTTAAAATATATTTAAAAATATGCAAATGATTACAATTAAGCACAATAAATTTTAGTCATAGACAAAATACCATCAATTTATAAAATTTCAAGTATATATCATCTAATCAACATCCATAATAGACAAAAAATACCATCAATTTAATTAATTGCAACAACAAAATTATATCGGCATATATACTTCAAATACATATTTGAGTCATATACAAAATGAAGGAAAGGAGGAGATCGACATTGCAATTAGTCACCGGATTACTTCTCCTTAACTTAATCAAACCTGCATTAGGAAAAAAAAAATCTATTAAGCGACTGTGAAACAACAAAAAGATTTAATTAGCATACTATTTTCAATCTATATGAGAAGATAAAATTCTAAGAAAAGAACCTAATCATTTCCACATTCAACACACAGAACAAATAAATATCGAATCATTATATATTTTTACTTTTTACAAATAATGAAAAGAACCCATCTCTGCTCTTGTTAATGTTGAGTCGCTTGTGAAGAAACTCATCTTTATTACGAAGAAGCAAACAAGGAATCAAAAAGCCGCACTACTACTAGATCCCTTGTCCTCTTTGTTTCCAAACATAACCTTATGTGTAGATTGTACACAATTAACCTTATTGGGAAAGGAGGGAGAGATGTTTGTGAGAGAAGGCTTTGAGTGATTTACTCTGAAATGGGTCAATCCAAGATTCAAAGCCGGATTGGATCATAAATGGATTAGGTCATTTCTATTCCAGAGTGGAATGAGAATGAAAATCCTATTCTGTAAAACAAGCAACAACTATCGGAAGCAGCGAATCACAAGATGCATCAACTATGTATTGGCCAGTTCTAGATTAAATTCTTTGTGACTAAGAGGCATCAGGATGAGAGATTAGAGCCAAGAAAGATGACAACAGCTTCTATTTTTGCAATCATGAAGGCATATCATCGATGTATTGACACCTCATTTCACACTGTCGGGAATAGTAACTAAACGAGGACTTAACAAAGCATATATACAAACATTTTACAAACATTTTCTTCTTTCAAGAAGACATCAAAGATAAATAAATATACCTCTGTTTTTCCAGTAGGCAGTACATCAAGATATGGTGCCAATTCTTCTGCAGTAACAACGCCACCATTAGAAGCAATGTACTGCCCAATCTGCACATAGAGAAGAGACTGAAAGTTAAGTAAATGATTTTTTGCATCATACTGATAAGCAGAAAGGTGCTTATATGATTTGCAGCTAGCAATGATGTATTATATGAAATTTATAGATGTAGAAGATGCATTTGCTAACGCAATATAGTCAAGCATCAGCAACCTGAAATTAATAAAGAAAGAAATAAAATATTCTACAATATTTGTGGTGAAAAATTGGATAGCTCCTTATAAGTGTTAAATGTCAAAATAGAAACCAAAAAAACAAACATGTTGGTGAACTTGAAAAATATCAACCAACAAATAAAGAAAAAGCAATACCATCTTCCACCCCTCTTCTTCCAGTCCTTGATTTGGATCCCCATCACCAAAGACAAATGAAAACACCTGCAAAATGATCCAGCATTTATGTAATTTTCATTGCAGCCACAAGTACCAATGAGACGCAATGTAAACGAACAATAAGTCAAACCCTTTTTAATTACAGATTCAATGAAGTTCATTCCATCATCTGTGCTCATCTGTCGCCTCCTATAGTAGTTCACATCCCAATACCTACAAAGAATGCCAGCCATGGACGCCACATTAGGACAAAAATATATACATCCAGACACTGAGAGTTGATGTAAGAAAACTACAAGATAATCATCCTTTCAAGAAAGTAGGAATTCCCTCAAAATGAAATAGTAAAAAATGTTCCACAAGATCAAATAGGATTGTACCAAAATAAATCAGATGGCCGAAGGAAAATAGTGATATTGGAGTCATAAGATCTTCCTCGTCGTCTACCACGATTATCATCATCACTGTTAACAGAAGAACCTCTATCACTGCAAGCAACAAAAGAATGCAGCAAACATCTCTATGTAAAGTACACAGAAGACACAAAAAGATCAAAAGAAATGTCTCTGGAGTGGATGCTTAATGAGTTTAATTCAACTTTATAAATGAAAACTGATGCTGCTGCTCAAGCTGCTGCTGCTCACGCAGCAGCAGAAGCTGCTGCTCAAGCAGCTGTGCTCAAGCAGCAGCTTCTGCAAATTTGCAAATTCGGTGCATTTCACTGCTCAAGAGCTTCGCAATTTTGCTGCTGCTGCTTAAGCAGCTGGTTAACCAGTTTCTTGAGCAGCAGCTTCTCCTAATTGGTTGAGTTGTAAAAAATAGGGCCTCGAAAAAGCTTGCCGATAACAAAAATCAGAATTTCTGAAATTCGCTAATTCTTTGAACTTCAACTCACTTTTTGACCCGATGCACTTCGCGTCGGTCCGAAACGCACCAAACTCGACTGTAATCATATTTAAAATATGTTACAGGTCATTTCACCGTATTTCGCCATTTTGCAAATTCGGCAAACGGGGACTTAAGCTTTGCAATTTAAAACTTCAAAAACTCTCAATTCCAACCTAATTCCAACCTAAAAAAATTGTCAAGCAGCTAGCTGTTGCTGCTCAAGCAGCAGCTTGGGCAGCAGCTGCTGTTGCTGCCTGAGCAGCAGCTGCTGCTGCTGCCTGAGCAGCAGCTGCTGCTGCTGCCTGAGCAGCAGCTGCTGGGCTGCTTGAGGAACAACAACTCAATAATAAATCTATTTCGTGAGGTACAACAACTCAATAATAAATCGACTCCTCTTTTGCAATTTGGTTTAAATGGTAAGCAGAAAGTGAACCATACGACCCATGCATTTCAACCAACTAAAGATTTTAACTACAGTCAGCATTCAAAGTATCTAAGTCCACTCATCAGGGCATGATTACCTTCACCTATTGTTAGGATATGGTTATATATTAACAATATTAAGCTTAAAAGAAAGGGGAAAAAAAAAAGAGCTAAAGATCAAGCATCAAAAGTTATTGAAATCATACTCTTGTGACTCTCCTCAAGCAAAATCTTTTCAGTTTCGGTATATTGCTCCTGCAACGAACATCTACAATCACATAAATCGTGCAATTAGATCATTCAAACTTCTTCAGTTCTTAAAACAAAGCTATGCTCTTTAACCCGTGCAATCGTTTAAATCTTACAGCTCTCCATACAGACGCTCATTTTCCTTCTTCAATTCTTCAATCAAGTCCTCCATAGCTGTGAGAAACATTAAATTCAAGCCTTCAACTAATTTTTAATTTCCTAAACTTGCTAACAGAAACAAGAATACAAAAGATAAACTAACTCGTATAATACCATTCCCCCAATCAGAAAACAAAAAAAAAAAAAAAAAAAAAAAAAGGAAGAGCTCATCTGAAAGATACTAAGGGCCTTGTTTTGAAGAAGTTTTTCGCTAAGCAGCATTGCTAGAACAAGCAATTTATTAATAAACTCCCAACATATTCTTCCGCATTTTGCAAAAGCGGGAACTTCTACTTTTTGAGGCTCAGAATCTCATTTCTACTCCCCGCTGCCGCAAAACCTTTCTACTGGAGGCTGCAGGTAAAAGTAAAAGCAGAAAGCAAAAATCTGAAGCACCAAATTGGAGCTTCTAATCTCATTTCTGCTTCCCGCAGCAGCAGAATTTTTATTTTTTTTACACCTCACCAAACAATCCCTAAGTACAATAAAACCAAAATATTTGGTGAAAAAGTAAAAATATACATACAAAAATTTAATACAAAATAAAACAAAATTAGACAAGGGGACAAATACCCAGTTGATAATTTCTTATCTCAGCATCTCTTTTTTGATCCCACTCCTCTTCAAACAACTTCCTCTTCTGAAAACATCAATACTGAGATCATTAATCAATATTAAAAAAACAAAAGAAAAAAAAAAACACAGAATCCAAAAAAATCGAGGGTGAGGTAAATCACCTTCAAATTCTTGTACTTCTCGTATAGCTTCTAGTTGAGCTGCTCCATCTCCGGCACAAATCGAAGGGCGGAGTCCGCTCTAAATTTCCCAAACAGCAGATAACAAAAACAAAAAATTAAAATTTTTCGAATCAGAGAAGCGATTCAAAACGAAAAACCCAAAGGAAACTTAATTATCTGCGACAGCTTAATTTGCAATTTGGGAACCGCTAGGGCTAGCTCTGGTCGTGTGCGGGCGAGGGAAAAGAAAAGATCCAGGCTGCAGGGGAGGCGGTGGCCGGGGAAGCGGACAGGGAGAGGTGCGCGCGCGGTAGAGGTGGCCGCAGGGAAGGCGGTGGCCCAGGCGGCGGAGGCACGCGGTAGAGGTGGCCGCAGGGGAGGCGGTGGCCGAGGCGGTGGAGGCGCGCAGTAGAGGTGGCCGCAGGGGAGGCTGTGGCCGGGGGAGCGGACAGGGAGAGGCTTGCGCGCAGGATGGATGGCCGCAGGGGAGGCGGTGGCCGAGGCGGCGGAGGCACGCGGTAGAGGTGGCCGCAGGGAGACGGTGGCCGGGAGAGCTAGCACGCGGACAGGGAGAAAGCTCGCGCGCGGTTGGGGAAGGAGCTAGGGAATTTTTTGGGGTTTTTTTGTTTTCTTTCTTGCGCGAGCGCGATAGCTACTTATGTGCATGCGCGGGAAAAAATTTTCCCCTGCGCGATAGAGCTCGACCGTGCACGGGAATTAAATTTCCCCTTTGCTGGCATTTGGTAGGATAATTTTTCAAATTAGTAATAGATTAAACATATTAATTCAAATGCCAGTATTAATTGCTGGCAATTAATTCAAATGCCAGTATTAATTAGGTTTTAGTGGCATTTCTTGCAAAAGCCATTAAAAAAATGGCAGTAAAATTTTTTTTTGCGTATTTTTAATATAATTTTTTTAAAGATTAAACAAATAAATATAATAAAATAAATATAATTTTTTTTAAGGGCATTTTTAAAAATCTGCCGACAAATATTTATTTTTGGTGGCTTTTTTCCTAAATGCCACCACAAAAGTGCCAGCAAAAACTAGTTTTGGTGTAGTGTAAGTAGTGTAGCAGTAAAAGGTGGCCCAACTATATGTCCATACAAGCATGCATTTGTCCTCAAGAAAGATATAAGAAAGTAAACCACATGCCAAAATCACCAATGCCTACACCTGTCCATAATCCTCGATCCATAATAACTCCTCAGAGTAAAATCCGCACATAGCTACATAATCCTGCCCCATCGCATAAACCAGCCACATAAAGGGCTATGTGCAAACATGGCATGCTACATAATCACATAGGGTAACATTATCCTTGGTAAGCTTACACTAATCATCAACATAGATATCCAAATCATGCAAGTCCTCAGTATACATCATAAATACTATTCTTGCAATTCTTTTATACAATTACTATTATCAAGCTTACCTACCTCTCAATCACAAACCATGTACCCTAGACATGCATGCACCCTAATATAAAGAATTAGAGAACCGTCCACCGGTTCTGGAAACAAAGCACCCACCTGAAGCGCTTTCCGCAGGCAAAGCCAAAGTCGGTGAAGAGCGTGGCCACTTGCTAACAATATCTGCTGAATCCGTATCCACGGTACATGTCGCGCAAGCCTCGGCTCCAAGCAGTGCTCCAAAAACTCCCACAAATACCCCTGGATACAAAATATAGTCCAATATTACAATTTATACAACATTCCAAGGGTGTTGTCCAAGTTGAAACTTCAGTCCCAAAGAAGCAATATTTTCACCTGCAGAAAGGTCTCCAAAAAATTCAACAAAAATACTGCCACGAGCGTCGCGTCGAGCCCTTCGAAACGAGTACCTGCACGTCCCAATCCGAGCCCCGTAGGCCGAGTTACAAATTCCACAACACAGGGAGTGCAAAACCTCACAACAACACAACTGAAATACTTTACACAGAAAAGGGGGAAAAGTATACCTTCGGGCAAGTCTCAGAAAAATCCCAGAAAAATACGATGAGAATCCTTGCGATGCGTAGATGCAAAAAGTGTATAGGCACGTCTCAATCCGATGCCTGAGCGCAGAGATAACGCCAAAGAACCGAGTCGTTGTCCGAACTCCAAAACAGAAACATGGGTCATAGTAAGCTCAGAAAAACTCCTAGAAAAATGCGAAACGAGGGGAAGCTGGAAATACCAAGATCGTAGCCTTGTCTGTCGCCGATCCAACGGCGCAAGAATCGTTTGAAAAGGTAGGCCGGGGGAGCTCACGCACCGAAACGCGACGAAAGGGAACACCGGCGAAAGAACGTCGCGCTGCGCCGAAGAAAATAGAACCTCAAAAAGCGTGCCACCAAAAAATCCGGGAATCCACAGGTGGAACCAGCTCTGAAAGAGGAAAAATCTTTGTGAAGGTCGCACTGGGAGAAACTGAGCAGGGAAAGAGCTACCAGCCATTGTTCTCAGCCTATTTATAGGCTGGGAAAAACAAATCCGAAAATGACCACAGTGTCCTTGGTTTCGGGCGCCCAAATAAATTCGAGCGCCAACAGTACCGCGATCCACAGCTCCGCGGCGCGCTCGGAAGTATCCTGTTCTGCCACGTCACCCGCCAAACAGCGGACAGCCCAAGCGACCACCCGCCGCGCGCCACGTGGTCCAACCTGCTGCCGACGCGTGGCGCGCCCGAGCGCGGCAAACCGCGTCAACGCGCCCACGTGCGCGCCTGCGCCGCCGCCTGCGACGCCTGCCAGTGACTCGCCCCGAGGCCACCGCACACGCTCCGTGCACCCAGTTCACAGCACCGACCTACCGCCAGCCGCCACGCGTCCCTTGGCAACGAATAGGAGAATGACACGTGGCATGCTGCGCCTGTGCACCGCGCGCCTGCCCGCACCCCGTGCGCCTGCCCGCGCGCTGCCCGCGCCTGCTCCGCCGCTTGCCCGAGCCCGCGCCGCCGCGCTCCGCCACTGCCCGCCGCCGCCGCCGCTGCCCGCCAGTCACCGGAACATTGCCAAGTGCCTCGAAAACCGCGCGCGTCATCCGGGCTCCAAAAAATACAAGTAAATAGTCCATTTTCATCGTTTTCGCGCGTTGAATCCAAATCCGCTGTCCGTTTTGCCAAATTCCATTTCTAAAAATTGCCGAAGGCATCCGGAAAGGTGTTCTTATGGTGACCCCGATCCCCGTGTAGCTTCTCCCATGAACCGTGGTGTAGAACACCAAGTGTTGGTGTGTCTGGCCCATAGTGCATCAAAGGGATGCCACAGATGGACCCTGTGTGTTATCCATAGCTGGATTAGCCTTCGACTGCATTTGCCGAATTTTTGAAAAGGTTTTGGGCCAAACAGAGGTTGGATTTGGATTCAGCACGGAAAAACGCTTGAAAACGGCTATTTGCTTGTTAGATTCTGAGTCCGGAGGCCCAAAAACGGACTCCCGGAAGTTTTCGCTGAATTTTGGTGCACGGGAGGGGCCGTGGACCGCCGGCTGCCATGTGGCGGCCTCTCATTGGCCGGTCTGCAGCGCTCGGTCCACAGAGCACCGCGGCTGGGTGCATAGGCCCGGCGCAGGGACACGTGGCGCCGCTTGGTTGGCGGGCTCAGGGTGCGCGGTCTACAGAACGGGCGCGGCGGTGCATGGACCAGGGCGGGGACACGTGGCAGTCCCCGGTTGGTCGGTGCATGCGGCGCGGTCCATGGAACTCGAAGTAGGGTGCGTGGACCGGGTGTAGGGGACACGTGTCGGCATGCTATTCGCGGGCTCACGAGGCGCGGCGCACGGGACGCGGGCGAGCGCCTCGGGGCGCGTGCGTGGCAGGCGGCGCCTGCCCGCATGTGTGACCGCGACAGTGGTGCGAGACAGGTGGCGCTCCGCTATTCGCGGGCGCCACCTACCCGTTTGACCGGGGAGGCGCCACGCGGCGGCACCACACGCGCCCCGCACAGCTGTTTGCTGTGCAGGACACGTGTCGGTCTCCGGGAGGGCCACGTGGCCACTTCCGGCACGTCGGGCGCATCTTTGCGGTATGGTGTTCCGCCAGTTTCGGGCACCCGAAACGTGGTCCAGCGCCCGAAACCGGGGACAATTCGGTCATTATCCGAATTGTTTGGTGGGCCTATTTAAAGCCCAAATTGCATTCACCTGGGCCTTTTGGCATTTCCGAGCCTTTTCTCGCTTCGGTTTCTTCAGAGGAGTTGATCCCCGCGCAGTTCTGCATCCATCTGTGGATTTCTGGGATTTCACGTGGCACGCTTATCGAGATTTCCATTTTCTTGGCGCGTCGCGACGTTCCTTCTCCGGTGTTTCCTCCCGTCGCGTTTTGGTGCGCGAGCTCCCTCGGCCTACTCCGACCACCTTTTCGAGCGATTCTTTCGTCGTTGGATCCGCGACAGGTAGGGCTTCGATCTTCGTATTTTCAGTATCTCCTAGTTTAGGGTTTTTCTTAGAGTTTTTCCATGCTAACTGGGACCCTTTGTTGCTGTGAGGATTTCGGGGACAGCAGGATTGCTGCGTAGAGTTCTCCGCGCTCGAGCGTCGGATTGAGGCGTTCTTGTACACTTTTTGCATCTAATCGTCGCAAGGATTATGGTAGTATTTTTCTTGGATTTTTCCGAGACCATCCCGGAGGTATATTTTATCCCTTTAACTGTGCATGGAATTACAGATGTGTTGTTGTGAGGTTGTGAGCACCCTGTGTTGTGGAATTTGTAGCTCGGCGTACGGGGCTCGGATTTGGACGTGCAGGTACCCATTTCGAAGGTCTCGACGCGAGGATCGCAGTAGTATTTTTATCGGATTTTTTGGAGCCCTTTCAGCAGGTGAAATAATTGCATCTTTGGGACTGATTTTTCAGATTGTGGGTATTTGGTTAATTTTTGGAATAAAGTGTAGAGCACCTAGTTATTAGTGTGCAGTTTTTAATTGGAGGGCTTGAGAGTGTGCTGTGGATTATGTAAATTGGATATAAGTGAACTTGTATTTTTGTTGGCTGAGGAGCGCGCCGGTTGCGCGCCGAAATTTTTGTAGAGGACTCAAGATTTTTTTATTCGAACTCCGGGGATTTTTCCAAGTACGCGACAGGGTGCGCGTGCGCGGTGCGATTTTCAGAATTTTCGTCAGTTGAGGATCCGGCGCTTCACCGACTTCAGCGATTGCCTGCGGAAAGTGTTCCAGGTGGGTTGGAATTTCTCCAAAATTTATGGAATGCCCTTTAATGCTCCTGAATGCATTTTGATCATGTTACTTTTACAGTTTTTACATATGATAGTTGCCTGGAAATCTTTAGAAAATTAGTTAGAACCCCAGATTATTTTTAGTATACTCCTGTTATCATATGACACTAGGCTGCATGTTCTGTGGACATTATTTTTGCACCCTGATCGTTTTAAAAATCGAGAAAGCCCGTTTTAAGGAAAAATATCATTTACAAGGTAGTTTTTAAATTATGAGTTCGCCAGAGGTATGGCATTGATTCAGGGTGCATTAGACCTCGTGCCTGGGGGCCGAGGGGTCTCTTTTTTGAGTTTTGAGATGAATTATAGTGTCATTTGATATTTGAGCTTCCTTATGGGATAGTGAAATTACTCTAGATCATGGGTCGTATTCTGATTTAGTGGTGGAGGTGGTTCTCCCACTTAGCTTCGAGGATTGTGGGGTTCCGGCAGATCGAGTCGTGGAAGTTTCCCGACTTAGCCATGGTCGTGCATTATCAGATTGAGTCGTTGAGGGTTCTCCGACATAGCTGTGAGAGTGTTCGGGCTATTCGTGTTTGAGTCGAGGTTCTTTTCCGACTGAGTTGTGTTTTCGAGCTTTGGGATACCGATCTGTTTGATCGTGGATTATAGCCTGCATGTGCCGCATATTGAGACAGTGAGACAGATGTGATACTTGAGTTCGGTGGGGTCGCTCCCCTCGAGCTACGCCCCGGGTGCGATGATGATACCGAGCCTGACGAGGCTACGATGTGGATATGCGCCTAGTTCATATACTAGTGGTCGCTTGATACCCCTGGCCGAGTTACCATGGGGTCACTTTGTGTGAGATTGAGATGGTCGGTTTAGGACGCCCCACGTAAATCCCGTCCTCTTGTGGATGCGTGGTAGTGGGCAGGTGCGTTCCTAGACGACAGGCGCAGGCTGGACTGAGCCAGTTTTGGCAGTCTTTGAGATTGGGTGTTATGAGTGGGTGGTTACATATTATGTTCTTAGATGGTTTTTCCTTTGAGCATTGATACTGAGGCATTTTAGCAGTAGCGAGAGTATGCATATCATGTTTATGATAGAGTTTCCTTTTGAGCATTATGTTTTAGACATATTAGCTGTAGTTTTCCTTCAGCTTATTTATATATCTACCTATCTATCTGCATACCTATCTGTTTTGCCTCCAGTAGACTTAGTGGGCATACCGTGGATATTGGGACGGTACCCACTGAGATCTGCCTTCTGCAGTAGATCTCACACCCGCTGTGGTGGCAGGTTGAGGCAGCTGTTCCGGCTTGGTTCGCGCGGAGACAGCAGATCGAGGTGAGGACGCGCCCGATTAGTTCCTTACCAGCATTGAGAGTCTGAGGTAGATGTACCCGGTGTATTTTATGTTTCCACTTTTGTACTGGACATTCTGAGAGACTTGTGAGGATAATATTTGTTTTATTTCTGTGAGACTTTGTACCTTGAGGATTGTTGTACTGGAGATTTTACTATTCCAGATGTTCAGTTTTATTCTATAGCTTTTGGTTTTAGTTTCAGCTCTGATACATGTTTTTAGCTATAGATCTGACTTGCAGGGTAGACGCTTCGTCTGTGCGGCAGTTTTCGTACAGATGGCGGATCTGTTGGCGAGCCCGGGTCGCAGTCTCGACCCCGGGGCGTGACAGATGTAGTGAGGATTTGATTTGTATTGAGGGCCTGTACACTGTTGTATTTATTGGTGATACCTCCCTGTTGAGCTATGAGTTTTGTATATGAGGATATTGTACGATTATCATTTTGGGAGGTGGACATTGTTGTATTATTTTTTTTCCAGTTGTACAGTGATTGATTTTAGTTTTACAGCAGATTTTCATTTATAGCTCTGATATCTGTTGGCTGTAGTACTTATCTTGCAGGTAGGACGCTTCGCCTATGCGGGGTTTGGCAAAGGTGGCGGATCTGTTGGCGAGCCCGGGTCGCAGTTTCGACCCCGGGGCGTGACAGATTAGAGTGGTATCAGAGCCTAGGTTGTAGGTCATGGTGGACTTAGAAACCCTAGGCTTATGGTTTGACCCTTGGTTGACTTCGTGAGAGTCGTGACTTTTAGCGAGAGTCCTGATTGAGTTTTGTACCTCTCCCAAGGGACGGGAGGAGGGATTGGCATGTTTATTCTCCTAAGTGATTATGTTGGCTACAGACAACATAATGCTGTGGAATGGGTGACATGCTTTAGACGTTCGCTGGAGTGGGTCGAGCGTTGTTGTGTGCTGTTTTGCAGTTTCGTCGTGGCGAGCGGTGTCTCCCCGACGCTGGGTTTTGACCCGTGTGCTTCCTGTCATAGTAGTTGAGCTTGCGTGGTTGGATTTGGGCCGGACACCCGGATTGAGGTCAGAGAACTTCAGACCCAGATGACAGGATTATCAGAGGCTTATCAGCGGCCGAGTGGGCAGCTGGTCTTGGGGACACAGTTGTTGGAGCACTGAGTAGCCCCCTCTGTGCCAATGTTTAGTGTCGAGGCACCGAGGCAGGGTGGATAATTGACAGCAGAGGAGCTGTGGGACATGATCGAACTATTGAGCCAGATTTGGCAGATGAACCACCCCGACTCGTAAGATTGAGTTTGGAGCCTCTGGAGGCAGGGTCGTGGTTGGTGGTGATGGAGTGATCAATTGAGAGCCTCCCTGTGTTAGAGAGTTATGCAGTTGTTGAACTGCGCGCTCCAGATTCGAGGGACGAGGCACATAGGATATGTGTGGCTGGGAGTGGATTGCGCCAGGATACCTTTCAGCTTAGTTGGTCCCTCTGTTTTGGATTATTGACGCCTCGTTGGAGTAGGCGTTGTGGTTGGAGCGTGGCGTTGCAGTTCCTTTGGAGAGGGATCTGCCGCCAGAGGCGAGTTCTGGATTTTGGCGCTTGGCGCCGGGTGATGGAGGACAGATCGGCCGGCAGGGGTATTTCTGATTTCTTTTTCCTGGATAACGAGTTTTCGAGATATCAGAGGTCGGGTGGACCCCCATGGCAGCATCAGCATCTATATCAGAGTGGCGCAGCGGTAGCGTGGATTTGTTATCTGCGGAGGACCTTATTCGTCGCCTCAATGTGATCAGAAACAGAGGTCGTGTTCCCTTGTGGATAGTCCTGATTTTCACACAGATTGAGCGACAACCACTTGCTTTGAGCAGACGAATCTGTGCCGCCCGGTCGGAGGGCGCCACGGTAGTGGATCGAGTGTCGCAGGTGGGATTTCACCACAGTAGTCGGAGTTAGAGCTTGTTCTACTCTTGCATAGGCTAAAGGCAGATTTGTTACCACGTGCACTAGTGGTACAGGTTCCTGTTGTTGTTGTGCATGTGGAGGAGGCTTTTGGATCATGTCCAGTGCAGCCGAGACCGCGAGTTACCGGTAGACTTATTGGTAATTGTGGCAGTTCGGTATTTTGACCAGGTGCTTAAGATTGATTGGCACAATGCCACAGGATGTTTGACTGCGGAAAGATAAGACTTTGACCTTCTACGAGGCAGACGAGAGAAGGCTTGGTTGTTGAGACAGTTAGAGCACACAAGTTCTTGGGCGTGACGGTGTGAGAGGTGCTTACGGCGGCACCGGGACTCAAGGATATCTTTGTTGCCCATGAGATCCCGAGTGTGAATTCACCTTGGTTGTTGGCAATGCCGCCGGTTAGGGAGATAGAGATTGCGTTTGATGTGGTTCGGGGGACCGCGCCACCCTCGACAGCACCTCATTGGATATCGCCTGTAGAGCTGAGAGAGCTGATGGCGCAGTTGCAGGATCTAAGGGATCGAGGGGTCTGTTTGACCTAGTGCCACGCCGTTGATATACGGTGGTGACGCCACGCCGTTGGTACACGGTGGTGATGCCACGTCGTTGATACACGACTGTGAGGGTCCTTTTATGGTTCGAGGGTAGACAGGTCTGGGTGGTATCAAGGACCTTTTGATGGAGCTATACTCCGGCAGTTATTGTAAGATGCGAGTACCTACTTGGGATCAGACAGCCGAGGACTTTGCCTAGAGGGCATTCAGGATCTGGTAAGGGCGTTACGGGAGCAAAGTGAGGCCAAATGGAATGACTAATGCCCTGTGACTTCGAGACCTGAGGGATTGTATGTCCCAGTTGTACTTGGGCGGATTGGGAGTGGTGTTCCCCCAAGGATACTTGCTTTACTCCCAGAGCGACTCGGAGCACGAGGAGCACTTTGTGGATGTGCTACCATGCCTGTGTGGATGAAGCCGTATGCCAAGCTATTGAGGTACGAGTTTTAGCTCCAAGTGCAGGCCTACTAGGGTCACCTTATTCTAGCCATTGGAGCGGCGGTGGAATCCGACCAAATGGATGTTATTCGAGTTTGGCTGAAATCAACATTTATCCTTGAGGTGAGGAGCTTCTTAGACTTGGCAGTGCCGGGAGAGCATGGCCAATGGATAGTGAGACGGATACCAGCGCCAATGCTAGTGTTCCAGTGTTGAGAGATGGATTTGTGTGTTTTAGTGATGCCTCCCATTGTGGCTGTAGAGTTACCGTGGGTTGATTTTCGGTCCACACTTCATTAGTCCAACCTTATGAGTATTGTGGCAGGACGAACCGCTGTTTTGCAGGCAGCTTGGATCCCACAGTTGAGCCTTTCAGTACGCCTTGTATTCCCAGCTTTGATTGATATACCTGGGCGTAGGCCATGCCTGCTTGGCTATCGGTGTTGATCACTCAGCATTTCCGTTCTATACCATGTGATAGATTAAGATTTCAGCTTCAGTTTACAGTTTCTACCAGGTGGCATCAGTGGAGCCTACAGCTTTCAGCATTTTGTGTGGGATTTACGCGGATTATCGTTGCTGGTTCGGATTTTTGACCGCGAGTTTGGGCATCAGCATTATGATCGCCTTTTGAGCCAGTTTTCAGTCCCGTTCACTGACGGTTTGGTCCCCGTCAGGGAGTAGTGGCTCATGCAGGCTATAGTCAAAATCCACTCTCTCTCTCTCTCAGAACGGATAAACTCAAGATCACCAAGCCTCTCGCACAACGGTCAACAACTCACAAAGACCTCGGGACCACAGTCCCCAAATGGATCCCAACAACACTAGCACTGGTCTAAACACAGCTACCAGACTCCACTCGGTCCCCCTGACGCGAGTGAAACAAGAAAGGCAAATATCTGTAATACACCCAATCTAGTGCCACCAGTAAAACTGGCATTGCCTGCTCAGCGGAATCTGCACACAAGGCTCGAAACCGCGGGATCGGCCCGCACGGCTCGCATCCCAAAAGTATCAGACCGGCACACAAGGCTGGGTCCGAAGGAATCGGCCCGCACGGCTCGCATCCCAAAAAGTATCAGACCGGGCTGGGTCCGAAAAGCCTACATCCGGAGTGGCACTCGAGGGGAGCGACCCACACGAGTAAAGTATCTCTGTCATCAGTATCACAAGTAACAAGTATCCCAGTAACAAGTATCTCTGTATAGCAGGACTTGATCACAATCTGATCAAAGTGGGAAAACTCAACCACTAAAGAAAGACCCGACCTCAGTCGGATGCAACTAAACGATAAGTGGGAAACTCCATCCACTAGAGAAAACTGATACCCAATCTGGTGCATAGATAAGCATCCGGTCAACCGCCCAATATCCGCGGTTGCCGCAAAGCCCCACAACTAATCCAACCTGTCCCAGACACAAAGTCCCGACTGCACTACCCAGACCCCTGCTCGCACCCGAGCAACACTGACTACCTGACAAACAAGAAGGAGAAAGGAAAAGCATGGTTTCTCCTAAGTCAAGTTCCAATAAGTAGTGCAGCAGTAAAAGATGGCCTAACTATATGACCATACAAGCATGCTTTTGTCCTCAGAAATGATAGAAGTGGGTGAAACATGTAATAGCAAAGCATGCTAAAAAGTCCCTACTATGCTGTACTAATCTCACACAAGTAGGCTAATGAATAAACAAGTACAAGAACCACGTAATCTAGGCCATTCCTTGCTTACCTCTCGCTCATATCGGTCGTACCACAAATATGCCTGTCCCCAATCATAGAGGGGTGACATCCCCACGAGCGAACTTATATTCGTCATAACATAAACAGCTTATACAGTTACCACTATTAAGCTCACCCACCTGAAGCGCTTAAACCAAGGCAAACCTGAAGTCGGTGAAGAGCGCAGACGCCCACAGTCCAAATTCTGCCGAAACTGCATCCTCGGTACATGCCGCGCAAGCCTTGGCTCCAAACAACTAAAAGTACCCCGAAATCAAAGTCTACAGATCCATCGGGTCCGGCAACACTTGTAAACACCCCTGGGTACAACAAATAAGGTTCAACGTTACACTTAATCCGAAAATATTCCAAGTATACACCATCTGCGAAAATAGCCTCAAAGATGTGCAGTTTTCACCTGCAGAACGGATTCTGAAAAATCCAACAAAATTGCTGTCGCGATCCTCGCGTCGATACCTTCGAAACGAGTACCTGCACGTCAAATTCCGTGCCCCATAGGCCGAGTTACAAATTCCACAATACAAGGCGCTCACAAACACACAACCATACACAACTATATCACATGCACCAGAGAACGGGAAAAGTATACCTTCGGCAGTTCCCGAAAAAATCCCAGAAAATACGGTGATGATCCTCGCGTCGCGTAGATGAAAAAAGTGTATAGGCTCGCCTTGATCCGACACTCGTACAACAAGCTGCGCGCAAAACGGTGCACAAACGAGTCCGCGCGCAAAACGATGCGCGCCACCAAACCTGTGTTGGGTTATATGTAATAAGGATCTAAATAGGGGAAAAAACACCTAGAGGGGGGTGAATAGGTGTAAACGTATAAACACTCAAAAAATCGTTGCGATAAAAACCCAATGCGGAAATAAAAATAATACGCAAGATTTTTACGTGGAAAACTCCATCACCGGAGTAAAAAACCACGGGACCGATAACACGGCAGAAATCCACTAGAATTAAAACACGTACAAGGTGATTTACCGTACACACTTACGACTCAACCTTTTCCATACGCTCCTAGAGGATCTTCTCCGCTCGCTCCGCGACGCTTCTCGAATCCACGATCTGCGCCCAACGCCGAATCCACGGCGTCCAACGTCGAATCCACGACGTCCGACCGAATCCACGGTCTTCACCCAATAGCACCCTTCGAATCCACGAACGTGCCTCGCTCCGAATCCACGAGAGCGGTTGAACCTTGAATCCACAAGGACACGCGAATCCACGCGCCGATTTTTGGGGTAAATCATTGTTTTTGGGTGGTGATGATCCGCCGAATACTTAGATCAAAGATAGATCGGAAATACCATCTAAGTATTCATTAGTTTGATTCAACTCAAGATGTGAGTATGAAAACCTAGAATCAAACTAATCAATATAGATGAAGAAACATAGAGTGTTCTCTAATGATTTCCTTTCTTCTCTATATGTGGATCTAGAGCCGTAAAAGATGATATATGAAAATGACAGCTATTTTCCTTTTTATCGGCTTACCCTAGGAAATGAATCATAGGGTCTATTTATAGGTTAGAAACCCTAGGAAGGAGATAAGAATCAAAAACCTAACATTTCTGGAAATTTTACGGACGGCGATCCGGATCGGATTAGCTGTGATCCGGATTGTCGTAACGAGTCAGGTAATTCCAGAAAAACGAAGGTTCGGGATCCGGATCGAAGTGCTTGATCCGGATCGTTCATACAGTTCACCAAACATCAACGTTCGGGATCCGAATTGCGAAGCCTGATCCGGATCGTTCAAGGAAGATGGTAAACTCAGTGTTCGGGATCCGGATCAAGAGAGGCTACGATCCGGATTGAACTGGTGTATGAACAAACCACCTTCGGGATCCGGATCGAACAACCTGATCCGGATCCTGAACATGTCCCAAGTCCAGTTTTTGATTTTTATGCAATGAAAGATTCTTCCAAGTGTTTCTACACTACAAGAAGTATTCGGATCACACAAAATCTTTAGTTAAACATACCTGATCCTTTTGAATTCTTCTTTCTTGAGATTGAGTTAAATGATCCAACTTTCTTCACCTTCAATCTTCAAGACTTGAGACTTTCACGAAACTACGCCAACTCAAATTCCGTAACAATCTCCCCCTTTGGCGGTTTCGTGACAAAACACAGATCCACAAAAGAAAATTCAAAAAGATATTTTTGTTGCTATCACCATACAACAAAATTTACAATGGAGATCCAAAAATTTAAAAACATGAGATAAACTCCTAAAACAGACTCTAGACTTAGACATTTGTACTCTCTGCACAAAGAAATCATTCTTGACAAAAAGAGATCGTTAGATACCTCAAGAATATTTAACATTCAAAACCTATTACAGAGATAGAGTTTATCTGATCATCATGACATTTGAGAATTCAGATATGTAAGAGAATCATAGTCAAAAACCAACATATCTTCTATGCAATCAAAAACCAAATGTCACAAAGTGTTAGTCCAACATCAACTTGTTAGTCATATTACATGCCCAAATAGTTAGTCGAATAGTTAGTAGAGACATGCACACAAATCACAAGATAAAAACCAAAGTTGAGGTTGAAGTCATACTTACCTTGTTGTGTACAAAATTTCACATCAGCATTGTTCATCATTGTTCAAGTTCCCTTGATGTTCACTTACCTTGATGTTCACATCACATCATTGTTCAAGTTCATTGTTCAAGTTCTCTCTAAACTCTCTCCCCCTTTTTGTCACATACAAAGCCAAAATCACAAAAACTTTAAGGAGAGTTAAATAGAACAAAATTAAGAAACTCCTGAGAACTAAATAAGAACAAAAACTTAAAAACCTGCAAAAGAGAGATTAGAGAAAAGAAGAAAAACTTTATGCAGAGTCGTCGGAGCTGATACACCCAAGCTTCTGAAACATTTTCTTGATCCGCTTGTTTATAGAAGCTTGTTCCTTCTTAACTTCTTTGATATCCTCTTTCATTTCAGCGACATCAGTAGCCATGCGCTCTTGCTCGTTTGAGAGTCGCTGTTGTTCCTTAAAGATTGAACTCACTGACGCATCATCATCAGAAGTGGATGGAGGTGCCTGCTGTGCTGGTGGAACAGGAGGAGTTTCTGCCGGTGCAGAGGTTGTCGCTCGTTGTTGTTGTGCTCGTTGCCGGTGAGGAGGTATTATGGGTTCATCTGGCTTCGTCGAGAGAGACTTCACAATTGTCGTCTCATTAATGGTGCCCAAACTGTACATGTATGAGCTCGCGCTTGTATCGACTTTAAACTTTCTAAGGATGCGCATGATAATCATTGGGTAGGGTAGTCTTTCTGTGGGATGAGAGTGTTCCACATACCGCGCCATCCTTGACCAAATGAGATAGGGAATATTCAAGTTTGCCCCCATCAATGCGGCCGGATTTCCAAGAAGATAAAGGTATAACATTCTGTCCCATCGAAGAACCTTCGTATTCATGTTGGGAAGAATGTTGTAGCAGACAATGAAGTTTATATACCGATACTCTGGTCGTAGCTCTTTAGAGAAAACAGAATTTCCGGTCGACCGAGTATTTGGAAGACAAATTCCATTAACTACAACTCTCCAGGAGTTGTCGTTGAAGCTTTGGGTTTTTAGGTAATGGAGTCCATCAGCTCTGGCTGTCATACCTAGCACAACTCCAATCAGCTGGGGTGTGACTTTGATTTTGATATTTTTAACCAAAGTGTGAAATTCACGACGTCCATCCTCGTGATCAATCAGACTTGCAGCGTTCTGATAAAACATTCGAACTGAGTGTGGACAGTACCCAGTAGTCTCAGGGAAGTTGCAAATTTGAGCAAGACCAACTTGGTCAAACAAAGTCCCAAAAGCTACAGATCGTTCCTTCATTGGTTTGACATTGACATGTCTCTCGCCAATGCATTCCCTCTTCTCAAAATCCTTGATTCTGTCGGAGCTGATGAAGTCTTGTGGAGGAGGCTGCCTAGCAACTGGTTCCTCAATGGTAATTCCCTGAGCACTGCCTCTTTTTCTTGCACTGGTTTTTCTTTTTGTTCCAACTAGACTTGGTTCCATTGGTGCTTTCCCTTTTTCAGCTGCAGTAGGTTTTGAAGCTTCAGCAGTTGCTTTCCCTTTGGAGACAATGGGAGCAGCTTGCTCGATTTCGATGTTATCCCAGTCGATCGACTCTGTCTCTGATTCAGTGTCGGAATCAACCTTAGTCTTCTTTGCTTTCTTAGCCTTCTTAGGCTTGGCAGTATCCTTGACATGTACCATGGCAGCAAGTTGGAAAATAATCCAAGTGATCACCATTTTGATTGCTAGTGAAAAATGTATTCTGTGAAGATCAACTCAAGAACACATGAAAAATTGTTAATTTTCAAAAATTTGAAAAATTGTACCCAAACAATCATAATCATGTAGAGAGACTAAGAATCAAATTAGTTTTGCAAAAGGACTTTTAAAAATAGATCAATTGCATGATTTTCGAAAATCCTTATTATATACCCTAAAACCGAAATTTTAGAAATCGAATCCTAAAAATCCGTTAATCAGGAGAATACCTAGCATATAATCAAAACTAATCTACCCAGAGTTCTTATTTCAAAAGACATTTGATCAAAAACCATCCACAAACAAAGTCGATCCAAGAAATTCACACGTTTGAGGAGGAATAGAGAAAAAACGGTGAAAAACCGAGATTTTGATCAATAAAACTTACTTGGAGTTGAAGAACTTGAGTTTGAAAGCTTCTAAGAAGGATGAAATCTAGAGAGAAAGGCTCTGGAAACTTTGGAACAAAAGATTGGAGTAAAAGAAATCAAAACCCTTTTGTTCTTTATAAAACCCTAGCCGCGATCCGGATCATCCCATGCTTGCGATCCGGATCGGCTACCCGCAGTGAGAAACTGCGTTCGGGATCCGGATCGGCAGATACAATCCGGATCGTCAGCCGCAGAAGAATTCCTGCGTTCGGGATCCGGATCATCTTGCCCTATCCGGATCGGCTCCAACTTTTTCTTTAGAAAAATTCAGAGAAATTCAAGAAAAACCAAAAAAAAGATTGTAAGCACAAATGTGTATCAACTTTAAACAAAAATCATCATTTCATACAACAAGAATTAGATTATGCCAAATCTATCAATAATATCCAAAAATGAAACGAGAATTTACAAGAATTAAATCCCTTAAAGTTGAACACTTTCAATTACATCTAACTTGATCTTATGAGTAATGCCTTTATCAAATCATCAATTCAGTAAAGAAATGAAATACAAAGATCAATAAATGTTTGAAATCCCAAATATAATAGATAATGTATCTAGACAATCTGTTGAAGAGAGTGGCTCTTTGAGCATCTTTCTTTAAAAAACCCACCTTATACCAACCTTGAAATTTGACGGAGTCAAGTATTTCAACATGCATTTTACTTAATCAAAATTTGAACAACCATGCTTGGTATACATGTGGTAGCTGCACACAATACTCGGACGACCGAGGTGGTAGCTCTTTCCTCCATGTGGTGGTAGTTTTCACACTCCTCATTGGGATGTAACTCTTTCCACATCTTTTGAGCATTTTACTTTTTCTATGACTCCCCCTCAATTGGCTATCAATTATTTAAGATATAAAGCATTCAACCAAATATTGATCTCGATTTCATACTCGACTAAGCAGTCAAATAAGATAATGACTATACCAAGAGATCATAGAGAGAGAGAAATTGACTTTGATCACTTAGAAGATGATTTAATTAACATAAATGATCATTGCAACAGTGAAATATTATGATGGCAAAAGCATAATAAATTTCTAAATGTGCGAAGAGATGCAATTAAAGTCAATTATGATCTATGCTCAATTAATGTCCTATGTACAAACATAGTAATGAACAAAACAAAACAAATACAAAACCTATCCTAAGCAAAGGTTTCAAAAAGAAGTTTATTTCAAGGAAAGCATTCCAATTGCTTTTCGTAAATGAATAAAAACGTTTTTGATCCAAAGGTTTTGTTAAAAAGTCAGCCAATTGATCCTCAGTTGAAATATATGAAAGTTGAAGAGTATTTGATTCAACTAGCTCTCTAAGAAAATGATATCTAAGTTCAATATGTTTTGTTCTAAAGTGCAACACAGGGTTTTTAGAAATGTTAATTGCACTTGTGTTGTCACAAAGAATTGTTACCGAAGATGCTGAAATGCGGAAGTCGCTCAATACGCTTTTCATCCAATGAGTTGAGTTGAGCAACTTCCAGCTGAAATGTATTCCGCTTCGGCAGTCGAGAGTGCTATGCAGTTCTGCTTTTTACTGTGCCATGCAACAAGGCAATGGCCAAGATAGAAGCATGCACCACTCGTGCTTTTCCGATCATCCACTGATCCTGCCCAATCGGCATCTGAGTATCCAACAATATCCAAACTTGTTCCCATAGGATACCAAATTCCGAAATTAATTGATCCTTTGATATACCGGATGATCCTTTTCACCGCTTTCAGGTGAACCTCCTTTGGTGCAGATTGATATCTCGCGCAGATCCCACACTAAAGGATATATCCGGGCGACTAGCCGTGAGGTAAAGTAGACTTCCAATCATACTTCTATACAGTTTCTCGTCTACATTCTCACTTTGTGATTCACTTCCAAGTCCCTTGTGGCTAGTTCCCATTGGAGTCGGAAAATCCTTCGAATTTTCAAGATCAAACTTTTTAACCAACTCCATTGCATACTTGGATTGACTCAAGTGAATACCTTCATCATTTTGTTTAATTTGCAATCCAAGGAAATAAGTCAATTCGCCCATCATGGACATCTCAAATTCGCTTTCCATGGTCTCCGCGAATTTAGAAGCATAATTATCTCTTGTTGCGCCAAATACAATGTCATCGACATAGATTTGTGCTACAATGAAATTGCTTTGATAATGCTTCACAAAGAGAGTCCTATCAGCTCCCCCTCGAGTATAGCCCTTCTCCAAAAGGTGCTTTGTTAACCTTTCGTACCATGCTCGCGGTGCTTGTTTCAGACCGTAAAGAGCCTTTTTCAAACGAAAAACATGGTTAGGTTGTTTATGATCTACAAAACCTTTCGGTTGAGCCACATAAACTTCCTCATTTAAAAACCCATTTAGAAATGCGCTCTTAACGTCCATTTGAAATAATTTGATTTTAAAATGACAAGCAATAGCAAATAGTATACGAATGGACTCGAGTCTAGCTACAGGGGCGAAAGTTTCATCAAAGTCTATACCTTCTACTTGAGAGTAGCCTTGAGCAACTAATCGTGCCTTGTTCCTGATGATAGTACCATCCTCATTTTTCTTGTTCTTGAAGATCCATTTGGTACCTATCACATTATGTTGCTTTGGAGGCTTCGTTAATTCCCAGACTTTGTTTCGCTCAAATTGATGGAGCTCTTCCTGCATTGCTTTAATCCAGTAGTCATCCTGAAGAGCTTCATCTATGTTCTTTGGTTCGATTAAAGATACGTAGCAAGCGAATCCACAAACCAACTGCCTCCGAGTCTAACTCCTTCATGTGGATCTCCAATAATATTCGATTCCGGATGATCCTTGGAGATTCGTAACGTTTGTTGAAACGGAGTACTCGGAGATACATGAGATGATTCCTGCACATCAGATAAACTAGAAGAGCCATTAGATGCATCATTAATATTGGAAGTATTATCATGAGAAGATGCATTAGCAGGAGAATCATCATCTAGAGAGATATCGAGGGTAGAGTTTTCCAGATCCAAAGTGAAAGCTTCATCTACTTTAACATTTATAGATTCTACGATCGTCTTAGATTCAATGTTAAATACTCGATATGCTCTGCTATTAGTAGAATACCCCAAGAAATCCCTTCGTCACTTCGTGAGTCAAACTTTCCAAGATTTTCACGGTCACGTAAAATGTAACACCGACTCCCGAAGATGCGAAAATATTTGATGTTGGGTTTTCTACCACACCATAGTTCATATGGTGTATTTAACGTTCCCGGGCGCAAGAACACTCGATTAATGACATAGACAGCGGTGTTCACAGCTTCAGCCCAAAAATGTAGCGGTAAAATTCCGGCTGTGAAGCATCACACGCGCCCATCTCTTGAACAACCCTGTTCTTGCGCTCGACAACACCATTCTGTTGAGGTGTATAGGGTGCAGAGAATTCATGCTTAATACCGTTTGAAGTACAAAAGTCAATGAATTTGAATTTAATGAATTCTCCACCTCTATCACTTCTAACACGAATGATCTTTTCATTCTTTTCAATCATAATACGAAGGCAAATCTCGTGAAAAGAATCAAAAGTATCAGCTTTCTCTTTTAAAAATGCTACCCAAGAATACCGAGAGAAATCATCAACCAATAAAAAAATATACCATTACCTCCCAAAGATGGTTGACGGGTCGGCCCCATTAAGTCCATGTGCAAAAGTTTCCAAGGGCCGTTTTGTACCAACGTGGTTCAGTTCTTGTGTGCAGTCCTAGACTGTTTTCCCTTTTGGCAACCACCACACACAACGTGTTGTTTAAATTAAAAGTTTGGAACCCCCTTGACCACGTCCTTGTTTGAAATTCTAGTAAGTTCCTTAAAATTTAAGTGACCTAGCCTTTCATGCCAAAGAGTTTCATTATTCAAAGTGGCTAAGTACAATTTTCAGAAAATTTATTAGGAACAACATAACAATTGTTTTCAGATCTAACCCCTTTTAAAAGAGACATGGTCCTTATCAGTTACAACGCATTCAACAGATTAAAAGTTAACTGAAAAAACCATTGTCGCAAAGTTGACTTATGCTTATGAGGTTAGTCTTAAGGACCATCAACAAATAAGACGTTTTTCAAAATCGGGCCTCTGGAATAGCTACCGTCCCTTTTCTAACAATTTTGGAAGATCGACCGTCTCCGAAAACAACGTGTCCTCGGAGATTTTCTCAAGATTTTGAAAACTATTTTTGTCACCGGTCATGTGACGGGAACACCCGCTATCCAGATACCAAGACGAACTATCATATGCATGCAAGGAAACATTGGAAACAAGACAAGGGAAATTTTCACCTTTGCGCACCCAAACCCTTTTGGAGTGCGTCGGTAATGGTCCGTGAAGTTATATGCCTAGGTGAAGGCGTCTTGTTATAGCGATTGTTGTTCCTTGATGAAATCGTCTTGCGCGATGAACTACCAAGTCTCTTTTCATTTGAAAGTTTTGCTTTGATTTTCGGGGAGGAGCCTTTTTGGTAGTTGTTGCAAGAGGTCCTTTGAGATGAGCGTTCGACTCCCGTCTTGCAATATCTTCTTATGTGCCCTGAGACACAACAACGAAAACATACCTTAGATCTTGCCGATCCAAAGAGGATGAAGTAGGTTTGTTGTCGTTGTTTGTCTTGAATTCCGGTGTCGGAGGAGGAGATACCGACTGAGGCACAAAAACTGTCTCACTCGAACTTGGCTGTTTCCAGTTTGAGTGTATCCGAGGACGAACCGATTTGATTGACCAAGACCAAGAAGTCTATCCAACTTACTCCTTCCTGAAGAGAATCGCTTGTAAGTCATTCTTGAGTTGGAAAATGGTCTTTGTCATTTCCAGGTTATCCTGTCGGCCTCGTTGTAGAGCTTTGAGAAGTGATTCGCTTTATCCACCAGATTTGTATGTTCCTTCTCAAAACGCTCATTGGACTCTTGAAGGGAAACATTTACTTTTATCAGATTTTCCCTTTCCACTTCAAGAGCGTTTGAGAGAGAAGTTGCTCTTTTTGCTTCTTCTTCGAGATCATGCACTCTCCCTCTCAAACTCTTGTTTTCCTTAGCCACTTTCTTGAATCCCCAAAAGTCTGTGGTAGGCTAGAGCAAAATCTTCACCTTCCGAATCATCCGATTCATTGTCCGTTGCATTCTTTTCAACAGTGGAGTTGGACAACGACTCGGATGTACTTGCCATAAAGCACATGAAGGGTGAAGATCGGACGCGTGGAATGCGGTGGAGCTCTTTTCTTTATCACTCGAAGACGACTCATTTGACGTTGAGTTGTCATCCCAAGTGACGACTTGCATCGCCTTCTTCTTTGCCGG
>CM055065.1:32001243-32048685 GCA_029204045.2 Tillandsia leiboldiana
CCCCGGAGGGGCCGGAGCAGTCCGGACCTTCAGAGATTGCTGAGTTGAGGGCCATGGTGGCCCAGCTGGCGGAGGGTCACCGCCGGCAGGAGCAGAGGTTTGAGCAGCGCTTGCTCAGGTTGGGGCCCCTCCCCCTACTACTACTGAGGCCCCCGCACCACCTGTTGTGCCACCGGCTATACCGCTTGTGCCTACGGCACCATCTTCGAGCAGCGGGGCCCCGGGAGCGATCCGACCTTTGGCTCCCGAGGAAGCAGGAGTTTACTGATAAACTCACCCATTTCTGCAAGCGGGGACCGCCTAGATTCTCGGGCGGAGCACTCACCCTTGGGAGGTTGGGACGTGGCTTTCAGCAATGGAGAAGTTGTTCCGAGACTTCTTCATCGATCAGAAGTACCGGGTACACATGGCTGTGCATTGTCTGGATGGAGATGCGGACACGTGGTGGCGTCGGGTGGAGCCCCTGGAGTTTCAGATCACCCGGCAGCTACCTTGGGCAGAGTTCAAGAGGATGGTCCTGGACACTTACTTTTCCACCAGCGTGAAGAAAAAGGTAGAGGATGACCTGAAGAATCTCCAGCAGGGCGACCGGTCGGCATGGGACTACTTTCAGGAGTTTTCGCGACTGCTCAGCTGCGTTCCCTACGTCGCGAGGGATGGACCACATCAGTGGAGCTCTTCGAGTCGGGCCTGCGCCCGGAGCTCTATACCTTGGTGCATGCACAGAGATTACAGACCCTGGAGGAGGCGGCCGAGCATGCACAGTGGATCGAGAGAGGAGACCACGTTGTCGCCAGACGTGGGGGCCTGGCCGCTCAGGGATCGGACAGGAAGCGGCCAGCGCAGGATGATGGGGGACAGGCCAGCTCCTGGAGGCCGCCCCGACCCCCGCCGCCTCAGTTCTCAGGCCGCGGGCGTTCGGAGCGGCGAGGGCATGGTGGATCTCCGAGGCCCCCACAGCACCAGCAGCAGCACTCACGACAGCAGCAGCATTCTCAGCAGCAGAGGTCGCAGTCCCGGCACCAGGGATCTCAGCGGCAGAGGCAGCAGCAGCAGGGGAGGCAGCCCCAGACCCCAGCCAGGTGCATTTTCTGCCAGGGACAGCACTCTCCTGATACTTGTGACCAGAGGTTCGGCCGCTGTTACCGGTGCGGACAGTCGGGCCACGTTCGAGCTACTTGCCCTTATGCGCCAGCACCGGCTCCTTCCTCAGCATCAGCCCCACCGGCGCCCCAGCAGCGGTCCTATGCTCCGGCAAGCAGGGCCCCTTCTTCCCACCCGGCAGATCACCGACCACCGGCACAGAGCGGGCGGGTTTATGCCGCCCAGGTTGCGGACTCCCTGGCAGCCGACCACGTGGTGGCAGGTATCGTTTTACTTTCTGGCAGTAGAGCTCGCACCTTATTTGATACCGGGGCATCACATTCTTTCATCAGTAGAGCATTTGCATCATCTCATGGACTAGAGTTAGGTCGGTTGCCACGTGCGTTAGAGGTACGGGTTCCCGAGCATACCTTACTTGTAGAGGAGTGTTGTTGGTCTTGCCCTGTACAGATCGAGTCGTGGATCTTGCCAGCGGACCTGATGGTCCTGAGTCAGCTGCGAGACTTTGATATGGTACTTGGGATGGACTGGCTGACTCGCTATTATGCGACTATTGATTGTGCCGCGAGGACGGTGACTTTTAGCGAGCCAGGCCAGGAGGTGATTGTGTACAGAGGATGCCAGAGTACCTTCTTCGCCGCGATAGTTTCGACTTCTCGTGCGAGGCAGATGATGCGCAGCGGATGCGTGGCCTTCTTGGCCAGTGTGGT
Organism: Tillandsia leiboldiana; assembly: GCA_029204045.2. NCBI lineage: Eukaryota > Viridiplantae > Streptophyta > Magnoliopsida > Poales > Bromeliaceae > Tillandsia > Tillandsia leiboldiana. The sequence goes on from CM055065.1 coordinate 32,003,058, forward strand.
TGAGGGGCCTGCGGCGGCACCGGGACTCGCGGATATCCCTATAGTCCACGAGTTCCCGGATGTTTTCCCACCAGAGCTGACTAGTATGCCGCCGGATAGGGAGATCGAGTTTTTGATTGACGTAGTCCCAGGAACTGCGCCAATCTCTAAGGCCCCTTACCGAATGGCACCGGCGGAGCTGCGGGAGTTGAAGGCGCAACTCCAGGATTTATTGGATAAGGGTTTTGTGAGGCCGAGTGTATCACCTTGGGGAGCACCGGTGCTGTTCGTGAAGAAGAAGGATGGTTCACTTCGTCTTTGTGTGGATTACCGAGAGCTGAATAAAGTGACCATCAAGAACAAGTACCCTTTGCCGCGCATCGACGACTTATTTGATCAGCTGCAAGGGTCTTGTGTCTTCTCTAAGATTGATTTACAGTCTGGTTACCACCAACTGAAGGTGAAGACCGAGGATGTTCCTAAGACAGCATTCAGGACTCGGTACGGGCATTACGAGTTCACCGTCATGCCTTTTGGATTGACTAATGCCCCTGCCGCATTTATGGATTTGATGAACATGGTCTTTCGACCTTATCTGGACCGGTTTGTGGTAGTGTTCATCGATGACATCCTGATTTACTCTCGGAGCGATGTGGAGCACGAGGAGCATCTGAGGATAGTGCTGCAACTTCTGAGGGAGAAGAAGTTGTATGCCAAGTTGTCTAAGTGCGAGTTCTGGCTTCGAGAGGTTGCCTTTTTGGGCCATGTGATTTCAGCCGCGGGAGTGGCGGTAGACCCGGCGAAGATTGAGGCGATCCGGGATTGGCCCCGACCGACGACGGTAGCAGAGGTTCGCAGTTTATGGGCTTGGCAGGTTATTACCGTCGGTTTGTGGAGGGTTTTGCGAAACTTTCCGCACCCCTCACTCGTTTGACGCGCAAAGGAATCAAGTTCATCTGGAGTGAGGATTGCCAGAGAAGCTTCGAGGAACTGAAGACCAGATTGATGTCAGCTCCTATCCTTTCCCTCCCTGTTATGGGGAAAGGATACGTGATCTACAGTGACGCATCGCATAGTGGACTCGGGTGCGTGCTGATGCAGGAGGGTAAGGTAATCGCTTATGCTTCGCGACAACTCAAGGATTATGAGAAAAATTACCCTACCCATGACTTGGAGCTAGCGGCTGTGATCTTCGCACTGAAGTTGTGGCGCCACTATCTGTATGGGGAACACTGCGAGATTTACACCGACCACAAGAGCCTGAAGTATCTGTTCACGCAGAAGGAGCTCAATCTGAGGCAGCGCAGATGGTTGGAGCTGTTAAAGGATTACGATGTGGACATACTTTACCATCCCGGCAAGGCAAACGTGGTCGCTGATGCCCTGAGCAGGAGAGCAGTGCAGAGCTTATCTATGATGATCACCGATCAGGCGCCATTATTGGAGCAGATGAGGCGGTTAGAGCTTGAGGTGGTGTCCCCGGGGGTTTCTGCTAGACTATTGTCCTTGGTCGTGCAGCCCACTCTGTTGGACAGGATTCGGGAGAAACAGAGTGAGGACCCCCATCTGATGAGGATTCGAGAGCAGATTCCGGCTGGAGAGGCAGGGGATTTCTCAGTTGATGCTTCGGGAGTACTACGGTACAGGGACCGAGCTTGCGTGCCTATGGACTCGGAGACTCGAGAGCAGATCTTGCGGGAGGCTCATTATACACCTTATACCATCCATCCTGGTGGGACTAAGATGTATAAGGACCTCAAGGCACAGTTCTGGTGGAGCGGCATGAAAAGAGATATTGGCAGATTTGTGGCGCACTGCTTAACTTGTCAGCAAGTAAAGGCTGAGCATCGTGTACCTGCTGGCAAGTTGCAGAGCCTCCCGATCCCTGAATGGAAGTGGGATCATATCACTATGGATTTTGTCACGGGATTGCCGAGAGCTCAGACTGGATCGGATGCGATCTGGGTGGTCGTGGACAGACTCACCAAATCCGCTCACTTTATACCAGTTCAGATGACTTGGCCATTGGATCGACTGGCACAGGTGTACTTGGCCGAGGTGGTCAGATTGCACGGGATACCCATTTCCATCGTGTCGGATAGGGACTCGAGGTTTGTCTCGCACTTTTGGAGGAGTTTACAGACGGCCCTAGGGACACGGCTTCACTTCAGCACAGCTTTTCACCCACAGACGGACGGACAGTCAGAGCGCACCATTCAGACTCTCGAGGATATGCTACGAGCATGCGTTCTGGACTTTGGGGGCGGGTGGCACCGACATCTGGGATTGGTCGAGTTTGCGTACAACAACAGCTATCAAGCGAGCATCCAGATGGCCCCGTTTGAAGCGTTGTATGGGCGCAAGTGTCGGTCACCCCTATATTGGAGTGATGTGGGCGAGAAGAAGACCTTGGGTCCTGATCTACTATTGGAGGCAGAGGAGAAGGTCAGACTGATTCGACGACATCTGGAGACAGCTCAGAGCCGGCAGAAGAGTTATGCTGACACCCGACGACGAGACTTGGAGTTTCAGGTGGGCGATCATGTCTTTTTGAGAGTCTCGCCGTCGAAAGGGATTCGGAGATTTGGGATTCGTGGAAAACTGAGCCCTCGTTATATCGGACCTTTTGAGGTATTGGAGCGCATCGGGCCAGTTGCCTACCGGCTTGCACTTCCTCCCAGATTGGCTAGTGTTCACGACGTGTTTCATGTATCCACCCTGAGGAGATATGTTCATGACCCGTCGCACATCATTGATTTCGTCCCACTGGAGGTTGCGGAGGACTTGAGCTATGTCGAGCGGCCACTGCGGATTTTGGACCGCGAGGTTAGAGAGCTGCGCAGCCGGGCCATCCCTTATGTGAAGGTTCTGTGGAGCAACCAGGGCGAGCGCGAAGCTACGTGGGAGCTGGAGTCAGCGATGTTGGATGCCCACCCCCAATTGTTTGAGGCCCCGACTTGAGGTATGATTTTAGTTTCGAGGACGAAACTTTCTTTTAGTAGGGGAGGATGTGATGATCCAGGTTTCCATGCACTGTTTTCCCGTGAATCCAAGTGTGAAACACCTAATGATGGTGTTTGATCCACAGTGTGTCAAAGGGACAGCACAGGTGGGTCCGTGGCAGTGTTTATTGTTAGTTTGGCCTTCGGCGGGGTTTGCCGAATTTTAGAAAAGTTTCTAGGCCAAACGGATGGCGTATTTGGATTCAGCGCGGAAAAACGCTTGAAAACGGCTATTTATTTGCCGGATTTGGAGTCCGGATGCCCAAAAACGGACTCCCGGAAGTTTCTAATGTCTCCTGGTGCATGGGGGAAGGCCGTGGACCGCCGGATGCCACGTGGCGGGCCCTCATTGGCCGGCCCGCGGCGCCCGGTGCATGGAACGGCTCGGCGGGGTGCACGGACCCGGCGCACAGACACGTGGCGCATGGCTACTGGCGGGCTCTTGGGACTCGGCGCAGGGGACAACGCCTGCGGCCGGTCAGGCGGCGCCTGCCCCCGCGCCTGACCGCACAGTGCGTGGGACGCGCGTCGCCTCGCCATTGGCGAGCGACTGCGGGGCTGACCGCGCGGTCGGGACGCGCGTCGGCCGCTGGCGCGCCCCGCACGGCTGTTCGCTGTGCGGGATGCGCGCCGATCTCCTGTGGGGACGCGCGTCGCATGCTGGTTGGTTCCGCCCGGTCGGACGGGACGCGTCCGACCCGCCCTGGCGGATCCGGGCCCAAACGTGGCCCGAATCCAATAGCGCGGGTTGTTTTTCTCCTTCTTAATTCTTTTAGGGCATTGGAAGCCCGATTTCTCTCTTTCTGGTTGGAACCACTCCGAGCCCCCTCTTAGACATTTCTTCCTCTCCCAATCCTCCATCCACTGTAGTAATCTCAAGAATTTTGAAGGCTCGGATCCCAAGGTTTGCATTTATCCGGCGCGGCGCGACGATCGTTCTACGGCTACCAGATTCGTCGCATTTCGGTGTTCTAGCTCCCCCGGCTCACCCCGACATCCTGTTTTTACGATTTTTGCGCCGTCGGATTCTTGACAGGTAGGGCTTCACTTCCTCTTTTATGAGTTTCTCTTGATTCAGAGGTTTTGATGGTGATTCTGTGGCTTCTTTCTGACCCTTTTCCGTCGCGGAGTTTTGGGACAGCACCATCTCGTTTTGGCGATAACTTCGCGCTCGAGCATCGAAACAGGGCGACTCAAAAGGGGATTTGCATCTACGCGTCACGAGGAATCTCCTGGAATTTTCGTGGATTTTTGTGGAATTTCCCTGAAGGTGAGGAATCCCTTTTTACAGAATTTTATATCACTGTTTTGGGATGAATGTATTGTTTGAGGTGGTCCTCTTGTCGATTTTCGTTCTCAGCACAGAAAAATCATGGGAAAACGTGCAGGTACTTGTTTCGACCGGATCGTCGCGTAGATCGCAGTGTATATTTTCTGGGAATTTTGTGGCCACGTGTCACAGGTAAAAATGGCTGAACAGTAAATCTGAATTTGGGAGACAGATTTTGGGGTTAAACTTGAATTGTAATTTGTGTGTGTTCTTTGGGATCTTTGGCACAGTGTTGCGGGGTTTTTCCGGAGCGAGCGCGGACTTAGCCTTTGAGGACCGGATTTAGCGCTCGAGGTGGGTACCGTTGTTTACCTCCTACTTATGATGTCCCCACTAGGCCTATTGGAGTGCTTCACTGTTATGTTGCTAAATGAACCGGAATAAGTTAAAATGGCATCTTGGTTGAGAATTGGACTTATTGCTTGGGCTACATCTTAAAATGGACTAAGTATTAATGAATGGATAATTCTTATATTAATATGTCGTTTAAACCTCACGGGGGGGGGGAGTTTTGCTATAAAGGACTATCTTACTCGTACACTTTGGGACCTCTTATGCTTATGTGATAAATGGATATGAGATAACTTAGCAAATGAAAGTTTAACTAGTGGCATACCTCTCTATTGGGAAGGATAATAATATTTAAACCCTGTTTTTATATAAAGGACTTTGCATGCTTAAATGGACATCTAGTTAGGCCACCTTTTTCTGCTACACTATCATGCTGGAATTGACTTAGGAGAAACCATGCTTTTCTCTTCTTTTATTTATATTCGGGGGATAGTGCGCTCGGGTTCGAGCAGGGACTGGGATAGTGTAGTCAGACAGTTGTGGGCTTTGGGACAGGCAGGCTGTGAGGGCCGGGCATTGCGGCAACCGCGGATCTTTGGCGGTTGACCGGACAGTAGTTATTGCATCAGATTGGGATAGAGGATTTGGATTTCTTTTAGTGGATGGGTTTTCCACCGTGATCAGAGTCATGATCCAGTCCTGCTGATTTGGTACTTGTTACCCAGGCATTATACTCGTGTGGGTCGCTCCCCTCGAGTGCCACTCCGGAGTGTGCGTTTTTACATGCTTCGAGTCTTCGAGACTCCCTTTTCCTATCGGTGTTATGCGTAGGCTGGCATACCCGATTTGGCAGGCAGAGCAGGCAGTACCGGTGCTTACTGGTGTATCGATTGGGTCTAGACAGGCAGGCGTTGACATTCTGATGCATACATATAGCTAATCTATCAGTTAGCTCATTAGAGGCATGTAGTGGTAGCTCTATTCATCATCAGCAGTTTTAATTACAGCTTACCACCTCTGTTCATCTTTTCTGCCTCTTATAGTCCTAGTGGGCACATTTGTGTTGAGGTCTACCCACTAGGAGGAGGCTACTGTTTTATAGTAGTTCTCACTCCCCACTGTTTTTCTTCTTCTATTCCCCTTTGTTTTGCAGAGTCGTCTGCGGCTGTTGCAGGACCCTCCACTGCGGACCGAGGTAAGAGAATCGCGGACTAGATAGCGGTCCACCCAGGCACCAGTTCTATTATTAGATGTACCCCGATACTCTCAGATACTCTACTATTCATTTCTTTTTGGGTCTGGCTTCGGCCAGCTGGTTGTATTTGATTAGTGAGCTGGGAGAGACATATGTCTTATTGAGAGTTACTTTCTGCACTTTACTTTTCTGCTTTATCTGAGATGTATTAGTTACTGTTTAGCTCTGTTTATGCTCTTTTATTATATCATCCATACTTGAGCAGGTTACCAGCGCCTCGTATACACGGGAAATTCTGTGTATACGGCGGATCTGTAGACGGGCCCGGGTTCTGGTTTACACCCGGGGCGTGACAGATTAAGTTGGTATCAGAGCCAATAACCAACCGGAAGTGTGCGGCGAGTCTCGGCTGAGCCTGGGTCTAGATGACAGGGCTAGCGAGACGAGTCTCACATCGCCTGGTGATCTTGGGCAGCTGTGTGTGTGTTTGGGCTGACGAGGACGTCAGGCCTAAACGGGGGGAGTCTGTGACGCCCCCAATAATCCCACATCGAATGTGGATGGAATTGTCATTGGGTTTATAGGAGACATAGACACTAATAATAATAACTGGGCTTAAGCGCCGTGGGTTGGGCCCAACGAGTTATTATTGCTAGTGGGTCGGATCGTTACATTGGGCGTCACAGGGCGTCACAGACTCCCCCCGTTTAGGCCTGACGTCCTCGTCAGCCCAAACACACACACACAAGCCCAAGATCACCAGGCGATGTGAGACTCGTCTCGCTAGCCCTGTCATCTAGACCCAGGCTCAGCCGAGACTCATCACACACTTCCGGCTGGTTATTGGCTCTGATACCAAATATAACGACCCGGCCCACTAGCAATAATAACTCGTTGGGCCGAAACCACAGCCCAAAATGCTTAAGCCCAGTTATTATTACTAGTGTCCAAGTCTCATATAAACCCAATCACAAATCCATCCACATCCGATGTGGGACTATTGGGGGCGTCACAGGGCGTCACAATAACCTAATCAAAGCAAATGCTTCACTTCAAGAGAAAAATGAGCATTTCGAGAAGGAACATGTAAAAATGGTTGATAAAGCAAATTACTTCTTGAAGCTCTACTCCGAGGCTCGACAAGAAAAAATGGAGATGACGAAGACCATTTTCCAACTCAAGGATGACTTAAAACAATTTTCTTCTGGAAGGAGTAAGTTGGATAAGATGCTTGGTCTCGGTCAAACAAACCGATTCGTCCTCGGATACAGTCGAACTGGAGACAGTCCTAGTTCGAGTCAGACAGTTTTTGTGCCCCAGTCGGTAACTCCTCCTCCGACGACGGAAATCACTGCGTACAACGACAACAGCCTTACCTCACCTTCTTCGGGATCGTCAAGTACAAAGGTATGTTTTCGTTGTGGTTTTGCAGGGCACATAAGAAGAAATTGCTAGATTGGAGCCAAACGATCAATTCAAGCACCTCTTGCAACAGCTACCAACAACGTATTCATTCCCCGGAAATCAAAGGAGATTTTTTCAAAGGAAAAGAATGTTGGTAGTTCACCCCACCAGACGACGACGTCAAGGAAAAGCGATGAATCAATCAAGATGCTTTCACCAAGGAGAATAACTTCACGAACATTGCCAACGCAGTCCAAAAAGGTTTGGGTGCGCAAAGGTGAAATCTTCCCTTGTCTTTTTGTTCATACTTCTTTGCATGCTTATGACAACTCGTCTTGGTATCTGGATAGTGGATGTTCCCGTCACATGACCGGTGACAAAAACAGTTTTCAAACTTTAGAGAAAATCTCCGCAGGACATGTTGTTTTCGGAGACGGTCGTTCATCTAAAATTATTGGAAAAGGAACAATTGCTATTCCAGAAGGCCCGGTTTTGAACAATGTCTTATTTGTTGAAGGCCTTACGACTAACCTCATTAGCATAAGTCAACTTTGTGACAGTGGTTTTTCAGTTAAATTTTCTTCTACAGAATGTGCTGTAACTGATAAGGACCATGTATTCTTTTTAAAAGGGGTTAGATCTTAAAACAATTGCTATGTTGTTTCGAACAAAATTTCTGAAAAGTGTAACCTAGTTTCTTTAGATATTGAAACTCTTTGGCATGAAAGACTAGGTCACATAAACTTTAAAGAACTAGCAAGGATTTCTAATAAAGACGTGGTTAAGGGGGTTCCTAAACTTTCATTTAAAGATAACATTGTGTGTGGAGGTTTTCAAAAGGGAAAACAATCAAGGGCTGCACACAAGAACTTGAACCACGTTGGCACCAAACGGCCTTTAGAATTACTGCACATGGATTTAATGGGGCCGACTCGTCAACCATCTTTGGGAGGTAAATGGTACATTTTTCTTTTGGTTGATGATTTCTCTAGATATTCATGGGTGACATTTTTAAAAGAGAAAGCGGATACTTTCGACTCTTTTCGTATCTTTGGGAGTCGCTGTTACATTTTACGTGACCGCGAGAATCTTGGAAAATTCGACTCTCGAAGTGAGGAAGGGATTTTCATGGGTTATTCTACAAATAGCAGAGCATATCGGGTATTTAACTTGGAATCTAAAACGATGGTAGAATCCATAAATGTTAAAGTTGTGAGGACCCGGATATTCCCACGTTTGGATTACTGTTGGATTGGTGACTTCTGGAGACCCAGGTTGAGTGTTTGAGGTGTTTGCGCGCATATTGGACCCAAGATTTGGACCTGGCATGAAAAACGGATCAAGTTTGCTTTCCCGGGAATTTTTGAGAAATTTTAGAAGTGGAATTTGGCAAATCGGACAGCGGATTTGGATTCAGCGCGCGAAAACGCTCAAAATGGACTATTTACTTATGTTTTTCGGAGCCCGGATGACCCGGCACGGATTTCGAGGTTCGACGGCACTGTTCCGGCGGCCGGAGAGGCGCCGGCGGCAGCGGCTGGCGGCGGAGCGCGGCGGCTGGCGGCGGCGGAGGCGCGCGGTCCACCGCGGAGGCGTGCACCCGGGCACTGGCCACGTGGCGGCTCCCGGTTGGCGGGCGCAGTGGGCGCGGTCTACGGGAAAGACGAGGGTGCACGGTGGACCGGGGGTGGACACGTGGCAGATCGGGGTTGGTGCGGTGTTGTGCGCGCGGTCCACGGTGCGGGGAGCAGGTACCTCGGGCCGCGTGCCCGACAGGCGCGCGTGGGCGCACGTGGGGCGCGACGTGGGCGCGCTGACCCGCGGTTCCCGGCGTGGGCGCCACGTGTCGGCCACCGCTTCGGCCACGTGGCGCATGGCCGTTGGCCCAAACAGCTGTTTGCTGTTTGGTGTGGACGCGTGGCGGGCTGAGGGACTTCCGGGCGTGAACAGTAACGGGCCGGGCCCGTTACTGTAGCAGCCCGGAATGTCCGGGCGCCCGGTTTTTGGCCCAAAAGTCCAATGGGTGGATTTTCGGGCTGAGCCTATAAATAGGCTGCTTGTTGGGGCTTTTGCCCCCCTTTCCCGAGCTCCCTTCCCCTTAGCCCCTTTAGGAAAGTTGGAGATCTTCGTGTTGCGCATCTTCTGGCAGAGGCCCGGATTTTTTGGAAGCCGCGGCGTCGACGACTTCGGCATCGTAGCGCAGTGTGGCGATTTTTCATCGGAGGCCCGTTGTCATCACAGTTTGATCTAAGAGGTCCACAGAGCTACTCCATCTGTATTTTTGGACGATTTCTGTGGCATTGGATTCAAGAGAGGTACGCCTTCGATTTCCGTGTTGATCACCTTGTTTGATTCTGAGTTCTTGGCACGGTTTACGAGGCATTTCTGAGCCACTATTTTGCTGGTGGATTTCTGGACAGCGGAGGCTTGCCGGAATTTTATCGCCGCACCCGAGCGTCAGATCGAGACGAGCCTTAAACTTTTTGGATCTACTCGTCGCAAGGATTATCATCATATTTTTCCGGGATTTTTCTGAGGCTTGTCCGAAGGTATACTATTCCCCTTTTATCTGTGTTTGAGTTTACAGTTGTGTGGTTGTGAGTGTTTGCGCACCTGTACTGTGGAATTTGTAACTTGGCCTTCGGGGCTCGGAATTGGGCGTGCAGGTACCCGTTTCGAAGGTCTCGACGGGAAGATCACTGTGATATTTTTATCGGAATTTTCAGGGCACTTTCTGTAGGAGGAAATTTTAGATCTTCAGGACTGTCTTATGCAGATTTTTGTACTTGGCTATTTTGTGGAATAAAATGTAACCTTGGACCTTTTTGTTGTACCCAGGGGTATTTGCGGATGTTTTTGAACCCGTTGGTGTTGAGGATTAGTGGAGGTTGTTGCTTCTGGTGTTTTCAGCTGTGGAACTCCGGACAGTTAGCATTTTCAGGTGGGTGGCCTTATCTCCAAGATTGATGGACTGTACATTAAATCTGCCATAGTAGGACTATGCATGTTAGTGAAATGCTTGTGCAGCATGTTAGAATGTAGGAATTGCTATTCCTTGTATTATCTGATGATCTTGTCATCTCTTTGCTCTCTACCATCTGTAAATTATAGTTATAGGAACTTGACCTTGCACCCCGTCATATGTTGCATGTGTAACCAGACTAGTAGAAAACCCTCACTTGGGCTAGGGTTATTTCTGCTTTAGACATCCACACTTCTACTTTCCTGGACATAGTTCTTCCTCGCCCGGGTAGTGGGCCGAGTGGTCAGGAGTTATCTTTTAGTGTGGGATGCATGTTACACTCGTGCTTGGGAGCAGAGTGGAGTCTGGTAGATGTAGTTGGGTGTGTCATCTGTAGCGGGAGCCGTTTGGGTAGACGGCGGTCCCGAGATGTTTTATTTTTCTTGTTTTATCTGTCGCCGCTGTGTTAGTGGCAGCGGTATATCTGAGTTAGCAGGACCTTAAACCCAGAACCTTTTTGGACACACATATGATTTTTGTTAACCAAATATTTTCTTCCAAGCATCGTAGGGTCGCCTGAGTCTGTTTTTGTTTGATTGGACGAAGGCATTAGCCCTTCGAGGCTTAGATATAAAACTTGGTTTCAACTGTTTTCCTAAAAAGAACTAAAAATTATTAAATATGGATTTCTTACAGATCAAAGGGCTTCAGTAAGAAATGTCACCTTTTCCTATAAATTAACCACCCGAGATGATTCGAGTGGTCTGGGTTCTAAGGTCTGCCTTCTTCTTGGGACAAGAACAACGAAAGGCTATGCCTAGAGCCTGTTCTTGTTTGATTTGGGTTGTAGGTTCTAGTCTTTCGGGGTTCCCGGACCCTTCCTTGTGTCAGTGGATGCGATGTTGGCCTGTTGAGGCAGTTGTTCGCAGTGGATGCGACGTTTGGTCTGTTTGGCCTGTTGAGACAGTTTCTCGCAGTGGATGCGACTTTGTGCTATGAGTTGGTAGAGTGTGATCTAGAGGTTGTTTTTCCTGATTTAGTGGTGGAGGTGGTCTCCCACTTAGCGTTGAGGATCTTGGGGTCTGGCAGATCGAGTCGTGGAGGTTTCCCGACTCAGCCATGGTCGTGCATTATCAGATTGAGTCGTTGAGGGTTCTCCGACATAGCTGTGAGAGTGTTTTGGGCTATTCCTGTTTGAGTCGAGGTTCTTTTTCCGACTGAGTTGTGCTTTGAGCTTGGAGTTACCGATCTGTTTGATCGTGGATCATAGCCTGCATGAGCCACATTTGAGCTTGACAGAGATACTTTACAGAGATACTTGAGATGGGTTACTTTTTACTCGAGCGGGTCGCTCCCCTCGAGTGCCACTCCGGAGTAGGCGAGACCGGGTTGTTTTACCGGCGTGAGATTGAGCTTTCTATCGCGACTTGTCGTTGCATTTGTCCCTCTGGCTGTGCTGGTGTTGGTAGTCATGGACGTCCTACATAAGTCCGCTCCTCCGGGACGTAACGGCAGTAGGTTGGCGCAGGTTTGACTGGACCCAATGAGGCAGCCAGTTCAGATTGGGTGATTAGAGATGAGAGTTAGTTGTGGCATCATGTTCTTTCTGTTCCACTCTTTGAGCATCTAGATAGAGGCATAGTAGCTGTAGAGTTTACTTTTCCCAGCTTTCCTTACAGCACTGCTTTTGTTACTTTATGCCTCTAGTGGACTTAGTGGGCAAACCGTCAGGCTTGTTGGCGGCACCCACTGAGAACTACTTGGGACGTAGTTCTCACACCCGTCGTGGTGTCTTTTCCCACAGGAACTTCTACTCTGGTTCCTGTTGTTCCTGTTGCTGATCCTTCTGACCGAGGCGAGGGAGTCGCGAGCTAGTTCCCTACCCGTCGTTGGAGTGTAGCGGTACCACTTCAGAGGAGAGCTTCAGTAGATTAGTTATTTTATTTTCCTCCTTTGAGAGACTGATGTAGTGAGGATGGTTATGTATTGAGAGCCTGTACACTGATGTATTTATTGGAGTTACCTCCCTGTTGAGTTCTGATTCTTGTATTTGAGGATATTGTCTGATTATCATTCGTGGGAGGCGGACATTTTTGTATTATTTCCAGTTGTACAGTGATTATTTTAGTTACAGCAGATCTTTTTATTTATAGCTCTGATATCTGTTTAGCTGTAGTACTTTTCTTGCAGGTAGGACGCTTCGCCTATGCGGGTTTGGCATAGGTGGCGGATCTGTTGGCGAGCCGGGTCGCAGTTTCGACCCCGGGGCGTGACAGATTAGAGTGGTATCAGAGCCTAGGTTGTAGGTCATTGAGGACTTAGAAACCCTAGGCTTGTGGTTGGACATTAGGAAGACTACGTGAGAGTCGTGACTTTTAGCGAGAGTCCTGATCGAGTTTTGTACCTCTCCCAAGAGACGGGATGAGTGATTGGCATGTTTATGCTCCTAAGCGATTATGTTGGCTGCAGACAACATAATGTTGTGGAATTGATAACATGTCTTAGACTTTCGCTGGATTGGGTCGTATGGTTGTTGTGTCCTGATGTTTGTTATTGTGCAGTGGACTACGATGCTTATGAGACGTCGTGCAGTGAGGAATGCGCATTCCGCATCTGATGAGTAACCCGAGCAGCGAGAGGCAGAGCTATCAGAGCAGAGCGAGACCCAGGAGTTATGGATCCAGATGGCACAGATGTCGGAGGCTGTCCGATGCCAGGAGGAGGCCATGGAACGTTTGATGCGCTTGTTGGAGCAGGGAGCACAGCTAGTTGCAGTACCGCTTGAGTGTCCTCCAGTACTTTCTTCCTATGCAGTGGCATATTCAGTTGTACCAGCGGCACCGATGGAGCGAGCAGCCCCCTCCGTGCCGACGAGCAGTGCCGAGGCACCGAGGCAGGGTGGATCGTGGATAGTAGCTGAGCTTCGGGACGTCATTGATCGATGGAGCCAGTCCCGGCAGTCTGAACCATCCTGATTCACTGGTTTGAGTTGTAGCCTTTGTAGGCAGAATTGGGGTTTGTGGTGATGGAGAGACTATCTGAGAGCCTTCATGTGCTAGAGAGTTTATACAGTTGTTGAACTACACGCTCCAGGTTTCGAGGGACGAGGCGCATAGGATATGTTTGACTGATAATGGTTTGCGCCAGGATACCTTTCAGTTTAGTTGGTCCCTCCGTTTTGGATTATTGGCGCTTCGATGGGTAGGCATTGTGTGTGGAGCGTGGCGCTGCAGTTCCTTTGGATAGGGATCTGCCGCCAGAGGCGAGTTCTGGATATCGGGGCTTGGCGTCGGGTGATGGAGGACAGACTGACCGGCAGAGGCATTTCTGATCTCCTTACCTGGATGGCGAATTTTCGAGATGCCAGAGATCGGGTGGACCCCGATGGCAGCATCAGCATCTATACCAGAGTAGCGCAGCGGTAGCGTGGATTTGTTATCTGCGGAGGACTTTATACGTCGCCTCAATGTGAGCAGAGACAGAGGTCGTGCTCCTTTGTGGATAGTCCTGATTTTCAGGCAGACTAAGCAACGACCACTTTCGTCGAGCGGATGGCGCAGTTGCAGAATCTGATGGGTCGAGGGGTCTGTTTGACCTAGTGCCACGCCGTTGGTGCACGGTGGTGATGCCACGTCGTTGATACATGACTGTGAGGGTACGTTTATGGTTCGAGTGTAGACAGGTCCGGGTGGTATCTAGGACCTTTTGATGGAGTCATACTCCGGCAGTTATTGTATGGTGCGAGTACCTACTTGGAATCAGACAGCCGAGGACCGTGCCTAGATGGCGTTCAGGACATGGTAGGGCATCATGAGCTCTTAGTGAGGGTAATTGGATTGATTAATGCCCTGCCACAATTTTTTTTTGATTTGAGGATTTGTGCTCCAGCTGTACTTGATTGCATTGGTAACAAGATCCTCCAGGGATATTTTGATCTACTCCCAGAGCGACTCGGAGCACGAGGAGCACTTGTGGATGTGCTACCATGCCCGTGTGGATAAAGCTGTATGCCAGGTTATTGTGATACAAGTTTTAGCTCCAAGTGCATGCCTTCTTGGGTCACCTTTTTCTAGCCGTTAGGGTGGCGGTGAAATCCGGCCAAGATGGATGCTATCTGAGATTGGCCGAGACTGACATCTATTGTCGAGACGAGAAGCTTCCTGGACTGGGCAGTGCCAGCAGACCTGGACGAATGGATGATTGGGCTGATACCAGCGCCGATTTTAGCATCGCCAGTGATGGGAGATGGATTTGCGTGTTGCAGTGATGCCTCCTATAGTGGCTTTGGAGTTATAGTAGATTATTGTTGAGCATTCAGTATCACCCCGACAGGGCCACTGTGGTAGCGGATACCTGGAGCCGGATAGCTTTTCGGGGTTGAGTTTAATTGTAGAGTCTTGTCGTTCCAATCCCTTTGTATACCTCCTTTTTATGACGGGATTGTTGGGAAATCTTTTCACTGTGTTTTCTGTAATGGACTAGCCTGGACCGCGAGTATTTTTTCTGCGATGGAGCTCGAGAAACGGAGGACGGCAAAGCGAGCGGATTCGGATTCCGATGTACGGATCTCCCGGAATGGGGGTCAAAGCGTTTGCCATTGAGTGGTGCATCGGAATCCGTGCTAAGTGGCCAGCACGCTTTTCGAGGTGATCGGATGGGATCCTTCTACGAACGAACTTTTCATCTTTTTATGTCACTGGATTATTTTATTTATTTTGTAGTACCTCGACCCTCCGGCGTTCCGTTTTGGGTCCTAGTTGAATCTTTTCAGTTGTTAGGGGGGATTGAAATTCGAGAATTTCTGGGCAGATCGTCGGGGCTCGCGGGTATTTTTAGGTGTTAGAGCTCGCGAAATGGAGAACGGTGGCGCGATCGGATTCGAATTCCGACCCCGGGATCTCCCAGAATAAATTTTGGAAAGTTGCTAGCTGTTCCGGGTGCATCAGAAGGCGTGCGGATGATCGGCACGCTTTTCGAGATAAATTGGACCATTGGTCCGCACCCGATCGATTTTATTCTTGAGTCGGGGGTTTTTGGGTTTTTTCCCACTTCTCTTTGGTCGTGCGTTAGGTCTTTTTGAGTGGGAGCGGAAAACCCTAATCCACTTTTTCTCTCTTTCCAAGAAGGCGGCGTAGGGATACAGGCGGAGAGACACGGAGAGGGAAGGAGAACGGCTCCCTTCCGCGGTTGTGATCGAGCAAGGAGGCGAGGAGGGGACATTATTTTTCTTACTCCTTCTCCAACGAATCAAGGTGAGCGGTTCGGCTCTCCCCGGTTATTTTTCGTTATGAGGTTTTCCTTTTGTTGTTGTCGTGGGTAATACAAGGAGTTGAACGGGAGGCCGCCGCGGCTGTCGTTGAACGGGAGGCCGCCGCCGCCGTTATCATGCCCACGGGGTCGTCGCCGGAGTCGCACAGGAGCGAAAACGGAGTTGAAATCGCGAAACCGGAGCCGCGGGGGGTGAAAATAGGGTTTACTGTTCCCTTCCGTACGGCTTCAGGCCGCGCGGTCCACCAGGCCACCCGTGCACCCGGCGCACGCCCACACGACCAGGAGGGGCGGACCCGGCGCACGGGCGCGTGCACCAGCCCAGCCCAGGCTGCGCGGTGCACGCGCCAAGCGTGCACCCGACGCACGCCCCCGCAGCCCGGCAGTGAGGACCCGGCTCACGGGCGCGTGCGCCAGCCCGGCCCAGGCCGCGCGGTGCACGCGCCAGGCGTGCACCCGGCGCTGCCGCCGCGGCAGGGGGCGCGTGAGCCCGGTGCGCGCTCTGTCGTGCACCGGCCCGGCCCATCCCGATTGGTGCACGCCACCGGGGTGAGCCCGGTTTACGCTGCCGCTTCCTCTGAGCCGTGGACCCGGTCCACGCCTGGACCCGTGCACCAGACTTCAGAAAAGAGTCCAGAAGCTCCGTTTGTGGCCCGTTTCGCCCCGTTTTTCAGTGTTTTTGACCACGACGATGTTTTTTAACATTATTACTTACTGTAGCTTTTTCGGGCACAGGGTGGGAGTGTTTTTAGCAGGAGTTCCGCACACCTTCTCCTTCGCGTTTCAGGTGGGTACCCCTTAGAATCTCTTTATGTGCAGTTTCATTGTTGCTAGGTTATTTTGTTAAGGGGTTTGGTGGGTGTTGTGGACCTCCGGATTTACGGCTGTCGCGGTAGAAGACCGGGCGGGCAGTTCGCCCTCCCCGAACAACGGTAGGGTTGTTCGGGGCACACTAGCGTTGGGGGACGGTGATCGACGTGACCTTTCAGAATTGGGAAGGTAGGTTTCTCGTTCGACAATCCAGGAGTCGGAAGTGAGAATAATTGGTAAGAGTAAAGTTCGACATGTGGAGTATTGTTAACTCCGGTAAAGGTTTGTATTTTATTATCGTTATAGTTATGGCGACTGTGGGTCGTTGTGGAGACTCTTCCATTGTCTTGGTTTCCGGAGTTATGGGAAAAGGTGTAAGATCGTAGTAAGTGCATGTTTACATTTGCTAACCCCCGTTTATGCTTATGTTTTTATTATCACTACGTTTATGGCGACTAAGGGTCGCTGTGCTCGACGATACATCATGTTCTGGGAGATAGGCGAGGCAGGTGCTCGGTCTGGTTTACCGAGGTTGGTGCTCGGTCTGGTCGGCCGAGGTTGGTGCTCGGTCGTGGCTCGAGATTGCTACACGCACACCGGCGGTTTGGCCACCGCGAGGGTGTGCTTTTCCGGAAAAGTGGTACGTTGACCCGTGTACCCCACGTGATGGTGACGCAATGGGGGCCCCCGTGGGTGGGGGGTGTGAGCGGTGATGCCGAGGCGGGTGCTTGGCGGCCGAGGCAGGTGCTCGGCAGGGGTTTCCGAGGCAGGTGCTCGGCAGGGGTTTCCGAGGCAGGTACTCGGTGTGGTTGCCGGGGGAGGTGCCCGGTTTGGTTTGCACAGGGTTCTTCACTGTTGGTTGCACATTGAGGAGGGTGGTTGCTTTGGTTTTTACCGTGGTCTGCCTTACTTTAGCCCTTATTGCTTATTATTATTATTATTTCTGGTCACTGACTTCCCACTCCGTGACAGGTTCGTCCAGGGGCGAGTGCTAGGACGTTGGTGAGGCCGCGTGAGCGATCTTCTGGCCCTTAGAGGCTACAGATACTATTTTCTTTACCTCCTTTGTTCATTTCATTACGCATTGTAGCTAGTTGTGGATCGCGATACCCCCGTGGGATCGATGTGGATGTTGGGTTATTCGATAACTCTTTTGGATGGGTGTTTTGTGCTTACTTCTTGGCTTGGCCGCTTTCAAACTAAAACGAGGAAAAATGAAACTGTTGTGAAAACTGTTTTAAAAATATGGGTGCCGTGTGGGCACCGCTTTCAAATTCTGTGGATTTATGTGATTTCGAAATTAGTTTTATTAAACCTGGTGCCGGGTGGGCACCGATTTCAAATTCTGTGGATTTATGTGGTTTCGAAAATAGTTTTATTAAAACCTGATGTCGAGTGGGCATCGCTTTCAAAACCCTGTGGTTTTATCCTTTCGAAAATAGCCGGCCTCTTTATTACTTGCGGAAATTGATTGTATGTTGTTGAGAATGGTTGTATGTGATTGGCAATCGGTCTAGTGTGGTTAAAGGCATGGTTATGTGAACTTTGTAATCAGGACGCCGTGCATATACAAAGGAGACTCTGCCCGTTTGCAGAGTGAATTTGTATATGCGGCGGGTCTGGGCACGCACCGGGGGAGATTGTTTCAAAAAAAAATATATATGGAAAATTTTGGGAGCATCGGTGGCTACCTTTTCGCGCGTAAAAACCCCCGGGGCGTGACAGATTAAGATGGTATCAGAGACTGAACTTTAACCACAATAGTCGGGGCCCAACATCCACGGGGTGCGATACACTAGCTACTGATGAATAAAGTGAACAGTGGGTAAATAAATACAACGCGAGTGCTCGTGGGGGAGGGAATAGTATAATTACTTTTAGGACCAGCGTTGAGGTGTTACTGTAGTTTAATCTAGAAGTAACTGGTATGTTGCATGTGTTCAGATCATGGCCAGAACTAGATCTACTACCGAGGATGCAGGGGCGGACGTAGCGGCGCCGACAACGGCAGAGAATCAACTCCTGAGGCAACAGTTACGGGAGATGGCGGGGCAGTTGGCGACCCTTACGGATCATGTGCGCCAACTGACTCAGCAACAGCAGGCCGCTGCGACAGTGGTGGTGGCCCAGGGCCCTCCCACGGGGCCAACTGCACCGGCAACGGGACCGCCGGCGACGGAGGCCGAGGCGGGGGCTGCCCCTACTCGGGCCGCGGTGCCCGAAGTACCGTTAGCCCAACCGACGGTGCCAGAGGTGGCCCCTTCGGCAGCAGCAGTGGGACTGGCGCCGGCACCGACAGTCAGAGCTACTTCAGGGCAGACCGTGGTGCTGCCCACTCCCGCCGCGGCCGCTAACGCCACGGGGGAAGGGGCAACTCTACCGACCGAGCGGGACCGCGTGCGCGCCAACCTTGCCGACTTCAAGAAATACGACCCGCCGGTGTTTGAGGGGGAAACGACGGACCCCTGGGTCGTGGAGAAGTGGGTGGACACCATGGAGAAGCTGTTTGAGGATCTACTGATGGAGGACCATGAGCGGGTTCCCCTGGCTGTCCACTTTCTCGGGAGGAACGCCCGAATGTGGTGGAGGACGGTACGCCCTGACTCTGCGAAGGGTACCACCCTCCCGTCGTGGACCACCTTTAAGCAACAGCTGTTCGGGGCGTTCTTCACCAGCAGCGTCAAGAAACAGCTTGAAGACGATCTCAACCACATCAAGCAGGGAACCCGAACCGTAATGGAGTATCAGCGGGAGTTCGTGAGGCTGGCGAACTGCGTCCCCTTTGTCATACGGGACGAGTCTCACAAGGCCACCCTCTTCGTGGACGGGCTTCGCAGCGATATCTTCCAGGTGGTGCAAGCGGCGGACTTGCACACCTTCCAGAAGGTAGTCGACCGGGCAACCATCGTGGAGCGCGGCTTCGCCGTTACGCGCGCCCGGGGAGAAGGCCCTACTTAGCAGGAGGACAGGAAGCGGTCTCAGCCGTACTCGGGGGGAGGCTCTTCCAGTGGGAGCCGACCCTCTAAGCGGTGGAGATCCCAGCAGAGGTCCAGGGATGCGCCGGGGGGAAGCCAACGGTCGGATGACAGGCCTTGCGTGATCTGCGGCGGGGCACACCGGGTGACAGAATGCTCCAAGAGGCAAGACCACTGTTTTCGATGTGGGAAGCAGGGACACTTCCGTTTCAACTGCCCCACGAACCCAGGAGCAGCATCTTCGGCAGCTTCCACGCCAGCACCACAGCATGCGGGGCGAGGAAAAGCCCCGATGTCGTCGGCCCCCAGATTTCCGGCACCTCGATCAGCAGGGGAAAGGCCACCACAATCTGGACGCAGGGTCTATTCGATGGCCTACCAGCAGGCAGACCCACCCGAGGACGTCGTGGCAGGTATTACTCTCTTTTCATTTTACCGTGCTAGAACTCGTTTCGATACTGGAGCAACCCTCTCGTTTATGTCTTGTGATTTTGCACTGACTCATGGTTTTGAGGAGAGACCCTTACCTAGTTTTTTTGTCTGTCCAAACCGCGGGGGGACCCTTGGAGGCCCGCAACCTAGTTCCTTCCTGCCCAATAAGGATGGGGAGGCTCCCTTGCCCCTGGGATTTGGTAGTTATCCCATTGAAGGAGTATGATGTAGTACTTGGGATGGATTGGCTCACGTGGTATCAAGCAGGATCGGTACGGTCGCGCGACTCTTGTCCTTGATGGTCGAGCCAACCCTATTAGAGAAATCCTGGAAGGTCAGAAAACAGGCGCACAGATACAGCCTATGCGAGACAAGACCCCCCGGACCACGCGAGCGACTTTTCGACGAGTGCGAACGACACAGTACGTTTCGAGGGCGGAATTGCATGCCCGAGCTGCCAGAGTTGAAGAAAGAGATACTGTCAAAGTCGCACTGCGCTCGCTGTGCGGCGCATCCAAGTGACACGAAGATGTACGAGGACCTCGATCAGAATTCTTTTGTTTTGTGAACTAACCAAAGGGGGATGTAACACAGTTCGCTGCTCGCTATTTTGATGGTTAACGAGAAGAGTTCGAACATCAGCGCCAGCAGGGAAAACTACAATCTCTACCTGTACCAGAGTGGAAATGGGAGTGAATCAGCATGGAATCCATCACGGGTTTGTCTGCATCGCATCAAGGGCACGAGGCAGTTTGAGTCACAGTGGATCGACTGACGAAGTCGACTCTTTTCTCACCCATCCGTACGATGTGGACTAGAGACACTCGGCTGGTGTCGAACCGTTGGCAAAGTCTACAACGAGCCCTAGGGACTAAACCACACTTCAGCACGGCATTGCACCCCCAGACCGACGGACAGTCCGAGCAAGTGAACTGGGCCCTCGAAGATGTGCTCCGAGCCTGCGTACGTGATTTGGGTAGTGGATGGTCACTACTTTTGAGCCTAGAGAGGACCTGAGCTTCGACGGAACACCGGTGCGGATCTTAGCACGAGAGGACAAAAAGGATTGCGCAACCGGACGATCCCCTATGTGAAGGTGCTGAGGAGCAACTAGGAAGAACGTGAAGCAACTTGGGAACTGGAGTCAAAGATGAGGGAGTGCTAACCAGATTTATTCGTTGCGGACCAGGGTTAAGTTTCGAGGACGAAACTTTTTTTTAGTGGTGAGTGATGTAGAGTCCTGTCGTTCCAATCCCTTTGTATACCTCCTTTTTATGACGGGATTATTGGAAAATCTTTTCACTGTGTTTTCTGCAATGGATTAGCCTGGACCGCGAGTATTTTTTCTGCGATGGAGCTCGAGAAACGGAGGACGGCAAAGCGAGCGGATTCGGATTTCGATGTACGGATCTCCCGGAATGGGGGTCAAAGCGTTTGCCATTGAGTGGTGCATCGGAATCCGTGCTAAGTGGCCGGCACGCTTTTCGAGGTGATCGGATGGGATCCTTCTACGAACAGACTTTTCATCTTTTTATGTCACTGGATTATTTTATTTATTTTGTAGTACCTCGACCCTCCGGCGTTCCGTTTTGGGTCCTAGTTGAATCTTTTCAGTTGTTAGGGGGGGGGTTGAAATTCGAGAATTTCTGGGCAGATCATCGGGGCTCGCGGGTATTTTTAGGTGTTAGAGCTCGCGAAATGGAGAACGGTGGCGTGATCGGATTCGAATTCCGACCCCGGGATCTCCCAGAATAAATTTTGGAAAGTTGCTAGCTGTTCCGGGTGCATCAGAAGGCGTGCGGACGATCAGCACGCTTTTCGAGATAAATTGGACCATTGGTCCGTACCCGATCGATTTTATTCTTGAGTCGGGGATTTTTGGGTTTTTTCCCACTTCTCTTTGGTCGTGCGTTAGGTCTTTTTGAGTGGGAGCGGAAAACCCTAATCCACTTTTTTTCTCTTTCCAAGAAGGCGGCGTAGGGATCCAGGCGGAGAGACACGGAGAGGGAAGGAGAACGGCTCCCTTCCGCGGTTGTGATCGAGCAAGGAGGCGAGGAGGGGACATTATTTTTCTTACTCCTTCTCCAACGAATCAAGGTGAGCGGTTCGGCTCTCCCCGGTTATTTTTCGTTATGAGGTTTTCCTTTTGTTGTTGTCGCGGGTAATACAAGGAGTTGAACGGGAGGCCGCCGCCGCCGACGTTGAACGGGAGGCCGCCGCCGCCGTTATCATGCCCACGGGGTCGTCGCCGGAGTCGCACGGGAGCGAAAACGGAGTTGAAATCGCGAAACCGGAGCCGCGGGGGGCGAAAATAGGGTTTACTGTTCCCTTCCGTACGGCTTCAGGCCGCGCGGTCCACCAGGCCACCCGTGCACCCGGCGCTCGCCCACACGGCCAGGAGGGGCGGACCCGGCGCACGGGCGCGTGCACCAGCCCAGCCCAGGCTGCGCGGTGCACGCGCCAAGCGTGCACCCGGCGCACGCCCCCGCAGCCCGGCAGTGAGGACCCGGCTCACGGGCGCGTGCGCCAGCCCGGCCCAGGCCGCGCGGTGCACGCGCCAGGCGTGCACCCGGCGCTGCCACCGCGGCAGGGGGCGCGTGAGCCCGGTGCGCGCTCTGTCGTGCACCGGCCCGGCCCATCCCGATTGGTGCACGCCCCCGGGGTGAGCCCGGTTTACGCTGCCGCTTCCTCTGAGCCGTGGACCCGGTCCACGCCTGGACCCGTGCACCAGACTTCAGAAAAGAGTCCAGAAGCTCCGTTTGTGGCCTGTTTCGCCCCGTTTTTCAGTGTTTTTGACCACGACGATGTTTTTTAACATTATTACTTACTGTAGCTTCTTCGGGCACAGGATGGGAGTGTTTTTAGCGAGAGTTCCGCACACCTTCTCCTTCGCGTTTCAGGTGGGTACCCCTTAGAATCTCTTTATGTGCAGTTTCATTGTTGCTAGGTTATTTTGTTAAGGGGTTTGGTGGGTGTTGTGGACCTCCGGATTTACGGCTGTCGCGGTAGAAGACCGGGCGGGCAGTTCGCCCTCCCCGAACAACGGTAGGGTTGTTCGGGGCACACTAGCGTTGGGGGACGGTGATCGACGTGACCTTTCAGAATTGGGAAGGTGGGTTTCTCGTTCGACAATCCAGGAGTCGGAAGTGAGAATAATTGGTAAGAGTAAAGTTCGACATGTGGAGTATTGTTAACTCCGATAAAGGTTTGTATTTTATTATCGTTATAGTTATGGCGACTGTGGGTCGTTGTGGAGACTCTTCCATTGTCTTGGTTTCCGGAGTTATGGGAAAAGGTGTAAGATCGTAGTAAGTGCATGTTTACATTTGCTAACCCCTATTTATGCTTATGTTTTTATTATCACTACGTTTATGGCGACTAAGGGTCGCTGTGCTCGACGATACATCATGTTCTGGGAGATAGGCGAGGCAGGTGCTCGGTCTGGTTTACCGAGGTTAGTGCTCGGTCTGGTCGGCCGAGGTTGGTGCTCGGTCGAGGCTCGAGATTGCTACACGCACACCGGCGGTTTGGCCACCGCGAGGGTGTGCTTTTCCGGAAAAGTGGTACGTTGACCCGTGTACCCCACGTGATGGTGACGCAATGGGGGCCCCCGTGGGTGGGGGGTGTGAGCGGTGATGCCGAGGCGGGTGCTTGGCGGCCGAGGCAGGTGCTCGGCAGGGGTTTCCGAGGCAGGTGCTCGGCAGGGGTTTCCAAGGCAGGTGCTCGGTGTGGTTGCCGGGGGAGGTGCCCGGTTTGGTTTGCACAGGGTTCTTCACTGTTGGTTGCACATTGAGGAGGGTGGTTGCTTTGGTTTTTACCGTGGTCTGCCTTACTTTAGCCCTTATTGCTTATTATTATTATTATTTCTGGTCACTGACTTCCCACTCCGTGACAGGTTCGTCCAGGGGCGACTGCTAGGACGTTGGTGAGGCCGCGTGAGCGATCTTCTGGCCCTTAGAGGCTACAGATACTATTTTCTTTACCTCCTTTGTTCATTTCATTACGCATTGTAGCTAGTTGTGGATCGCGATACCCCCGTGGGATCGATGTGGATGTTGGGTTATTCGATAACTCTTTTGGATGGGTGTTTTGTGCTTACTTCTTGGCTTGGCCGCTTTCAAACTACAAACGAGGAAAAAGGAAACTGTTGTGAAAACTGTTTTAAAAATATGGGTGCCATGTTGGCACTGCTTTCAAATTCTGTGGATTTATGTGATTTCGAAATTAGTTTTATTAAACCTGGTGCCGGGTGGGCACCGATTTCAAATTCTGTGGATTTATGTGGTTTCGAAAATAGTTTTATTAAAACCTGATGTCGAGTGGGCATCGCTTTCAAAACCCTGTGGTTTTATCCTTTCGAAAATAGCCGGCCTCTTTATTACTTGCGGAAATTGATTGTATGTTGTTGAGAATGGTTGTATGTGATTGGCAATCGGTCTAGTGTGGTTAAAGGCATGGTTATGTGAACTTTGTAATCAGGACGCCGTGCATATACAAAGCAGACTCTGCCCATTTGCAGAGTGAATTTGTATATGCGGCGGGTCTGGGCACGCACCGGGGGAGATTGTTTCAAAAAAAAATATATATGGAAAATTTTGGGAGCATCGGTGGCTACCCTTCCGCGCGTAAAAACCCCCGGGGCGTGACATTAATGATTCCACAGCTGCCGCGGTGTGGACTGTTGAGGTAAACATGGCTTCTGGTTGTGTCTCTAAGGGTTCCTTTGGATGATAGACCGCGCCTGAGTAGTTCACTCAGATGGTCAGGATTCGGGAGTGACCGAGTGAGGACCCCTCCTTGTTTGAGCTCTTTCCTTATGGGTTGATCGTGGGGGTATGCTTCGGTTGCCTTGGTTGTGTTGACACAGGATGTGATTTGGTGCGTATTGCACTGGTGGTTATTTTGTTTCCCCCTGCTTTTGGCGGAGCCCCCGGTGGTGTTTCACGTCTCAGCTCAGGAGTGTTTTTCCTTTTGGATCTCTCGCCAGTGATTGACTCACCCCTTTTGCGATCTGTGAGTGTTTGTGGTACGAAGGACTCCCGTTGCGAATTCCGGCCCGTGAGGTGGGGGAATTGCGCAATCAGGCCTTGCCGTTTCGGTTATTGTAGTCTTTGCGGAGTAATCACGGGGGGGGGGGGGGGGGGGGTGAGCGGTGACTTAGGAGCTGGAGACGGGGACATTGAGTACCTACCCTTGTTTTGTGGAACCTTTTGGGTTGAGCTAGTTTCGAGGACGAAACTTTCTTTCAGTGGGGGAGGATGTGAGGACCCGGATATTCCCACGTTTGGATTACTGTTGGATTGGTGACTTCTGGAGACCCAGGTTGAGTGTTTGAGGTGTTTGCGCGCATATTGGACCCAAGATTTGGACCCGGCATGAAAAATGGATCAAGTTTGCTTTCCCGGGAATTTTTGAGAAATTTTAGAAGTGGAATTTGGCAAATCGGACAGCGGATTTGGATTCAGCGCGCGAAAATGCTCAAAATGGACTATTTACTTATGTTTTTCGGAGCCCGGATGACCCGGCACGAATTTCGAGGTTCGATGGCATTGTTCCGGCGGCCGAAGAGGCGCCGGCGGCGGCGGCTGGCAGCGGAGCGCGGCGGCTGGCGGCGGCGGAGGCGCGCGGTCCACTGCGGAGGCGTGCACCCGGGCGCTGGCCACGTGGCGGCTCCCGGTTGGCGGGCGCCGTGGGCGCGGTCCACGGGAAAGGTGCGGGTGCACGGTGGACCGGGGGTGGACACGTGGCAGATCGGGGTTGGTGCGGTGTTGTGCGCGCGGTCCACGGTGCGGGGAGCAGGTACCTCGGGCCGCGTGCCCGACAGGCGCGCGTGGGCGCGCGTGGGGCGCGACGTGGGCGCGCTGACCCGCGGTTCCCGGCGTGGGCGCCACGTGTCGCCCACCGCTTCGGCCACGTGGCGCATGGCCGTTGGCCCAAACAGCTGTTTGCTGTTTGGGGTGGACGCGTGGCGGGCTGAGGGACTTCCGGGCGTGAACAGTAACGGGCCAGGCTCGTTACTATAGCAGCCCGGAATGTCCGGGCGCCCGATTTTTGGCCCAAAAGTCCAATGGGTGGATTTTCGGGCTGAGCCTATAAATAGGCTGCTTGTTGGGGCTTTTGCCCCCCTTTCCCGAGCTCCCCTCCCTTTAGCCCCTTTAGCAAAGTTGGAGATCTTCGTGTTGCGCATCTTCTGGCAGAGGCCCGGATTTTTTGGAAGCCGCGGCGTCGACGACTTCGGCATCGGAGCGTTATCGTCACAGTTTGATCTGAGAGGTCCACAGAGCTACTCCGTCAGTATTTTTGGACGATTTCTATGGCATTGGATTCACGAGAGGTACGCCTTCGATTTCCGTGTTGATCACCTTGTTTGATTCTGAGTTTTTGGCACGGTTTACGAGGCATTTCTGAGCCACTATTTTGCTGGTGGATTTCTGGACAGCGGAGGCTTGCCGGAATTTTATCTCCGCACCCGAGCGTCGGATCGAGACGAGCCTGTACACTTTTTGGATCTACTCGTCGCAAGGATTATCATCATATTTTTTCAGGATTTTTCTGAGGCTTGCCCGAAGGTATACTATTCCCCTTTTATCTGTGTTTGAGTTTACAGTTGTGTGGTTGTGAGTGTTTGCGCACCTGTACTGTGGAATTGGTAACTTGGCCTTCGGGGCTCGGAATTGGGCGTGTAGGTACCCGTTTCGAAGGTCTCGATGAGACGATCACTGTGATATTTTTATCGGAATTTTCAGGGCACTTTCTAGAGGTGGAAATTTCAGATCTTCAGGACTGTCTTATGCAGATTTTTGTACTTGGCTATTTTGTGGAATAAAATGTAACCTTGGACCTTTTTGTTGTACCCAGGGGTATTTGCGGATGTTTGTGAACCCGTTGGTGTTGAGGATTAGTGGAGGTTGTTGCTTCTGGTGTTTTCAGCTGTGGAACTCCGGACAGTTAGCATTTTCAGGTGGGTGGCCTTGTCTCCAAGATTGATGGACTGTACATTAAATCTGCCACAGTAGGACTATGCATGTTAGTGAAATGCTTGTGCAGCATGTTAGAATGTAGGAATTGCTATTCCTTGTATTATCTGATGATCTTGTCATCTCCTTGCTCTCTACCATCTGTAAATTATAGTTATTGGAACTTGACCTAGCACCCCGTCATATGTTGCATGTGTAACCAGACTAGTAGAAAACCCTCACTTGGGCTAGGGTTATTTATGCTTTAGACATCCACACTTCTACTTTCCTAGACATAGTTCTTCCTCGCCCGGGTAGTGGGCCGAGTGGTCAGGAGTTATCTTTTAGTGTGGGATGCATGTTACACTCGTGCTTGGGAGCAGAGTGGAGTCTGGTAGATGTAGTTGGGTGTGTCATCTGTAGCGGGAGCCGTTTGGGTAGACGGCGATCCCGAGATGTTTTATTTTTCTTGTTTTATCTGTCGCCGCTGTGTTAGTGGCAGCGGTATATCTGAGTTAGCAGGACCTTAAACCCAGAACCTTTTTGGACACACATATGATTTTTGTTAACCAAATATTTTCTTCCAAGCATCGTAGGGTCGCCTGAGTCTGTTTTTGTTTGATTGGACGAAGGCATTAGCCCTTCGAGGCTTAGATATAAAACTTGGTTTCAACTGTTTTCCTAAAAAGAACTAAAAATCATTAAATATGGATTTCTTACAGATCAAAGGGCTTCAGTAAGAAATGTCACCTTTTCCTATAAATTAACCACCCGAGATGATTCGAGTGGTCTGGGTTCTAAGGTCTGCCTTCTTCTTGGGACAAGAACAACGAAAGGCTATGCCTAGAGCCTGTTCTTGTTTGATTTGGGTTGTAGGTTCTAGTCTTTTGGGGTTCCCGGACCCTTCCTTGTGTCAGTGGATGCGATGTTGGCCTGTTGAGGCAGTTGTTCGCAGTGGATGCGACGTTTGGTCTGTTTGGCCTGTTGAGACAGTTTCTCGCAGTGGATGCGACTTTGTGCTATGAGTTGGTAGAGTGTGATCTAGAGGTTGTTTTTCCTGATTTAGTGGTGGAGGTGGTTCTCCCACTTAGCTTTGAGGATCTTGGGGTCTGGCAGATCGAGTCGTGGAGGTTTCCCGACTCAGCCATGGTCGTGCATTATCAGATTGAGTCGTTGAGGGTTCTCCGACATAGCTGTGAGAGTGTTTTGGGCTATTCCTGTTTGAGTCGAGGTTCTTTTTCCGACTGAGTTGTGCTTTGAGCTTGGAGTTACCGATCTGTTTGATCGTGGATCATAGCCTGCATGAGCCACATTTGAGCTTGACAGAGATACTTTACAGAGATACTTGAGATGGGTTACTTTTTACTCGAGCGGGTCGCTCCCCTCGAGTGCCACTCCGGAGTAGGCGAGACCGGGTTGTTTTACCGGCGTGAGATTGAGCTTTTCTATCGCGACTTGTCGTTGCATTTGTCCCTCTGGCTGTGCTGGTGTTGGTAGTCATGGACGTCCTACATAAGTCCGCTCCTCCGGGACGTAACGGCAGTAGGTTGGCGCAGGTTTGACTAGACCCGATGAGGCAGTCAGTTCAGATTGGGTGATCAGAGATGAGAGTTAGTTGTGGCATCATGTTCTTTCTGTTCCACTCTTTGAGCATCTAGATAGAGGCATAGTAGCTGTAGAGTTTACTTTTCCCAGCTTTCCTTACAGCACTGCTTTTGTTACTTTATGCCTCTAGTGGACTTAGTGGGCAGACCGTCAGGCTTGTTGGCGGCACCCACTGAGAACTACTTGGGACGTAGTTCTCACACCCGTCGTGGTGTCTTTTCCCACAGGAACTTCTACTCTGGTTCCTGTTGTTCCTGTTGCTGATCCTTCTGACCGAGGCGAGGGAGTCGCGAGCTAGTTCCCTACCCGTCGTTGGAGTGTAGCGGTACCCCTTCAGAGGAGAGCTTCAGTAGATTAGTTATTTTATTTTCCTCCTTTGAGAGACTGATGTAATGAGGATGGTTATGTATTGAGAGCCTGTACACTGATGTATTTATTGGAGTTACCTCCCTGTTGAGTTCTGATTCTTGTATTTGAGGATATTGTCTGATTATCATTCGTGGGAAGCGGACATTCTTGTATTATTTTCAGTTGTACAGTGATTATTTTAGTTACAGCAGATCTTTTTATTTATAGCTCTGATATCTGTTTAGCTGTAGTACTTTTCTTGCAGGTAGGACGCTTCGCCTATGCGGGTTTGGCATAGGTGGCGGATCTGTTGGCGAGCCGGGTCGCAGTTTCGACCCCGGGGCGTGACAAAAGTAGATGAACCTTTTCACTTTGCATCTGGTAAATCTACCCCTGATATGTCTCTAGATGATGATACTCCTGTAAATGCATCTTCTCGTAATAACTCTTTCAATAAAGTTGATGCATCCAATGGTTCTTCTAGTTTATCTGATGTGCAGGAATCATCACACGCACCTCCGAGTACTCCGTTACCTCAAACGCTACGCATCTCCAAGGATCATCCGGAATCGAACATTAATGGAGACCCACAAGTGGGAGTCAGGACTCGAAGACAGTTGGTTTGTGGAGTCGCATGTTACGTCTCCATGGTAGAACCAAAGAACATAGATGAAGCTCTTCAGGATGACTACTGGATTGAAGCAATGCAGGAAGAGCTCCATCAGTTCGAAAGAAACAAATTCTGGGAACTAACGAAGCCACCAAAGCAACACAACGTGATTGGTACAAAATGGATTTTCAAGAACAAGAAAAACGAGGATGGTACCATCATCAGGAACAAAGCACGCCTTGTTACTCAGGGCTATTCACAAATTGAAGGAATAGACTTTGATGAGACGTTCGCCCTGGTAGCTCGACCCGAGTCGATTAGAATTTTGTTCGCAATTGCTTGTCATTTTAAAATCAAACTCTTTAAAATGGA
This sequence comes from Tillandsia leiboldiana, assembly GCA_029204045.2. Lineage (NCBI taxonomy): Eukaryota > Viridiplantae > Streptophyta > Magnoliopsida > Poales > Bromeliaceae > Tillandsia > Tillandsia leiboldiana. Next base: position 32,032,597 of record CM055065.1, read on the forward strand.
CATTAAGAGCGCATTTTTAAATGGGTTTCTAAACGAGGAAGTTTATGTGGCTCAACCGAAAGGTTTTGTAGACTATAAACAACCTAACCATGTTTTTCGTTTGAAAAAGGCTCTTTACGGTCTAAAACAAGCACCGCGAGCATGGTACGAAAGGCTAACAAAGCACCTATTGGAAAAGGGCTACACTCGAGGGGGAGCAGACCGGACTCTCTTTGTGAAGCATTATCAGGATAACTTTATTGTGGCACAAATCTATGTCGATGACATTGTATTTGGGGCAACAAGAGACAATGATGCTTCTAAATTCGCGGAAACCATGGAAAGTGAATTTGAGATGTCTATGATGGGCGAACTGACATACTTTCTTGGATTGCAAGTGAAACAAAATGATGAAGGCATCCATTTGTGTCAATCCAAGTATGCAAGGGAGTTGGTGAAGAAATTCGATTTAGAAAACTCTAAAGATTTTCCGACTCCTATGGGAACTAGCAATAAGGGATTAGGAAGTGAATCTCTTAGTGAAAGTGTAGACGAGAAGCTTTATCGTAGCATGATTGGAAGTCTACTGAATCTCACGGCTAGTCGCCCGGATATATCCTTTAGTGTTGGGATCTGCACGAGATATCAGTCAGCACCAAAGGAGGTTCACCTAAAAGCGGTGAAAAGGATCATCCGGTACGTCAAAGGAACACTGAATTTCAGAATTTGGTATCCTTTGGGAACAACGCTTGACATTATAGGATATTCAGATGCCGATTGGGCAGGATCTGTGGATGATCGGAAGAGTACGAGTGGTGCATGTTTTTATCTTGGCCACTTGTCACGCCCCAGGGTCGAAACTGCGACCCGGGCTCGCCAACAGATCCGCCGTCTGTGCGGAAACTGCCGCACAGACGAAGCGTCTAACCTGTAAAAGAGATCTAGCTGTACAAGTATCAGAGCAGGAAAGAAGTAGCACAAAAGAAATAAACTGTACACAGGAGTCACTAAGTAAAAAGTTCAGGTACAACATCCACCGTCTCCCAAAATAGGGTACAACATCACTATCTAGTACAAAAGTGGGAATCAAAAGTACCCGGGTAATCTCTACCTCTGACTCTACAGACCCAGTAGGCACTAGTCGGCCACGCCCTTGCCACGGTCTGAAGACTCCGCACGTGCCGGCCTGGGGACGGCCGCCTCAGAAATACCTGTCACACACGGCGGGTGTGAGATCAACTGAAAAGTCAGATCTTAGTGGCTACCGGTGTCCGATCCACGGTATGCCCACTAAGTCCACTGGAGGCAAAAACAGATAGACAGATAGATAGATACTGAAATGAAAGCTGAAAGTAAATCTATCACTATATACCTCAATGCAATGCTGTACTAAATGACATCTAGAATCATATGAAATGACCACCCGCACATGTCATCCCCGCAGCCACCCGGTAACTCGGCCAGGGGCGAACTCCCACCTGGTATCTCGGCCAGGGGAAAAATACCCTCCTGGTAACTCGGCCAGGGAAAATACCCTCCTGGTAACTCGGCCAGGGAAAATACCCTCCTGGTAACTCGGCCAGGGAAAATAACCTCCTGGTAACTCGGCGAGGGAAAACACCCTCCTGGTAACTCGGCCAGGGAAAATAACCTCCTGGTAACTCGGCCAGGGAAAACACCCTCCTGGTAAATTGGCCAGGGAAAACACCCTCCTGGTAACTCGGCCAGGGAAATCAAATACAGCTTTGTATCCGGAGCGAACATCCAAAAGCATAGTACGTGTCTTAGTCGAAAACAATAACCCACGACTTACACGACTATCCCGCACTTACCTGATAGCACAAGGGCACCATACCTTTGCTTTCGGAAGCAAAAAGGGCATTCCGTAATTCTTTCGGAAGAAACCAACCCACCTGCGAAAATCGGGAGAAACCGCGCGCCAACAAGGGGTCTCGACCCTATCCCACAGCTCCACGCAGCAAAACAAGCACCACCCACCACGTAGAAAGTCAATACCGAGTCACCACTACGGAAAAAGGGAATAAATCGGATCAGAAAACCCGCGGTCGAAACCCGCGCTCTCAAACGGCGAAAGAAAACCCCATCCAGCGACGAGAAACGCCACGCGTGGCGCGGAACACCCAACGCACCCACGCCGCGGCGCGTCGCCGAGCCGCAGTCCGCGCAGCAACAGCGCGGCTCGCGGCCGCACGGCACACAGGCCGCCCGCGCGGCGCCTTGCAGGCCCGCGCGTCTAGCGCGCGGCCTGCAAGCCCGCGCGGCACAAGGCCGCCCGCGCGGCCCATGGCCGCCCGCGCGGGGCCTTGCAGGCCCGCGGGCCTAGCGCGCAGCCTGCAGGGCCCGCGTGGGCCATGGACGCCCGCGCGGGCCATGGCCGCCCGCGCGGGGCCTTGCAGGCCCGCGCGCCTAGCGCGCGGCCTGCAGGGCCCGCGCGGCCCATGGCTGCCCGCGCGGGCCATGGCCGCCCGCGAGGGGCCTTGCAGGCCCGCGCGCCTAGCGCGCGGCCTGCAGGGTCCGCGCGGCCCATGGCCGCCCGCGCGGCCATGGCCGCCCGCGCGGGGCCCGCGGCACCGCGCACGCACCGCAGTGCCGCGCGCGGCCCGCGGCCCGCGGCACTGCGCACGCACCGCAGTGCCGCGCGCGCCCCACGCGGGGCCCGCGTCACTGCGCGTGGTCCGCACAGGGCCCGCGGAACTGCGCTCGAACCGCAGTGCCGCGCGCACTGCCCGAGCCGCTGCACGGCCTGCGCGCAGCCTGCTGCGCGCGCCAGCGGCACTGCGCGCGCCTGCCTTGGCGCGGCGCCCAGGGCAAGGCTGCTGGCGGCCCGGCGCCCTGCTGCACAGCCACAGCAGCAGGGCGCCTGCTGCGCGCGGCGCTAATGCGCGCCCGCGCAGCGGCGCCTGCCACCCTAGCCGCTCGTTGCCCAAAAAGCACGCAAGCGGCCCACACAACCTGCCAAGAATCCGGACAACCAGTCCACCCTCCACTAACAGTAAAAGAAAAGAAAAGGGCTGAAGAGGAGAGAACCCAAAAACCCCAACTCGCAAAAATAATAAAATAAAGAAAACACCGACCTCGTCGATGTCCTCCACGCCCGCTTCGCTCGGCTCAAGCCTTCGCAGTGAAGCAAGGGTCCAAGAAACACCCTTTTCTACTCTTCTCCCTCCACTTCCTCCTCTCTTTTTTTTTCCCTTATCTCCAGACAAACCCTTAAGCTGCTGCTGCCCTTTTCTTTTTGGAGAAGAGTGTTGGGTTATATGTAATAAGGATCTAAATAGGGGAAAAAACACCTAGAGGGGTGTGAATAGGTGTAAACGTATAAACACTCAAAAATCGTTGCGATAAAAACCCAATGCGGAAATAAAAATAACTCGCAAGATTTTTACGTGGAAAACTCCATCACCGGAGTAAAAAAACCACGGGACCGATAACACGGCAGAAATCCACTAGAATTAAAACACGTACAAGGTGATTTACCGTACACACTTACGACTCAACCTTTTCCATACGCTCCTAGAGGATCTTCTCCGCTCGCTCCGCGACGCTTCTCGAATCCACGATCTGCGCCCAACGCCGAATCCACGGCATCCAACGTCGAATCCACGACGTCCGACCGAGTCCACGGTCTTCACCCAATAGCACCCTTCGAATCCACGAACGTGCCTCGCTCCGAATCCACGAGAGCGGTTGAACCTTGAATCCACAAGGACACGCGAATCCACGCGCCGATTTTTGGGGTAAATCGTTGTTTTTGGGTGGTGATGATCCGCCGAATACTTAGATCAAAGATAGATCGGAAATACCATCTAAGTATTCATTAGTTTGATTCAACTCAAGATGTGAGTATGAAAACCTAGAATCAAACTAATCAATATAGATGAAGAAACATAGAGTATTCTCTAATGATTTCCTTTCTTCTCTATATGTGGATCTAGAGCCGTAAAAGATGATATAAGAATATGACGGCTATTTTCCTTCTTTTTGGATTAACCCTAGAAAAAGAGTCATAGGGTCTATTTATAGGTTAGAAACCCTAGGAAGGAGATAAGAATCAAAAACCTAACATTTCTGGAAATTTTACGGACGGCGATCCGGATCGGATTAGCTGTGATCCGGATCGTCGTAACGAGTCAGGCAATTCCAGAAAAACGAAGGTTCGGGATCCGGATCGAAGTGCTTGATCCGGATCGTTCATACAGTTCACCAAACATCAACGTTCGGGATCCGGATTGCGAAGCCTGATCCGGATCGTTCAAGGAAGATGGTAAACTCAGTGTTAGGGATCCGGATCAAGAGAGGCTACGATCCGGATTGAACTGGTGTATGAACGAACCACCTTCGGGATCCGGATCGAACAACCTGATCCGGATCCTGAACATGTCCCAAGTCCAGTTTTTGATTTTTATGCAATGAAAGATTCTTCCAAGTGTTTCTACACTACAAGAAGTATTCGGATCACACAAAATCTTTAGTTAAACATACCTGATCCTTTTGAATTCTTCTTTCTTGAGATTGAGTTAAATGATCCAACTTTCTTCACCTTCAATCTTCAAGACTTGAGACTTTCACGAAACTACGCCAACTCAAATTCCGTAACAATCTCCCCCTTTGGCGGTTTCGTGACAAAACACAGATCCACAAAAGAAAATTCAAAAAGATATTTTTGTTGCTATCACCATACAACAAAAATTTACAATGGAGATCCAAAAATTTAAAAACATGAGATAAACTCCTAAAACAGACTCTAGACTTAGACATTTGTACTCTCTGCACAAAGAAATCATTCTTGACAAAAAGAGATCGTTAGATACCTCAAGAATATTTAACATTCAAAACCTATTACAGAGATAGAGTTTATCTGATCATCATGACATTTGAGAATTCAGATATGTAAGAGAATCATAGTCAAAAACCAACATATCTTCTATGCAATCAAAAACCAAATGTCACAAAGTGTTAGTCCAACATCAACTTGTTAGTCATATTACATGCCCAAATAGTTAGTCGAATAGTTAGTAGAGACATGCACACAAATCACAAGATAAAAACCAAAGTTGAGGTTGAAGTCATACTTACCTTGATGTATACAAAATTTTCACATCAGCATTGTTCAAGTTCTCAGTCATCATTGTACCTTGATGTATACAAAATTTTCACATCATCATCATTGTTCATTGTTCTCTCTAAACTCTCTCCCCCTTTTTGTCACAAACAAAGCCAAAATTACAAAAATTTAAGGAGAGTTAAAAATTCCAACGAAGATGTTCCGAAATTTAAGAACTAGAACTAAGAGTAAGTCCTAAAAAGAAAAACTGAAAAACCTGCACAAGAAAAGGTTAGAAATCTGAAGTTCCTGTATAATAGAATTGTTAGACAGACAATTCAGGCATCTGAATCTGAGTCAACTGAGGCGGAGTCTTCAGAGCTCGTGCAACCCAGCTTTTTCAAAATTCCTTTAAGCATTTCCGAAATCGTAGAACACTCTTGCTTCATTTGATGTATGTCCCTGGACATTTTTCTGAGTTCTAGAGCCATTTTATCTTGTTCTTGTTTTATGGAAGACTCTAAGTTTCCCTTTTGGTCAGTTCTTCTGGAAGTTGAAGAACGTTGTGTGACGAGTGACGGAGCAGTGTGACCTTCATTCCGAGGAGATCGTCTTGGCAAAGAAGGTGAATTGTCAAGGGGTTCATTGTTTGGCACATTCTTTTTCTTTGCTTGTTGCTTAAGTATTGAGGAAGACTTCAGTAGCTTCTTTTCCTTTAGGTAAACCTTATTTTCTTCATCAATACCTTGTTGTACTTCGTCAAGAAATGTGTCCCAATCTTCTTCGTCTTCTGATTCAGTGTCAATTTGAGAGGTATTCCTTGGGTTCTCTTGACATGGTTCATTTATTTCAATACCTCGTGCTCGTCCAGGTCGTCGAGCAAGTCTTTTTCTTTTTAAGAAAATGGATGAAGAGGTCATTGGTGCTTTTCCTTTTTCCGCAGCAGTGAGCGGAGCCTTTTCCTTTGATGTTTCTGCATGGGCTTTCCCTTTCGATGCAACAGAGGTTTTCTGTGGCGATTCTCCAGGATGTGTTTCATCATCTGATAACTCATCCCAATTGACTTCATCTTTTTTAGCCCTCTTGGCAGTGTCTCTCGTATGTACCATGGCAGCAAGTAGGAAAACAACCCAAGTGATCGCCATTGCTATTGGTTTCTTGAGAAAAAGAAATCCTGTGTGCAACAACTCAAGAACACGAAAAAATTGTTAATTTTCAAAAATTTGAAAAATTGTACCCAAACAATCATTATCGTGTAGAGAGACTAAGAATCAAATTAGTTTTGCAAAAGGACTTTTAAAAATAGATCAATTGCATGATTTTCGAAAATCCTTATTATATGCCATAAAACCGAAATTCTAGAAATCGAAGTCTAAAAATCCGTTAATCAGGAGAATACCCAGCATATAATCAAAACTAATCTACCCAAAGTTCTTATTTCAAAAGAAATTTGATCAAAAACCATCCACAAACAAAATTGATCCAAGAATTTCATCACGTTTGAGGAAGAAAAGAGAAAAACAGTGAAAAATCGAGATTTTGATCAATAAAACTTACTTGGAGTTGAAGAACTTGAGTTTGAAAGCTTCCAAGAAGGGTGAAATCTAGAGAGAGAAGCTCTGGAAACTTTGGAACAAAAGATTGAAGTAAGAGAAATCAAAACCCTTTTGTTCTTTATAAAACCCTAGCCGCGATCCGGATCAGACCATGCTTGCGATCCGGATCGGCTACCCGCAGTGAGAAACTGCGTTCGGGATCCGGATCGGCAGGTCCAATCCGGATCGTCAGCCCGCAGAAGAATACCTGCGTTCGGGATCCGGATCATCTTGCCCGATCCGGATCGGCTCCAACTTTTTCGTTAGAAAATTTCAGAGAAATTCAAGAAAAACCAGAAAAAGATTGTAAGCACAAATGTGTATCAACTTTAAACAAAAATCATCGTTTCATACAACAAGAATTAGATTATGCCAAATCTATCAATAATATCCAAAAATGAAACGAAAATTTACAAAAATTAAATCCCTTAAAGTTGAACACCTTCAATTACATCTAACTTGATCTTATGAGTAATGCCTTTATCAAATCATCAATTCAGTAAAGAAAATGAAATACAAAGATCAATAGATGTTTGAAATCCCAAATATAGTAGATAATGTATCTAGACAATCTGTTGAAGAGAGTGGCTCTTTGAGCATCTTTCTTTAAAAACCCACCTTATACCAACCTTGAAATTTGACGGAGTCAAGTATTTCAACATGCATTTTACATAATCAAAAATTTGAACAACCATGCTTGGTATACATGTGGTAGCTGCACACAATACTCGGACGACCGAGGTGGTAGCTCTTTCCTCCATGTGGTGGTAGTTTTCACACTCCTCATTGGGATGTAACTCTTTCCACATCTTTTGAGCATTTTACTTTTCTTTGACTCCCCCTCAATTGGCTATCAATTATTTAAGATATAAAGTATTCAACCAAAAATTGATCTCGATTTCATACTCGACTAAGCAGTCAAATAAGATAATGACTATACCAAGAGATCATTGAGAGAGAGAAATTGACTTTGATCACTCAGAAGATGATTTAATTAACATAAATGATCATTGCAACAGTGAAATATTATGATGGCAAAAGCATAATAAATTTCTAAATGTGCGAAAAGATGCAATTAAAGTCAATTATGATCTATGCTCAATTAATGTCCTATGTACAAACATAGATAATGAACAAAACAAAACAAAAACAAAACCTATCCTAAGCAAAGGTTTCAAAAAGAAGTTTATTTCAAGGAAAGCATTCCAATTGCTTTTCGCAAATGAATAAAACGTTTTTGATCCAAAGGTTTTGTTAGAATGTCAGCTAATTGATCCTCAGTTGAAATATATGAAAGTTGAAGAGTATTTGATTCAACTAGCTCTCTAAGAAAATGATATCTAAGTTCAATATGTTTTGTTCTAGAGTGCAACACAGGGTTTTTAGAAATGTTAATTGCACTTGTGTTGCCACAAAGTATTGTTACCGAAGATGCTGAAATCCGGAAGTCGCTCAGTACGCTTTTCATCCAAATGAGTTGAGTTGAACAACTTCCAGCTGAAATGTATTCCGCTTCGGCAGTCGAGAGTGCTATGCAATTCTGCTTTTCACTGTGCCATGCAACAAGGCAATGGCCAAGATAGAAGCATGCACCACTCGTGCTTTTCCGACCATCCACTGATCCTGCCCAATCGGCATCTGAGTATCCAACAATATCCAAACTTGTTCCCATAGGATACCAAATTCCGAAATTAATTGATCCTTTGATATACCGGATGATCCTTTTCACCGCTTTCAGGTGAACCTCCTTTGGTGCAGATTGATATCTCGCGCAGATCCCAACACCAAAAGATATATCCGGGCGACTAGCCGTGAGGTAAAGTAGACTTCCAATCATACTTCGATACAGTTTCTCGTCTACATTCTCACTTTGTGATTCACTTCCAAGTCCCTTGTGGCTAGTTCCCATTGGAGTTGGAAAATCCTTCGAATTTTCAAGATCAAACTTTTTAACCAACTCCATTGCATACTTGGATTGACTCAAGTGAATACCTTCATCATTTTGTTTAATTTGCAATCCAAGGAAATAAGTCAATTCGCCCATCATGGACATCTCAAATTCGCTTTCCATGGTCTCCACGAATTTAGAAGCATCATTATCTCTTGTTGCGCCAAATACAATGTCATCGACATAGATTTGTGCTACAATGAAATTGTTTTGATAATGCTTCACAAAGAGAGTCCTATCAGCTCCCCCTCGAGTGTAGCCCTTCTCCAAAAGGTGCTTTGTCAACCTTTCGTACCATGCTCGCGGTGCTTGTTTCAGACCGTAAAGAGCCTTTTTCAAACGAAAAACATGGTTAGGTTGTTTATGGTCTACAAAACCTTTCGGTTGAGCCACATAAACTTCCTCATTTAAAAACCCATTTAGAAATGCGCTCTTAACGTCCATTTGAAATAATTTGATTTTAAAATGACAAGCAATAGCAAACAGTATATGAATGGACTTGAGTCTAGCTACAGGGGCGAATGTTTCATCAAAGTCTATACCTTCTACTTGAGAGTAGCCTTGAGCAACTAATCGTGCCTTGTTCCTGATGATAGTACCATCCTCATTCTTCTTGTTCTTGAAGATCCATTTGGTACCTATCACATTATGTTGCTTTGGAGGCTTCGTTAATTCCCAGACTTTATTTCGCTCAAATTGATGGAGCTCTTCCTGCATTGCTTTAATCCAGTAGTCATCCTGAAGAGCTTCATCTATGTTCTTTGGTTCGATTAGAGATACGTAGCAAGCGAATCCACAAACCAACTGCCTCCGAGTTCTAACTCCTTCTTGTGGATCTCCAATAATATTCGATTCCGGATGATCCTTGGAGATTCGTAGCGTTTGTTGAAATGGAGTACTCGGAGATATATGAGATGATTCCTGCACATTAGATAAACTAGAAGAACCATTAGATGCATCATTAATATTGGAAGTATTATTATGAGAAGATGCAACGGCAGGAGAATCATCATCTAGAGAGATATCGAGGGTAGATTTTTCAGATGCAAAGTGAAAAGCTTCATCTACTTTAACATTTATAGATTCTACGATCGTCTTAGATTCCAAGTTAAATACTCGATATGCTCTACTATTAGTAGAATACCCCAAGAAAATCCCTTCGTCACTTCGTGAGTCAAACTTTCCAAGATTTTCACGGTCACGTAAAATGTAACACCGACTCCCGAAGATGCGAAAATATTTGATATTGGGTTTTCTACCACACCATAGTTCATATGGTGTATTTAACGTTCCCGGGCGCAAAAACACTCGATTAATGACATAGACAGCGGTGTTCACAGCTTCAGCCCAAAAATATAGCGGTAGGTTCCGGCTATGAAGCATCACACGCGCCATCTCTTGAACAACCCTGTTTTTGCGCTCGACAATACCATTCTGTTGAGGTGTATAGGGTGCAGAGAATTCATGCTTAATACCGTTTGAAGTACAAAAGTCAATGAATTTAGAATTAATGAATTCTCCACCTCTATCACTTCTAACACGAATGATCTTTTCATTCTTTCAATCATAATACGAAGGCAAATCTCGTGAAAAGAATCAAAAGTATCAGCTTTCTCTTTTAAAAATGCTACCCAAGAATACCGAGAGAAATCATCAACCAATAAGAAAATATACCATTTACCTCCCAAAGATGGTTGACGGGTCGGCCCCATTAAATCCATGTGTAAAAGTTCCAAAGGCCGTTTTGTACCAACGTGGTTCAAGTTCTTGTGTGCAGTTCTGGACTGTTTTCCCTTTTGGCAACCACCACACACAATGTTTTGTTTAAATAAAAGTTTTGTAACCCCCTTGACCACGTCCTTGTTTGAAATTTTAACAAGTTCCTTAAAATTTATGTGACCTAGCCTTTCATGCCAAACTGTTTCATTATTTAAAGAAACTAGGTTACAATTTTCTGAAATTTTATTAGGAACAACATAGCAATTGTTTTCAGATCTAACCCCTTTTAAAAAGAAGACATGGTCCTTATCAGTTACAACGCATTCAACAGATGAAAAGTTAACTGAAAAACCATTGTCGCAAAGTTGACTTATGCTTATGAGGTTAGTCTTAAGGCCATCAACAAATAAGACGTTTTTCAAAATCGGGCCATCTGGAATAGCTACCGTCCCTTTTCCAACAATTTTGGAAGATCGCCCGTCTCCGAAAACAACAAGTCCTCCGGAGATTTTCTCAAGATTTTGAAAACTATTGTTGTCACCGGTCATGTGACGGGAACAACCGCTATCCAGATACCAAGACGAACTATCATATGCATGCAAGGAAACATTGGTAACAAGACAAGGAAAGATTTCACCTTTGCGCACCCAAACCTTTTCGGAGTGCGTCGGTAATGGTCGTGAAGTTATATGCCTAGGTGAAAGCGTCTTGTTAAAACGATTGCTGCTCCTTGATGTAGTCGTCTTGCGCGGTAAACTACCAGGGTTGTTTTCTTTCAATTGATTTGGAATTGATTTCCGAGGAATCACCTTCGTGGTAGTCATTGCAAGAGATGTTTGAGGTGAGCATTTGACTCCCGTCTTGCAATATCTTCTTATGTGCCTTGAAACACCACAACGAAAACATACCTTAGATCTTGACGACCCCAAAGAGGATGAAGTAGGTTTGTTGTCGTTGTTTGTCTTGAATTCCGGTGTCGGAGGAGGAGATACCGACTGAGGCACAAAAACTGTCCCACTCGAACTTGGACTGTTTCCAGTTTGAGTGTATCCGAGGCCGAACCGATTTGATTGACCAAGACCAAGAAGTCTATCCAACTTACTCCTTCCTGAAGAGAATCGCTGTAAGTCATCCTTGAGTTGGAAAATGGTCTTTGTCATTTCCAGGTTATCCTGTCGAGCCTCGTTGTAGAGCTTTGAGAAGTGATTCGCTTTATCCACCAGATTTGTATGTTCCTTCTCAAAACGCTCATTGGACTCTTGAAGGGAAACATTTACTTTTATCAGATTTTCCCTTTCCACTTCAAGAGCGTTTGAGAGAGAAGTTGCTCTTTTTGCTTCTTCTTCGAGATCATGCACTCTCCCTCTCAAACTCTTGTTTTGCTTAGCCACTTTCTTTGAATCCCTCAAAAGTCTGTGGTAGGCTAAAGCAAAATCTTCACCTTCCGAACCATCCGATTCGTTGTCCGTTGCAATCTTTTCAACAGTGGAGTTGGACAACGACTCAGATGTACTTGCCATAAAGCACATGAAGGGTGAAGATATGGACGCGTGGAATGCCGTGGAGCTCTTTTCTTCATCACTTGAAGATGACTCATTTGACGTTGAGTTGTCATCCCAAGTGACAACTTGCATCGCCTTCTTCTTCGCCGGATACTTGTTGGGACACTCCGTTGCAATGTGGCCATAGCCTCGACATTTGAAGCATTGTAGTTGTCCCTCTGAACTTTTTTTATCCTTTGAGAAGTTCTCCTGCTTTCTTGACTTGTAACTTGAAGTACCCTTGCCTTTGATCGACTTTCCGAAGGATGGAGATTTGCTTGAATTACCCCTTCGAAAGTTGCGGCGAAACTTCCTTGTCAAGAGAGCGAGCTGCTTCTCAAATTCCTCCATAGAAAGGTTCTCGTCATCGTCTGAGGAGGATGTATCCGCGTCTTCTTCCTTAGTTGTTTTCAACGCATAACCTGAAGACTTAGAAGTGGATGCCTTTCCAGAAGAATTGTTAGTAGTAAATGTCATTTCATAAGTTTGTAATGCACCAACTAATTCTTCTACACGTATTTCGTCCGGGTGTTTAATAGTTTCAATGGCAGCAACCTTTGGGCGAAATCGTTCAGGAAGAGTTCTTAAGATCTTTCTTACAATCTTAAATTCTGGAATCTTCTCTCCCAGGTTAGCACATGAGTTTACGATGTCTTGCAATCGTGTATAGTAGTCCGTGAAAGATTCATTTTCTGCCATCAAGATAGAGTCAAACTTGCTCGTAAGCATTTGCAGTTTCTGAATCTTCACGAGGTTAGTTCCCTCATGTGTAACCTGAAGAACATCCCAGATTTCTTTTGCAGTCTCACATGCCGAGACGCGAGAGAATTCAGTTTGAGATAAGGCATTAAAAATAGCTTTAATTCCCTTGCCATTGTAAGAAGAAGAATCTAACTCTTCCTTGGTCCATTTCGACCTAGGTTTTAAGGTGTGAACATCACCAATAAATTCAGTTGGATTAGACCATCCTAATTCAATTGATTGCCATACCCGTTCGTCGATGGAAATTAAAAAGGCTTTCATCCGCACTTTCCAGTACGCATAATTTGTTCCATCGAAGAACGGGGGTCGGTTGATGTTTCCACCTTCAACCATTGTTTACAACCTTATTTCCTGCTCTGATACCACTTGTTGGGTTATATGTAATAAGGATCTAAATAGGGGAAAAAACACCTACAGGGGGGTGAATAGGTGTAAACGTATAAACACTCAAAAATCGTTGCGATAAAAACCCAATGCGGAAATAAAAATAACTCGCAAGATTTTTACGTGGAAAACTCCATCATCGGAGTAAAAAAACCACGGGACTGATAACACGGCAGAAATCCACTAGAATTAAAAAACGTACAAGGTGATTTACCGTACACACTTACGACTCAACCTTTTCCATACGCTCCTAGAGGATCTTCTCCGCTCGCTCCACGACGCTTCTCGAATCCACGATCTGCGCCCAACGCCGAATCCACGGCGTCCAACGTCGAATCCACGACGTCCGACCGAGTCCACGGTCTTCACCCAATAGCACCCTTCGAATCCACGAATGTGCCTCGCTCCGAATCCACGAGAGCGGTTGAACCTTGAATCCACAAGGACACGCGAATCCACGCGCCGATTTTTGGGGTAAATCGTTGTTTTTGGGTGGTGATGATCCGCCGAATACTTAGATCAAAGATAGATCGGAAATACCATCTAAGTATTCATTAGTTTGATTCAACTCAAGATGTGAGTATGAAAACCTAGAATCAAACTAATCAATATAGATGAAGAAACATAGAGTATTCTCTAATGATTTCCTTTCTTCTCTATATGTGGATCTAGAGCCGTAAAAGATGATATAAGAATATGACGGCTATTTTCCTTCTTTTTGGATTAACCCTAGAAAAAGAGTCATAGGGTCTATTTATAGGTTAGAAACCCTAGGAAGGAGATAAGAATCAAAAACCTAACATTTCTGGAAATTTTACGGACGGCGATCCGGATCGGATTAGCTGTGATCCGGATCGTCGTAACGAGTCAGGCAATTCCAGAAAAACGAAGGTTCGGGATCCGGATCGAAGTGCTTGATCCGGATCGTTCATACAGTTCACCAAACATCAACGTTCGGGATCCGGATTGCGAAGCCTGATCCGGATCGTTCAAGGAAGATGGTAAACTCAGTGTTCGGGATCCGGATCAAGAGAGGCTACGATCCGGATTGAACTGGTGTATGAACGAACCACCTTCGGGATCCGGATCGAACAACCTGATCCGGATCCTGAACATGTCCCAAGTCCAGTTTTTGATTTTTATGCAATGAAATATTCTTCCAAGTGTTTCTACACTACAAGAAGTATTCGGATCACACAAAATCTTTACTTAAACATACCTGATCCTTTTGACTTCTTCTTTCTTGAGATTGAGTTAAATGATCCAACTTTCTTCACCTTCAATCTTCAAGACTTGAGACTTTCACGAAACTACGCCAACTCAAATTCCGTAACAAAGAGAATGGTGAAGTGGCCAAAAAAAAGGGGGGGTAGCTGCTTATTTAAAGCACCAGCATTAATTGATTAAGGCATACAATTAATTAATTCCACCTACCAATTCAATTTAAATTAACTCCACAACTTACCCCCTTAATTAATTCACCTCACTTAATATATCCCTTCTCTGCCAACACTCCCTCTACCAGCAGCACTAAGAAGGAAAAGCAGCATAAGAAGCCTTAAGTAAAAGAAACTAATTAAATGAATAAAATAAAGCCAAAATGCCCCAATAACTCACTTTTCGACTCCGGCACCTCCGCCGCTGCCCGGAACCTCCCGAACTCCGCTGTAAAGTGAAAATACACATGCTCACGGCTTTTCCCACCCAAAAAGCCCATCTGCAGAGTCGGTACGCTCAAACCAAGATTCCGGTACACTACACTCTCCCCCCCTTCAAATGGTTTCGTCCTCGAAACCCAAAAAGCTCCAAAATCAAGAGGGGGTCTCAAATAAGTGCGGGTAGGTAGTCCTCAGCTCATCCTCGGGCTCCCAAGTATCCTCTCTCTCATCATGGTGGCTCCACAATACCTTCACATAAGGTATGACCCGATTTCGCAACTCCCTCGTCTCACGAGCAAGAATTCGAATCGGGCGCTCCTGAAAGTGCAACTCCTCATCCAGCTCTAAAGAAGTGAAGTCCATAATGTGGGAGGGATCATAGACATACCTCCTCAAGATGGATACATGGAAAACATCATGAGTACCGGCTAATCGCGGCGGTAGAGCAACCCGATAGGCGACAGGTCCGATACGCTCTAAAATCTCAAAGGGTCCAATAAAATGCGGGCTCAGCTTCCCGCGTACCCCAAAGCGTCGAATCCCTCGAGAGGGCGAGACTTTCAGAAACACATGATCTCCCACCTGAAACTCCAAGTCTCGCCGCCTCCTATCGGCGTAGCTCTTCTGTCGGCTCTGCGCAACGTCCAAGTGGCGCCGAATAACCTTGACCTTATCCTCGGCTTCCAAAAGCAAATCAGGTCCCAAAGTTTTCCTTTCACCCACCTCACTCCAACATAGAGGCGATCGACATTTCCTACCATACAATGCTTCATAGGGCGCCATCTGGATACTTGCCTGGAAGCTATTATTGTAGGCAAACTCCGCTAATCTCAAGTGTCGATCCCAACTACCGCTAAAGCTCAGGACACAAGCTCTCAACATGTCCTCCAGAGTCTGAATAGTCCGCTCGGACTGTCCGTCGGTCTGTGGGTGGAAGGCGGTGCTAAACTGAAGCTGGGTCCCCAAAGCCGACTGCAAGCTCCTCCAAAACTACGAGGTAAACCTGGGGTCCCTATCTGACACAATAGAAGCTGGCACTCCATGAAGCCTCACGATCTCGTCAAGGTATAACTGTGCTAACCTCTTCAAGGCCCAACCTGACTGAATCGGTAAAAAGTGGGCTGATTTAGTCAATCGATCCACGATCACCCAAATAGCATCAGCTCCACTCTGAGTCCTCGGCAGACCCACAATAAAATCCATGGTGACACAATCCCACATCCACTTAGGGATTGGTAGGCTTTGTAACTTGCCAGCGGGAACCTGATGTTCCGCCTTAACCTGTTGGCAAGTTAGACAGTGAGCCACAAACCTACCAATATCCCTCTTCATGCCTTGCCACCAAAACTGTGCCTTTAAATCCCTATACATCTTAGTTCCCCCAGGATGGAGGGTGTAAGGTGTATAGTGAGCCTCCCTCAGGATCAGCTCTCTAATA
>CM055065.1:32048695-32168359 GCA_029204045.2 Tillandsia leiboldiana
GCAACTTGCCAGCAGGGGCGCGATGCTCTGCTTCACTTGCTGGCAAGTTAAATCAATGAGTTACAAAATCTCCCACATGTCCCGCTTCATCACCCGGGCACCAAAACTGTGCTTGAGGTCCCTATACATCTTAGTACCTCCAGGATGGATGGTATAAGGTGTATAATTGCCTCCCTCAAAATTTGATCTCCAATCTCCTGATCATAGGCACCCACACTCGGTCCCTGTACCGTAGTACTCGAGCTATCCGCAGAAAAATCCCCTTGACTGACCGCTGAAGCTGCGTCCTGATCATCGTCAAGTGGGGGTCCCCACTCTGAGTATCCCTGATCCTCTCCAACAGAGTGGGCTGCAAGACCATTGGACATGAGTCTAGCAGAAGACCCCAGGGGATAGTGGTCACCCATCCTAGAACTATCTAGCTCTAGCACGCTTAACTCTCATGTTCCTCTTGGATCTTGCTACCATCCAAAATGCTATAGCCGGGTTAGAGATTTTTAGTCCTTATATCATTTTATATAGAGGACTAATCCAAATTCCGGGGGGTGTCACATTCTCCCCACTTTAAGGCCCTGACGTCCACGTCAGGCTCAAGCACACTCACAACACCAGGCGATGTTGAGGATCGTCTCGCTAGCCTTAGCGACCTTGTGAGGAGCTGCACTCCACTCCAACGGTCATTAGCGGGGAGCTCGCTCTACCCGCTATATAACCCTGGCTCAGCGAGATGTCACGCCCCGGGGGTTCGAATCGCGCGGAAGAGGAGCCACCAAGCCCCTGAATCAGCCATATATTTTTTTTTGTAAAACAATACTCCCCGGCGCGTGCCCAGACCCGCCGCATACACAAATCACTCTGCAAACGGGCAGAGTCTCCTTGTATATGCACGGCGTCTCAACTACAAAGTGTCTCACAAGGCGTAGCACACACAATCTCTAACCACATCAGTTGGGGTCTCGTACACATACAACCAAACAATTCACATGATATTCTAGCATTCACTTAGAGCATAGAGGCCGGTGTTTTGAAAGGATAAATAATCACAAGGTTTTGAAAGCGGCATCCACACGACGCCATCGTTTATGAAAATAGTTCGCAAAACACATAAATCCCATAAGGTTGTAAAGCTCGGTGCCCACACGACACCCACGTTTTAAAAGTAGTTTTCGCAAACGGGTTTCTTTGCTTTTCATCGTTCAAAACGGCCAAGTAAGAGAGAACGTAGAATTCATTCAATTATTCAAAAAGGAAAAAAGGCAACATCCACTTCGACCCCACGGGGGTATCGCAAACCACAACTAACTAACATGAGTAATAAAAGATAAAGGGAAAGAAAGGTCACTGTGTCTGAAGCTCGATCAAATTCAGAGCAGCACTCTTGCGGCCTCTCCGGTGCCCTAGCGCTCAACCCCGGACGGTCTGGGTGAACCTGTGCGGAGTGGGGAGTCAGTGACAAGAAAATAACATAATAAGCAAATAGGGCTAAAGTCAGGCCAACCACGATAGAAAACCAGAGCAACCAACAATGAAGCACCATGTGCAAACCATACAATGCTGAACCCCGTGCAAACAATATAATGCAGAACCTCGTGCAAACCAAAACGGGCACCTCCCCCGGCAACCACACCGAGCAACTGCTCGGAGACCCCTACCGAGCACCTGCCTCGGCCGCCGAGCACCCACCTCGGCATCATCCACCCATAACCACACCTGTATCAAAACAACATCGGGCACCTTCCCGATGCCCACCGCCGAGCACCTGCCTCGACATCACCGCTCACACCCCCACCCATGGGGGCCCCCATTCCTAACGCCACACACCGCGTGGGGTACACGGGTCAACGTACCACTTTTCCGGAAAAGCACACCTTTGCGGTGGCCAAACCGCGGGTGTGCGTGTAGCAATCTCGAGCCTCATCCGAAGCACCATCCTCGGCAAACCAGACCGAGCACCTGCCTCGGCAACCAAATATCCACACAATAGCTTTAACAGGGTTAGCAAATGTAAACATGCAATTACTAAGATCTTTGTGCGTGTAGCAAATCTCGAACCTCTTCCGAGCACCATCCTCGGCAAACCGGACCGAGCACCTGCCTCGGCAACCAATATCCACACAATAGCTTTAACAGGGTTAGCAAATGTAAACATGCAATTACTAAGATCTTGTGCGTGTAGCAATCTCGAGCCTCATCCGAGCACCACCTCGGCAACCGACCGAGCACCTGACTTGGCAACCAAATATCCCCACAATGGCTTTAACAGGGTTAGCAAATGTAAACATGCAATTACTAAGTTCTTACCCCTTTTCCCATAACTCCGGAAACCAAGACAATGGAAGAGTCCCCACAGCGACCCATAGTCGCCATACTATAAAAAATAATAAAACACAAACCTTTACCGGAGTTAACAATATCCACAAGTTCAACTTTAATGTTCTGAAAAGGTCACGTCGATCACTGCCCCCAACGCTAGTATGCCCCGACAACCCTACCTTTGTTCGGATAGGGCGACTGCCCGCCCGGTCTTCTACAGCGACAGCCGTAAATCCGGAGGTCCACATCAACCCACCAAACCCCTCAACAAAAATAAAACATAGCAACAACGAAACTGTGCATAAGAGGTTCTAAGGGGTACCCACCTGGAACGCGAAGAAAAGGGTGTGCGGGAAAAATTCCAGTCAGAAGTTCTCCCGCCTTGCGCCCGAAAAACTAAGGTAGGAAAAGTATTGTTAAAAACATCGTCGTAGTCAAAAACACTCAAAACGGGGCGAAATGGGCCAAAAACGGAGCTCCCGGGCCTCCGGGCTGTAGTCTGGTGCACGGGTCCAGGCGTGGACCGGGTTCACGGCTCAGAGGAAGCGGCAGCGTAAACCGGGCTCACCCCGGTGGGCGTGCACCAAAAGGAATGGGCCGGGCCGGTGCACGACAGAGCGCGCACCGGGCTCACGCGCTCCCTGCCGAGGCGGCAGCGCCGGGTGCACAGCCTGGCGCGTGCACCGCGCGGCCTGGGCCGGGCTGGTGCACACGCCCGTGAGCCGGGTCCTCACTACCGGGCTGCGGGGGCGAGCGCCGGGTGCACGCTTGGCGCGTGCACCGTGCAGCCTGGGCTGGGCTGGTGCACGCGCCCGTGCGCCGGGTCCGCCCCTCCTGGCCGTGCGGGCGTGCGGCGGGTGCACGGGTGGCCGGGTGGACCGCGCGGCCTGAAGCCGTACGGAAGGGAACAGTAAACCCTAATTTCGCCCCCCACGCGGCTCCGGTTGCGCGATTTCGACTCCGTTTCCGCTCCCGTGCGACTCCGGCGACGACCCCGGGGGCATGATAACGGCGGCGGCGCCTCCCGTTCAACGACGGCGGCGGCGGCCTCCCGTTCAACACCAAGTAATGCCCAAGACAACCACAAAGGAAAATCTCACATCGAAACAATAACCGGGGAGACCCGAATCGCTCACCTTGTTTTCGCCGGTGGGGGAGAAGGAGGAAAGAGGGTCGCCCGTTCCTTGCTCGATCACTCTCGCAGGGAGGCATCTCCCCATCTCTCGTCTCGTTTGCGCCGCTTCTTGAAAAGAGAGGAAATATCGATTTGGGTTCCTCTTTTTCTTTCTTAAAAGCGCCGCCTTAAACCCTAGCCGTCAAGAGAGAAAACCAAGAGGGAAAAGAAAAACCTACGGCCCCCGTTTTAAGGAAAACCCTAATAAAAAATCGGCGGCTAAGATTGTCTCGAAAAGCGTGTCATCCAATCGCACGGATACCGGGGCGCCTAAAGGGGTCCGAACTTCAAAAATTTATTCTGGGAGAACCGGGAGTCGGAATCCGAAACCGATCGCGTCCCCGTTCTCCGTTTCGCGAGCCCTTCCGCCTAAAAATGTCCGCGAGTCCCGACGGACTTTCCGGAAAAACACTAAAAATTGTCCCACAGTCGGACAGTCGTAAGAAAGGGATAACGGGAAGGGTAACGGAAAAAGCCAGGTCTTACATCACTCACCAATAAAAAACAAGTTTCGTCCCGAAACTTAACTCCCGCCTGCGGCGAAGAGGTCCGGGTAGCACTCCCCCATCTTGACTCTGGTTCCTAAGTTACCTCACCTTCTTCTTGGTTGCTTCACAGCGCCTTCCCCATTGGGGGATCGTTCGGTTTGCGCAACCTTTTTGTCCTCTCGTGCTAAGATCCGCATCGAGGTTTGGCAGTAAAGCCAACCGGTATGTCACCGGGCCTACGCGCTCCAACATCCCAAATATCGGGTCATTGACGCCAACCAACAATCCCAAAAGCTCGAACCATTAGCAATACGCAACTCATTTACTTAAGGCGTCCTGTCACACCGCCAGCGATCTTGTCCTGACTCAACCCACCTGGACGTCTATGGCGTACTGTTACAACGCCTCAGGTCTTGGCCCGTCTCACCTCACCTGGACGTCTAAGGCGTACTGTTACAACGCCTCGGGTCTGTTGTCACAAGGCCGGAAGTTGGACCTATTTAACCCTTGACTAAATAGCCAACATAAAAGACACTAAGTCTTCACCTCCTTATTGGGCAGGAGGGTACGAAGCATTACTTCTAAGGGTTCCTCTGGGGTCGTGGCCAAAATTTCCCCTGTACGAGGTCTTCCTTGCTACTACCTCCCTCGTAGCCGAAACGTCTGCTTTCCCCCGCCGGTCGCTGATGTTTCGCTTTCACCTGTTGGCACACCCAAAATTGCGCCACAATTTGTGCCACATCGCTCTTTCGATTTGGGCCACCAGAAGGTCTGCCATAGATCCCTGCACCTCTTTGTACCTCCGGAATGGGCGGTATAGGAGGTATTATATACTTTGGCTAGATTTTCTTCCCTCGTTTCTAGCTTATCGGGCACACGAATTCGTCCCCGGAACCTTATTACATCCCTGAGTCACTCGTAAAAATTCCGCCTTGCTCCGAGGACATTCTGTCTTGCACCAGTTGTAGTTACGTGTCCGTCGTTTGGTCTCCCAAGATCCTCTTGGAGATTCGTCAGACTAGATCTTATAGTCCTTTCCGGGCTTCGGCTGTATGAGCGCTGGCGCCTGTGTGCGTCTGTCTTTAAGTTCTTTGAAACTCCTTTGGCACTGGGCTGTCCAGACGAACCTCTACCCACTTTGGGTTAGTCGATTTAGGGAAGTGGCCTCCCACGAAGCGTCTGTAGTGGCCTGCCCGTCCTAAGAAGCTTCGGATCTCCGTCACCGTTGTTGGCCGAGCCCAGTTGGCCACCGACTCGATCCTCCTCGGATCCACTGCAATTCCAGATGTCGAAACGGTATGCCCCAAAAAGTCCACCTCACGGAGCCAAAACTCACACTTTATGAGTTTGGCATATGGTTGCTGATCCTGGAGGGTCTAGGGGATTACTCGCGAGTGTTCCCCATACCCCTTGTCCGTTGTGAGAGTAGATCGGAACGTCCACTATAAGACCATTACCGGCTGGTCTAAGGAGGGCTTGAGTATCCTATTCATCATGCCTGTGAATACCGCTGGTGCGTTAACGAGTCTGAACGGTATGACCGTGAACTCATGTCGACCACTCCGAGTTCGTAAGGCTGTTTTTCGGTAAGTCTGGTTCCCGGAGACGCACTTGGAACTTCAAGCAGTCAACTACCACTTAAAGATTGCCGCGTCTGTCGGCCCCAAGCGTGATGCCGTTAACTTTTAACGGAAACCTCATTAGTCCTTAGAGACTAAGAACCCGTCTCGCCCTCGCTGGGCAGGAAGGAGTACAGCCGCCTGCCTCGAGGGGTAGCCGGAGGATCCGACCGAACTTATTTCTACGATGGGATTTCTTCTAATATCTATGGTAGGGAGAAACATGAAGCGAGGTGGAGGAGTGGGATGCTGTTACGGGTGATGTCCCTGTTTCCGAGGGGCAGTTGAAACAATGGCGCCCCGGTTTGCCGCATCGAAAACGGTGGTCTTGCTTCTGGGGACATTCGGTCACTTGGTGTATTCCACCGCAATTGATGCAAGACTTGTCCACCGACCATTGTCCTCCCGTCGGCGCATTCGTGGTTCCTTATTGCCATCTCAGGTATTTAGGAGGCCGGCTCCTCTTGGTATGCTCCTTTCCAAAACAAGGTCGAGCTCGTTTCTTATCCCCGCCGCAATCTGAGCTCTCCCGTCGGGCTCGTGAACTCGCAAATTCGTGCTCCACTGTGGTGGCTCTATCGACCACCTCCTAGAAGGTGTGCAAATCCGCCGTTTGCACCACCTTGTAGATATCGCTTCGTAAACCATTCACAAAAAGACGGGCTTTGTGAGATTCATCTCTTATAACAGGGGGAACACATTTGGTCAACCTCACAATTTGCCCGTTGATAACCCGTAACTGTCTGACTTCCTTTCTTGATGTGCTTCCGGTCATCTTCCATCTGCTGTTTGATGCTGTCGGAGAGAAATTCCTCAAACAGTTTTTCTCGGAACGTGGTCCAAGATGGAAGGGCGGTGCCCTCGCAGTAACGGCGGTCATTCTGGGGATAGGTGTCACCACGGTCTCTCCCAAGGGAGCCCCAACAGTGGCCCCCGGCATAAGTCCCGAAGTTGCTGGTGTTAGTGCTGCTGAAGGCGTCGTCGGATGAACCGACGGTATCTCGGTCACCGAGGTCGGAGAAGGGGCAACCGTAGTCTCGCTGACCGCCACCGACGGTCTCGTCACTAGTGCGGTTGGTCCGGGCAAAGAAGCCTGGGCGACCTCCATTGGTAATGTCGACTGTTGCGCCCACTGCCGCATTTGTTCCATAAGGGTTGCCAACTGCCCGGCCACCTCTTGTAGTTGTTGTCGGAGCAGCTGATACTCCGCCGCTATTGGCACCGTACTTTCTGCCCCTGCGTTCTCCGCTGATAACCCCTTTCGGGCCATTAATCGCTACATACAAAGAAACCAAGTCAACCCTAGACCTATCGGGTCTAGCACCACGACCTACAGACGTACTAAAATTAAATCCCCCAGTTCACTTTATTAATCAGTAGTTAGTGTATTGCGCCCCGTGGATGTTGGGCCCCGACTGTTGTGGTTAAAGTTTACCTCTCTGATACCATCTTAATCTGTCACGCCCCGGGGGTTCGAATCGCGCGGAAGAGGAGCCACCAATGCCCCTGAATCAACCATATATTTTTTTTTGTATAACATTACTCCCCGGCGCGTGCCCAGACCCGCCGCATACACAAATTCACTCTGCAAACGGGCAGAGTCTCCTTTGTATATGCACGGCGTCTCAACTACAAAGTGTCTCACAAGGCGTAGCACACACAATCTCTAACCACATCAGTTGGGGTCTCGTACACATACAACCAAACAATTCACATGATATTCTAGCATTCACTTAGAGCATAGAGGCCGGTGTTTTGAAAGGATAAATAATCACAAGGTTTTGAAAGCGGCATCCACACGACGCCATCGTTTATGAAAACAGTTCGCAAACACATAAATCCCATAAGGTTTGTAAAGCTCGGTGCCCACACGACACCCACGTTTTAAAAGTAGTTTTCGCAAACGGTTTTCTTTGCTTTTCATCGTTCAAAACGGCCAAGTAAGAGAGAACGTAGAATTCATTCAATTATTCAAAAAGGAAAAAGGCAACATCCACTTCGACCCCACGGGGGTATCGCAAACCACAACTAACTAACATGAGTAATAAAAGATAAAGGGAAAGAAAGGTCACTGTGTCTGAAGCTCGATCAAAGTCAGAGCAGCACTCTTGCGGCCTCTCCGGTGCCCTAGCGCTCGACCCCGGACGGTCTGGGTGAACCTGTCGCGGAGTGGGGAGTCAGTGACAAGAAAATAACATAATAAGCAAATAGGGCTAAAGTCAGGCAAACCACGATAGAAACCAGAGCAACCAACAATGAAGCACCATGTGCAAACCATACAATGCTGAACCCCGTGCAAACAATATAATGCAGAACCTCGTGCAAACCAAAACCGGGCACCTCCCCCGGCAACCACACCGAGCACCTGCCTCGGAGACCCCTACCGAGCACCTGCCTCGGCCGCCGAGCACCCACCTCGGCATCATCCACCATAACCACACCCTGTATCAAAACAACATCGGGCACCTTCCCCGATGCCCACCGCCGAGCACCTGCCTCGACATCACCGCTCACACCCCCCACCCATGGGGGCCCCCATTCCTAACGCCACCACCGCGTGGGGTACACGGGTCAACGTACCACTTTTCCGGAAAAGCACACCCTTTGCGGTGGCCAAACCGCGGGTGTGCGTGTAGCAATCTCGAGCCTCATCCGAGCACCATCCTCGGCAAACCAGACCGAGCACCTGCCTCGGCACCCAAATATCCACACAATAGCTTTAACAGGGTTAGCAAATGTAAACATGCAATTACTAAGATCTTTGTGCGTGTAGCAAATCTCGAGCCTCTTCCGAGCACCATCCTCGGCAAACCGGACCGAGCACCTGCCTCGGCAACCAAATATCCACACAATAGCTTTAACAGGGTTAGCAAATGTAAACATGCAATTACTAAGATCTTTGTGCGTGTAGCAAATCTCGAGCCTCATCCGAGCACCAACCTCGGCAACCCAGACCGAGCACCAGACTCGGCAACCAAATATCCCCACAATGGCTTTAACAGGGTTAGCAAATGTAAACATGCAATTACTAAGTTCTTACCCCTTTTCCCATAACTCCGGAAACCAAGACAATGGAAGAGTCCCCACAGCGACCCATAGTCGCCATACTATAAAGATAATAAAACACAAACCTTTACCGGAGTTAACAATATTCCACAAGTTCAACTTTAATGTTCTGAAAGGTCACGTCGATCACTGCCCCCAACGCTAGTATGCCCCGAACAACCCTACCTTTGTTCGGATAGGGCGAACTGCCCGCCCGGTCTTCTACCGCGACAGCCGTAAATCCGGAGGTCCACATCACCCACCAAACCCCTCAACAAAATAAACATAGCAACAACGAAACTGTGCATAAAGAGGTTCTAAGGGGTACCCACCTGGAACGCGAAGAAAAGGGTGTGCGGGAAAAATTCCAGTCAGAAGTTCTCCCGCCTTGCGCCCGAAAAACTAAGGTAGGAAAAGTATTGTTAAAAACATCGTCGTAGTCAAAAACACTCAAAAACGGGGCGAAACGGGCCAAAAACGGAGCTCCCGGGCCTCCGGGCTGTAGTCTGGTGCACGGGTCCAGGCGTGGACCGAGTTCACGGCTCAGAGGAAGCGGCAGCGTAAACCGGGCTCACCCCGGGGGCGTGCACCAAAAGGAATGGGCCGGGCCGGTGCACGACAGAGCGCGCACCGGGCTCACGCGCTCCCTGCCGAGGCGGCAGCGCCGGGTGCACGCCTGGCGCGTGCACCGCGCGGCCTGGGCCGGGCTGGTGCACACGCCCGTGAGCCGGGTCCTCACTACCGGGCTGCGGGGGCGAGCGCCGGGTGCACGCTTGGCGAGTGCACCGCGCAGCCTGGGCTGGGCTGGTGCACGCGCCCGTGCGCCGGGTCCGCCCCTCCTGGCCGTGCGGGCGTGCGGCGGGTGCACGGGTGGCCTGGTGGACCGCGCGGCCTGAAGCCGTACGGAAGGGAACAGTAAACCCTAATTTCGCCCCCCACGCGGCTCCGGTTGCGCGATTTCGACTCCGTTTCCGCTCCCGTGCGACTCCGGCGACGACCCCGGGGGCATGATAACGGCGGCGGCGGCCTCCCGTTCAACGACGGCGGCGGCGGCCTCCCGTTCAACACCAAGTAATGCCCAAGACAACCACAAAAGGAAAATCTCACATCGAAACAATAACCGGGGAGACCCGAATCGCTCACCTTGTTTTCGCCGGTGGGGGAGAAGGAGGAAAGAGGGTCGCCCGTTCCTCGCTCGATCACTCTCGCAGGGAGGCATCTCCCCATCTCTCGTCTCGTTTGCGCCGCTTCTTGAAAAGAGAGGAAATATCGATTTGGGTTCCTCTTTTCTTTCTTAAAAGCGCCGCCTTAAACCCTAGCCGTCAAGAGAGAAAACCAAGAGGGAAAAGAAAAACCCTACGGCCCCCGGTTTTAAGGAAAACCCTAATAAAAAATCGGCGGCTAAGATTGTCTCGAAAAACGTGTCATCCAATCGCACGGATACCGGGGCGCCTAAAGGGGTCCGAACTTCAAAAATTTATTCTGGGAGAACCGGGAGTCGGAATCCGAAACCGATCGCGTCCCCGTTCTCCGTTTCACGAGCCCTTCCGCCTAAAAATGTCCGCGAGTCCCGACGGACTTTCCGAAAAAACACTAAAAATTGTCCCACAGTCGGACAGTCGTAAGAAAGGGATAACGGGAAGGGTAACGGAAAAGCCAGGTCTTACACGAGACTCATCTCACATTTCCGGCTGGTGAATGGCTCTGATACCAACTGTAACCGCCTCATCTGCTCGACCAACGGCGCCTGCTGCGAGATCAATAAGCTCAGACTCATCCTCCTACTCAAAGCATCTGCCACGACATTGGCCTTGCCGGGATGATAAAGGATACTCAGATCATAATCCTTTAACAGCTCCAACCACCGGCGTTGCCTCAAATTCAGCTCCTTTTGGGTGAACAGATACTTCAAGCTTTTGTGATCAGTATATATCTCGCAATGCTCTCCATACAAATAATGCCGCCACAGCTTCAGAGCAAACACCACCGCTGCTAGCTCAAGATCGTGAGTAGGGTAATTTTTCTCATAGTCCTTTAATTGCCGTGAAGCATAGGCAATTACCCTACCACGCTGCATCAATACACACCCCAGACCACTATGTGAGGCATCACTGTAAAGCACAAATCCTTCCCCCATAACTGGGAGGGCAAGGATTGGAGCGATCATCAACCTCTACTTCAGCTCCTCAAAACAGCTCTGGCAAGTCTCGCTCCAAACAAACTTAACTCCTTTCCTGGTCAGACGAGTGAGGGGAGAGGAAAGCTTCGCAAAGCCTTCCACAAAGCGCCGATAGTAGCCCGCCAAACCAAGAAAGCTCCGCACCTCAGTGATAGTCGTCGGCCTCGGCCAATCACGAATAGCATCCACCTTGGCCGGATCCACCGCCACTCCAGCAGCTGAAACAACATGACCCAGAAAGGCGACCTCCCGGAGCCAAAACTCGCACTTTTTGAACTTGGCATACAGCCTCTTCTCTCGCAGAAGCTGCAGCACAGTCCTCAAGTGCTCCTCGTGCTCCAGATCACTCCGGGAGTAGATCAGAATATCATCGATGAACACCACCACAAACCGGTCCAAAAACGGCTGAAATATCCTGTTCATTAAATCCATGAATGCGGTAGGGGCATTTGTCAACCCGAAAGGCATCACAGTAAACTCATAATGCCCGTACCGCATCTAAAAGCCGTTTTGGAGATGTCCTCGGCCCTCACCCTCAGCTGGTGGTAACCGGACTGCAGATCAATTTTCGAGAACACAGACGCTCCCTGCAGCTGATCAAACAAATCATCTATCCGGGGGAGGGGATAGTTATTCCGGATGGTCACTTTGTTCAATTCCCTATAATCCACACACAATCGGAGTGACCCATCCTTCTTCTTCACAAACAACACAGGCGCTCCCCACGGAGAAACACTGGGTCTGATGAAGCCCCTATCCAAAAGATCCTGAAGCTGGGCTTTCAACTCCCTCAACTCAGCTGGCGCCATCCTATAGGGTGCCTTTGAGATTGGTGCAGTCCCAGGGACTACATCAATCACAAACTCAATCTCCCTCTCCGGCGGCATCGTCGTCAACTCAGGGGAAAACACATCTGGGAACTCTCGGACAATAGGGATATCCTCGAGTCCCAGTGCCGCCGTAGGCACGTCCACCACAGTGGCCAAAAAGGCAGTGCAACCTCTGCTCATCATCCTTCTAGCCCTCGCCGAGGAAATGGTCGCTGCGAACAGCGTGCTCTGGCAGCCAGTAAAGATGAACTCCTCCTGTCCATGCTCACGAAGAGTCACCGTCCTCTCTCTGCAGTCGATAGTGGCGGAATACCGTGACAGCCAATCCATCCCTAGCACCAAGTCAAAATCCTGGAGCTGCTGCAAAACAAGCAAGTCTGCAGGCAATATCCAAGGCCCCAACTGTACTGGGCATGCCACACAACGCTCCTCGACAAGCAAAGTATGATCAGAAATCCGCACTTCTAATGCATGTGACAAGGACTCTACCTCTAGACCTGCTCGCTGGAGTATAAGGTCGCTGAGCTGGTGGCCGCTTCTGCTGAGGGGGGTATGGAGCCGACGCCGAAGAAGGTGCCGAAGAAGTAGTAAGGGGGTAGGTAGCTCGCACATGCCCCGGCTGTCCACAACGGAAGCATTGACCCCATCTCTGGTCACAAGTGATGGCGGCATGCTGACCTCCACAGAAGATACATCGGTCAGAAGATCGGGGCTGTCTCGACTGCTGCTGCTGCTGTCTCGAGGACTGCTGCTGAGATTTCTCCTGCCTCTGCTGCGATCTCTGCTGCTGGTGCTGTTGCGTCTGCTGCTGCGGTCTCTGGGGTCCACCAGGCCCTCTCCTCTCAGATCGCCCACGGCCATAAGGCTGGGACTACGGCGGCCGTGGTGGTCCCCATGAGCTGGCCTGTCCCCCGTCCTCTGGGGCTGGTCGCTTCCTATCGGAACTCTGCGCGACCGCGGCCCTCCGTCTGGCCACCACCTGATCACCTCTCTCCACCCACTGTGCATGCTCTGCGGCTGCCTCCAGAGTCTGAAATCTCTGAGCATGCACCAGTGTGTAAATCTCTGGACGGAGGCCTCCCTCGAACAACTCAACCTGGTGCGGACCGTCACGAGCGACGAAGGGCACACAGTTCAGCAACTCCATGAATTCCTGAAAATAAGCATGAGCCGATCGATCGCCCTGCTGCAGGTTCTTCAAGTCGTCCTCTAACTTCTTCTTCACACTGGTCGAGAAATAGGTGTCCAGCACCATCCTCCGGAACTCCTCCCAAGGCAGCTGCCGAGTAATCCGGAACTCCAGTGGCTCTACCCGTTGCCACCAAAAATCAGCATCTCCGTCCAAACAGTGCACCGCCATGTGCACTCGATACCTCGGGTCGACGAAGAAGTCCCGAAAAAGCTTCTCCATCGCAGAAAGCCATCTCCCAACCGCCCAGGGCTGCGCATCCCGCCCTGAGAATCTAGGTGGTCCCCGCTGAACAAACTTGGAGAGTTTGTCAGCACTATCCTGCTCCTCCTCCGCAGTCAAAGGCTGAATAACTCCAGGAGCCCTGCTACTCGAAGATGGCGCTGACGGCACAAAAGGTGCAACAGGAGGCACAAGGGCCTCAGGAACAGCTGGGGGTGGTGCCTCCCTCTGAGCAAGCAGCTGATCAATCCTCTGCTCCTGGCGGCGCTGACCCTCCGCCAACTGGGCCACCAAGGCCCTCAACTCAGTAAGCTCGGGGGGTGTAGGCTGCTCTGGCTCATCAGGGGGTAAAGGGACACCCCGAGTGGGAATCCGACGTCGAGGAGGCATCCTGCCACAAAAAACCA
This sequence comes from Tillandsia leiboldiana, assembly GCA_029204045.2. Lineage (NCBI taxonomy): Eukaryota > Viridiplantae > Streptophyta > Magnoliopsida > Poales > Bromeliaceae > Tillandsia > Tillandsia leiboldiana. The sequence continues at coordinate 32,062,162 of CM055065.1, forward strand.
AACATCAGCAACAAAACCCCCCACGACCCAATCTGGCGAAAGTCAAAAGACATCCCCCTATTTCTGTAACCTTATGTTGTCTGCAGCCACATAATAGTTCAACAGAAATAGACTATGTCGATCTCTCTTCACTCACAGGAAGAGTTAACAATAAAAATCACCGACTTTCGCAACAAGTCACGCCACTCACGCCCTATTATCCTAGTGTCTGTCCAAAAGCCTAGGGTTTCCTAAGTCCCAACTGACCTATCCCTAAGCTCTGATACCAACTTAATCTGTCACGCCCCGGGTGTAAACCAGAACCCGGACCCGTCTACAGATCCGCCGTGCATGCGGTATTTTCCACATATACGAAGCGTCGGTAACCTGCTCAGATAAGAAGAGATAATAATACAAGAGCATAATAATCAAAGCTAAACTAAAACTGATGTATCTCAGACAGAAGCTGGAAGTAAAAGAGTACAATAGTGAAATAGAATACAGATGTCTCTCCCAGCTCACCACTAAAATACAAACAGCTGGCAGAAGCCAGACCCAAAAAGAAATAAACAAAAGCTGTCTGAGAAGTCCGGGTACCCAAAATCTCCAGCTACAACCCTCGGGTGGCTCTCTATCTAGTCCGCAATCCGCTTACCTCGATCAGTTGCTGACGGCCCAGTAACTCCCGCAGAGGACTCTGCAAAACAAAGGGGAAGAAAGAAACCAGAAAAGGCAATGGGGGTAAGTACTACTATAAACAGTAGCCTCCCCTAGTGGGTAAAGCCTCAGCTCAGACATGCCCACCAGGTGATCAGAGGCAGAAGGGAAAGGAGAAGATAGGGGGGGGGGGGGGGTGAAGATAAATGAAGCAACTGGTAAAATGCTATCCCTAATATGCCTCTACATGACTGACCAATAAGGATGGAGAAAGTGATGCATCAGCATCAAGAAGCCTGTCAAATCGACCCAATCTGACCGCCAGTGAACACTGGCACTGCCTGCTCTGCTGTCGAACTCAAGAACCCAGCATGGTGCCCGGCGCTCTGCACCGTGGAAAGCCTACTCCGGAGTGGCACTCGAGGGGAGCGACCCACACGAGTAAAGTATCACTGTAACAAGCATCTCTGTAACCACTGTCTCATAATAGCAGGACTGGATCATGACTATGATCAAAGTGGGAAACTCCGTCCACTAAAGAAAGCCCGATCCCCAAAACCCCCAATCTGATGCAATAGTAACAACCCGGTCAACCACCCAAGATCCGTGGTCGCCGCAACACCCTGTCAAAAGCCCAACCTGTCCCAAATCCCCAATACCTGACTACACTGTCCAACACACGCTCGAACCTGAGCGACTATGCCGCAAGTCTATCAATAATAGGAGAAGAAAAGAATAAATGCATGGTTTCTCCTAAGTCAAGTCCCAAAAGATAGTATAGCAGTAAAAGATGACATAATTAAGTGACCCGTTTAATCATGCATTGTCTTAATATTTTGTCCATTTTCCAAGAATAATCAGTTTAGAGAATAAAGGCTAAGGTGACAGTCACATATGAACAATCATCCATTTTGCAGTCCACAAATTCCACATGGATCAAATAACCATTAAATAATTTCCCTAAGGCATGCAAGACTACCAATCAATAAGTTAGCATCAACAAATCAGGGGAATTCTGATGTTCCTAGTGGGCATATCAAAGGAGAGGAATAGAACAACCACCCACCTGAAGCGCAAACTGTCCGGATCCGTACAGATGAAAATACCAAAACTCCAATTCCTTGCTCTAGCAAAATCAGCACACCCGTAATACTCCTGGCACAATACAAAGCTCACTAATTACACTAAGGCTCCCAAATATAACTCTCATTAACACATACAACATCCGTCCCAAAACTGTTAAATTTTCACCTGCAGAGAGTGCCCAGAAAATTCCCAGAAAAATACCACAGCGATCCTTGCGTCGATAGCTTCGCAACGGTACCTTGCACGTCCAAATCTGAGTCCGGTAAGTCAAGTTATAAATTCGGCAAGGGGGGTATATTCATACCAAATCTGTGCTAAAAACTGTGCACTGTTCACAGAGAAAAACAGAGATTTCACCTCGAAATAAATCTCAAGAAATTCCAAGAAAAATACGAGCGCGTTCCTTGCGATCCGTAGATGAAAAAGTTGTATAAGCTTGTTTCCGTCAGACGCTCGTGCGCGAAGATATGGCCTCCCCAATCAGCTGCTGTCTCAAAATCCCTCACAGAAAAAGGGGGACCATTGTTACCTCGGGATCCGAGCCAAGAATTCAAAATGAGAAAGAGTGATCAAAATAAAAGATGAATCCCTACCTCTTAGGAGTCTGTCTGCGCAAGAATCACAGAAGAAGGATCTCGGGGTAGCCCAGGGGAGTTAAAACACTGTCGCTGCGCTGAAGAGGAACGCAAGAAATGCAATGTCGCGCCGCGCCGTAAAATGGAGAACCTCGGGATGCGTGCACTCAGAAATTCCAAAACTTTGCAGGATGATAGAGGACTCAGAGAGGGAGAATTTGTCTTAAGAGAGCTTAGGCAAAGGGTGAGAGGGTTGAGAGAAAAAAAAACACATAAGAGGGCTCGGGTTGGGAATTTATAGGCTGAAGAATCTTTTAGAAAAATACCCATCATGTCCTCTCTCGCTTTCGCTGCGCCCGGTGCACGTGCGCTCGCCAATGGCGGCGCGCCACGTGGCCCCAACCACCGTGCACCGCGCCGTGCACCGCGCACGTCGCGCCTACCCGCACGTCGCGTACGGCACCTGCTCCACCCATTGTGTGGACCGCACGCACAACGCCGCACCAATCAACAGCCGCCACGTGTCCCTCTTCGGTCCACCGTGCACCCGAAGAACTCCCGTGGACCGCGTCTCCTGGACCAACGAACCAAAAGCCGCCACGTGGCACCGCCCTGGTGCACGCCCGCCGCCGTGGACCGCGCGCCTGCCCGCGCACCCGAGCGCCTGCCCGCGCCCTGCCCGCGCCGCGTGCCGCCGCCTGCCGCCTGCCCGAGGCTGCGCCGCCGCTCGCCGGCGCTGCCCGCCGCCGCCGGCCGCCGCCGGCGATCGCCGGAGACACTGTTCCGGCGTGAACAGTAACCGCAAGCTCAAAACTAACAAGTGAATAGCCCATCTTGACCGTTTTCGCGCGCTGATTCCAAAAACGGTGTCCATTTTGCCAAATTCCACTCCTATAATTTGCCGGAGGCTCCCGGAAAGGTATTTTTGATCCGAATTTCGCGCCGAGTCCAAATTTGATATCCAAATTGTGCGGAAACACCACTAAACATCCGACGGGGTCTCCCGGTTACCCACGTGATCCATTTGAAGCCCCGAGTTCATTACTTGTGTCCAAATTGGCGCACGAACACCGCCGGGATGCCCCATAGGCCTCCAGAAGCTGCTGGTGACACTGTAGAAGCCCTGCAAAGATCCGGGTCACCACAATCCCGATCCCCAATCTGATGTGATAATAACATCCGGTCAACCGCCCAAAATGCGCGGTCGCCGCTGAACCCACAAATCCCAATCTGGTGAAATAAAACATCTGGTCGACTGCCTAACATTCGCGGTTGCCATAATGCCCCACAATCCACAAATAAGTCTAAACTGTCCCATACTCAAGATCCCAACTACACCATCCCAAAACTCTGCTTGAACTGAAGCAACATACATAAGTATAACAGTGAGAATAACTACACATGTTTTCTCCTAAGTCAGATCCCAATAAGATGGTGTAGCAATAATAGTAGCCTAACTAGATGTCCATACAAGCATGCGATTGTCCTTTTTAAAAGCAGTAGAAAAGTGTCTGATATTCATTTTAAAAGATAAATCTTAATATACCAACATGTTAAGTCAATTGCATGCAAGGTTAGGATATAGCATTTGTCCAACAATATTGTCCCAAGTTTAACACCTAAGGGCTACCAATTAATTGTGGGGGTCAAGATATCAGGTTCTCACATCAACTATTAGCTTATCACATTTAAATTGGGGCAACTTAATAATCCTAGTGAGCAAGTCAACAGTGAGGGAAACACAACCACCCACCTCGAAAAGCGTGCACAGCACCCGAAGAAACACTCCGCTGCCCACAGTCCTCTAAAACCGCTGTCTGCCGAAAACAGTGTCCTACAACAACAAACATTGCACACGGTGTAAAAATTACAAGTCCCAAATACAGCTTTTGCTATTTTTACAACCAGCACGCAAAACGAGGCATTTCACCTCTGTCCCGAGCTCCAAAAATCCCAGAAAAATCATGGTTGCGTTCCTCGCGAAAAGTAGGCCCAAAACGAAACGCCTCGATCCGATGTTCCTACGCCAAGATATAAATCGTTGAAGTCACCGCTGTCCAAAGATTCCATACAGCAAAAGGAGGGTCAAAAACACCTCGGGAACCGTGCCAAGAATTTGGAATCCAGAGAAATCACCAACACGAAAAATGAAGCCCTACCTCTCAGGAACACACCGGCGAAGAAATCATCAAAATCGGACTCCTGTACTGCGCAAGGGGCTTCTCGGACTGAGATGAGACGATAACGGGCCTAATTAGGGGGAAAAACGAGGCGCACTGTAAAATCCGGATCGCCGTTGTCGAGCTTCCAAAAATTCTGGAAATCCACCACGAGATGCAAAATAATGTGAGGAACAACTTGTCTAAAGATCCCTCCCTCTCATTCCCTCTCTACACTTCGGAAAAAGAAAGAGAAGAAAGAGAGGTGGGCTGCCTTATATAGGCCCAAAAATCCTTTGGATTAATGACGGCCATGTCCCCAGTTTCGGGCCCCGAAACCGGGCCGCACAGTAACCCGGCCCAACTCGGCCCGCTCCGCACACCGGATTCGGCCGGACCGCGTGGCCGTCCAACCCGTCCCGCTGCTCGACACGTGTCCCCCGCACAGGGGACAGCGCGGCCGGCCAATCGGGCGCGCCCACGTGTCCCCGCAATCGGCGGCTGGGGTGGGAGGCGCCCGCCTATGGTGCGGTGCCACGTGGCCCGCGTGCGCCGCCGCGCCCGACACGGCAGTCGGGCGGCCGCCGCCGCGCCCACGCGCGCCCACGTGCGTACGGCCGCAGCCTCGCGGCTCAGCGTGCGCCACACGCACATGGGCCAACCAATCCGGGGCCGCCACGTGGCGCGCCCCGGTCCACCGTGCACCGCGCACACAGCCGCGCCTGCCCCGGCCTGCCCGGCCTGCCCGGGCCTTGACTCTGCACCGCGCGCTCTGCACCGGCCCAACCGCGTGCCGCCACGTGGCCCGCCGGTCCACCGTGCACCGGCGGCCCACTCCGTCGACCGGGAGGCGTGCGCCGGCCCAATGAAAGGGTGCCACGTGTCCAGGCCGGTCCACAGCTCCCCCCATGCACCAATTTTGCGCAGAAAACTTCCGGGGGTCCCTTTTTGGGCATCCGGACTCCGAAAAATATAAATAAATAGCCGTTTTCAAGCATTTTTCCGCGCTGAATCCAAATACGGCCTTCGTTCATTCTGAAACCACTTCTAAAATTCGGCAAATGCAGCCGAAGGTCCGGCTTGCTCCCAAATCCTTACTGAGTTCAAACAACACATCACTTGACATGTTGGGGCCCCACCTACCAATAATAGGTGTTCCACACCCCGAAACAGGGGAAAAACCACTGGGGATCCTGGGACACTACAATATATCTAATCAATTTATTGTAAGGGGTGGCTCCTTGAGCATCTTTCAATAAAATCCCCACCTTATACCAACCTTGGAATTTGACAGAGTCAAGTATTCCAAAAAGCATTTTATCTTATCAAGTTGAAAAACCATGCTAGGTATACATGTGGTAGCTGCACACAGTGCTCGGACGACCGAGGTGGTAGCTCTTTCCTCCATGTGGTGGTAGTTTTCACACTCCTCATTGGGATGTAACTGTTTCCACATCTTTTGAGCATAAATATTTTAACAAACTCCCCCTCAATTGGCTATCAATTATCTAAGATATGCGGTATTCAACCAAAGATTGATCTCGAGTTTCATACTTAACTGAATTTTCAAATATGATAAAAACTATACCAAGAGATCATATAAGAGAGAAATTGACTTTGATCAATTAAAGATGACTTAATTGACATAAATGATCATTGCATCAAATGAATTATTATGATATCCAGAGCATAAGAAATTTCTAAATATATGAAAGGATGCAAATAAAGTCAATTACATATGCTCAATTAATGTTCTATGTACAAACGTGGATAAGGAACAAAAACACAAAACAAAACCTAACCTAAGCAATGATTTCAAAAAGTGTTATTTCAATGAAAGCATTCCAATTGCTTTACGTAAATGAATAAACCGTTTTTGATCCAAAGGTTTTGCTAATCCTCAGTTGAAATATAGAAAATTTGAAGTAAATTTGATTCAACTAGCTCTCTTAGAAAATGATATCTAAGTTCAATGTGTTTTGTTCTCGAGTGCAACACAGGATTTTTAGAAATATTTATAGCACTTGTGTTGTCACAAAGAATAGTTACCGAAGTTGCTGAAATTCGGAAGTTGCTCAACACGCTTTTCATCCAAATGAGTTGAGTTGAACAACTACCAGCTGAGATATATTCCGCTTCGGCAGTCGAGAGTGCTATGTAGTTTTGCTTTTTACTATGCCATGCAACAAGGCAGTGGCCAAGATAAAAACATGCACCACTCGTACATTTCCGATCATCCACAGATCCTGCCCAATCGGCATCTGAATATCCTATAATGTCAAGCGTTGTTCCCATAGGATACCAAATTCCGAAATTCAAAGTTCCTTTGATGTACCGGATGATCCTTTTCACCGCTTTCAGGTGAACCCCTTTTGGTGCTGATTGATATCTCGTGCAGATCCCAACACTAAAGGATATATCCAGGCGACTAGCCGTGAGGTAGAGTAGACTTCCAATCATGCTACGATAAAGCCTCTCGTCTACACTTTCACTAAGAGATTCACTTCCTAATCCCTTATTGCTAGTTCCCATTGGAGTCGGAAAATCTTTAGAGTTTTCTAAATCGAAATTCTTCACCAACTCCATTGCATACTTGGATTGGCACAAATGGATGCCTTCTTCATTTTGTTTCACTTGCAATCCAAGAAAATATGTTAGTTCCCCCATCATAGACATCTCAAATTCGCTTTCCATGGTTTCAACGAATTTAGAAGCATCATTGTCCCTTGTTGCTCCAAATACAATGTCATCGACATAGATTTGTGCTACAATGAAGTTATCCTGATAATGCTTCACAAAGAGAGTCCGATCTGCTCCCCCTCGAGTGTAGCCCTTTTCCAATAGGTGCTTTGTTAACCTTTCGTTCCACGCTCGCGGTTCTTGTTTTAGACCGTAAAGAGCCTTCTTCAAACAAAAAACATGGTTATGTTGTTTATAGTCTACAAAACCTTTCGGTTGAGCCACATAAACTTCATCGTTCAAAAACCCATTTAAAAACGCGCTCTTAACGTCCATTTGAAAGAGTTTGATTTTAAAGTAGTAAGCAATTGCGAACAAAATACGAATCGACTCGAGTCAAGCAACTTGGGCGAACGTCTCATCAAAGTCTATAACTTCTATTTGTGAATAGCCCTGAGCAGCTAGACGTGCTTTGTTCCTGATGATGGTACCATCCTCGTTTTTCTTATTCTTGAAAATCTATTTAGTACCAATCACATTGTGTTGCTTTGGTGGCTTCGTTAGTTCCCAGACTTTGTTTCTTTCGAACTGATGGAGCTCTTCCTGCATCGTTTCAATCCAGTAGTCATCCTGAAGAGCTTCATCGACGTTCTTTGGTTCTACCATGGAGACGTAACATGCGACTCCACAAACCAATTGTCTCCGAGTACTCCTGACTCCTTCTTGTGGGTCTCCAATAATGTTCGATTCCGGATGATCCTTGGAGATACGTAGCGTTTGAGGTAACGGAGTACTCGGAGGTACATGTGATGATTCCTGCATATCAGATAAACTGGAAGAACCATTAGATGCATCAACTTTATCAAAAGAGTTATTATGAGAAGATGCATTTACAGGAGTATCATCATCTAGAGACATATCAGGGGTAGATTTATCAGATGCAAAATGAAAAACTTCATTACTTTAACATTAATAGATTCTACCATCGTTTTAGATTCCAAGTTAAATACCCGATATGCTCTGCTGTTTGTAGAATAACCCATGAAAATCCCTTCGTCACTTCGAGAGTCGAATTTACCAAGATTTTCGCGATCACGCAAAATATAACAGCGACTCCCAAAGATACGAAAATATTTGATATTCGGTTTTCTACAAAACCATAGTTCATATGGTGTATTTAAAGTTCCCGGGCGCAAATACACTCGATTAATTACATAGACGGCGGTGTTCACAGCTTCAGCCCAAAAATGTGACGGTAAATTCCGGCTGTGAAGCATAACACGAGCCATCTCTTGAACAACCCTGTTTTTTCGCTCGACTACACCATTCTGTTGAGGTGTATAGGGTGCTGAGAATTCATGTTTTATGCCGTTGGAAGTGCAAAAATCAATGAATTTAGAATTAATGAATTCTCCACCTCTATCACTTCGAACACGAATGATCTTTTCATTTCTTTCAATCATAATACGATGACAAACCTCATGAAAAGAGTCGAAAGTATCCGCTTTCTCTTTTAAAAATGTTACCCATGAATATCTAGAGAAATCATCAACCAAAAGAAAAATGTACCACTTACCTCCCAAGCTTGGTTGACGTGTCGGCCCCATTAAGTCCATATGCAGTAATTCTAAGGGCCGTTTGGTACCAACGTGGTTCAAAGACGAAGGAAGAATTCACCTTTGCATACCCAAACCTTTTGAGTTTTGGAGTACGTCGGCAATGATTGTGAAGTTATTACCTTTGGTGAAAGAGTCTTGATTGATTCATCGCTTTTCCTTGACGTCGTCGTCTTGTTTGATGTACTACCAATGTTCTTTTCTTTTGAAACATCCTTCTTTGATTTCCGGGGAGTGAACTCATTGGTAGTTGTTGCAAGAGGCGCTTGATTTGTTCGTTTCGCTCCAATCTTACAATCTCTTCGTATGTGCCCTGCAAAACCACAACGAAAACATACCTTTGTACTTGACGATCCCGAAGTAGGTGAGGTAAGGTTGTTGTCGTTGATTGCAGTGAATTCCGTCGTCGGAGGAGGAGATACTGACTGGGGCACAAAAACTGTCCCAACCGAACTAGGACTGTCTTCAGTTCGATTGTATCCAAGGCCGAAACGGTTTGTTTAACCAAGACCAAGCATCTTATCCAACTTGCTCCTTCCCTAAGAAAATCGCTTTTAATCATCCTTAAGTTGGAAAATGGTCTTCATCATCTCCATCTTTTCCTGTCGAGCCTCGGAGTAGAGCTTCAAGAAGTAACTTGCTTTATCAACCATTTTTACGTGTTCCTTCTCGAAATGCTCATTTTTCTCTTGAAGTGAAACATTTACTTTGATCAAGTTATCCCTTTCCACTTCAAGATCGTTTGAGAGAGAAGTTGCCCTTTTTAATTCTTCTTCGAGATCCTGCAATCTCCCTCTCAAACCCTTGTTTTGCTTTGCTAGTTTCTTTGAATCCCTTAAAAGTTTATGGTAGGCAAAAGCAAAGTCTTCACCTTCGGAGTTGCTCGATTCGTTGTCCGTTGCATTCTTTTCAACTTGGGAGGAGTTGGACAAGGAATCAGATGTACTTGCCATAAAGCACACGAAGGGTGAAGATGTGGACGCGTGGAATGCCTTTGCGTTATTTTCCTCATCACTGGAAGATGACTCATTTGACGTTGAGGTGTCATCCCAAGTGACGGCTTGCATCGCTTTCTTCTTCGACGGATTCTTATTGGGACTCTCCGTTGAGATATGGCCGTATCCTCGGCACTTGAAGCATTGGATTTGTCCCTCTGAGCTTTTCTTATCCTTTGAAAAACTCTCTTGCTTTCTTGACTTGTAGCTTGAAGAACCTTTGCCTTTCTTCGACTTTACGAAGGATGAAGTTTTACTTGAATTACCCCTTCGAAAGTTTCGGCAAAATTTCCTTGTCAAGAGAGCAAGCTGCTTCTCAAAATCCTCCATAGATAGGTTCTCGTCGTCGTCTGAGGAGGATGAATCTGCGTCTTCTTCTTTTGTTGTTTTCAACGCAAAACTTGAAGACTTAGAAGAGGATGCCTTTCCAGAAGAATAGTTAGTAGGAAATGCCATTTCATATGTTTGAAGTGAACCAACTAATTCTTCTACGCGGATTTCGTCCGGGTGTTTAATAGTTTCATTGGCCGTAACCTTGGAACAAAATCTTTCACGAAGATTCCTTAAAATCTTTCTTACAACTTTAAATTCTGGAATTTTCTCTCCCAAGTTAGCACATATATTCACGATGTCTTGCAATCGCGTATAGTAATCTTTGAACGATTCATTTTCTGGAGCATTTACTTTCCCCTCCCCCTCATGTATCGCTAAATCTCTGTTGAAAGTCCCGCTAGGCACCTACCCCAGGTTTCAGAATATTTTGGGCCCCAACCCCAATACCGTACTCATCTTCTTGGTGCCTCCAACCCCTCCACTGCCCAAGTAGCAGTCGCCTCTCCTTGAGGGGTCCCCACTAACCTCCCCTTGTGGGGTACACGGGTAAACGACTTACCATCTTTCCAAAAAAATACACCCTCTGCAGTGGCCAAACTGCCGGTGTGCGTGTAAGCAATATGAGTATATTTATTGCCTTGCAATCTCAGCCGCTCTAGTCAGAAAAATATAACGCACCTACGACAGCAGCCGCTTTGATTGACATAGTAAAAGGGATTCACATGCTATGGGGTTAGTCAAACTATAAACATATCTACTTTATCATAATGAGTATCCGAAAACGACACCACATCGGTAATAACCAACACCTACCCACCTCGATTATGTGAAATGTGTACTCCGGAGACCGACCCTTCCTCTCTATTGACGCTGGGACCTAGAAGTAGTCCCCAAAAGAGCCGTGGTCAGATCAGAAATATAATAGTCGATAAACCGAGCCCAACAACTCAAAAACACTAAAGACAACTCGACCCGGCGGTGGCGCCCGCGCGCGTTGAGCGACGCGGCCGCCCCCGCGGTGTTGCGGGTCGTACGGCTGCGCGGGCACCAGCCCCGGGCGGCATTTGCCGTGACCGCACGGTGCAAGCCTCGGCCGCGCGGGCACCAACCCCACGCGGTCCGATCCGCAACCGTGCGGACCTCAGCCCCGCACGGCGCAAGCCCCGGCCGCGCGAGCACCGGTCCCGCGCGGCACTTGCCGCGGCCGCGCGGGCGCCGCAACCGCGCGGGCGCCCGCCCGTGCGGCATTAGCCACGGCCGCGCGGGCATGCGCCCAGCGCGGCACGTTCTACTGCCGCCGCGCGGGCACCCGCCCGCGTGGCACAAACCGCAGCCGCGCGGGTAAGGCCTCGCGCGGCATGCACCGCCGCCGCGCGGGCGCCCGCCTGCGCGGCACCAGCTCTGGCCGCGCGGGCATGGCCCCGCACGGCGCGCGCCCCAGCCGCGCGGGTGCCTGCCCGCGCGGCACTAGCCGCGGCCGCGCGGGCTTGGGTCCCGCGCGGCGCGTGCCTCGACCGCGCGGGCGCTTCCCCGCGCGGGCACTCGCCCGCACGGCGCTTGCCGCGGCCGCGCGGGCACCGGCCCCGTGCGGCGCTTACCGCGGCCGCGCGGGCACCGGCCCCGCGTGGTGCTTACCCTAGCCGCAGCCACGCGGGGATCTTGGTCCCGCGCGGCTCTAGCCGCGGCCGCGCGGGCACCGTCCCCGCGCGGCGCGCATTACGGTCGCGCGGCGATGCCCTAGTGCTTCGCGGCGCGACGCGTTGGGTGGCAAACGGCTACTCCTAAACTCCGTGAAAGACCGAAACCCAAAAACCGAGCGAAACTATACAAAAATAAATCTTGTTTACCTCTAATCGTAGGAGACGGTTATCCGTTCACGCTCCCAGTTTCGGCACATTCGTCGGGAGGATTTGGGTCCTTTAGCCTTCTCCTTCTTTTCCACCGTTCCCTTCCGATTAGGGTTTCGCCTTTCCTCTCGTTTCCTTCCGGTTAGGGTTTTGTCTTTTTCCTTTTCTCTCTTTTTCTTTCAGGAGGAGATACAAAATAATCTTTTTGTACGACAAAAACCACATCGGGTATTTTAAAATCCTAATTAATTAATTCCTCAATTAATTAATTTCTCAATTAATTAATTCCTCGATTAAGATCCTTCGTGATAATTCTTTAAAGATAATTCCCTCTTTTTCCTCGGAAAGCGTGCCAAATCACTTACGCGGATTTCGATGCACCCCCTGGCCATTACGATCACTTTCTACCCCTTTCCGGGAGTTCCGTAAGTCGGAATCCGGATCCGATCGCACTGTCGTCCTCCGTTTTCCGAGCTCTATCGCAGAAAAATACCCGACCCTCCGAATTATCGACTTAAGTAAACCCGTTACATTTGTTACATAGAACCGAAACTTTATTAGCCGGAGGTATAAAGTGTTACAAAATCTATGATATTACAAAACCATTGGAAGAGGATAAGAATCAAAAACTAACCTTATCTGGAATTTTTCAGGACTACGGTCCGGACTGGAATACTGCGGTCCGGACTGTCGTAGCAAGACAGACTATTTCCAGAAAAACATACGTTCGGGGTCCGGACTAAAGATCCACGGTCCGGACTGTTCATGCAGTTTCTGCAAAATCCTCGTTCGGGGTCCGAACTGAACAGATGTGTTCCGGACTGGATTTGCGCATGAACTACCCTATGTTCGGGGTACGGACTGTAGTTGTCTGTTCCGGATCCTGAACATATAACATGTCCAGTTTTTTATTTTTATGCGATTAAAAATCCATCCAAGTGTTTCTACACTATAAGAAGTATTCGGATCACCAAAATTATTTAGTTAAACGTACCTGATCCTTTTGAATTCTTCTTACTTGAGATTGAGGTATATGATTCAAACTTCTTCATCTTCAATCTTCAAGACTTAACCACTTTCATGAAATACGCCAAAACAAATTCCATAACCATCTCCCCCTTTGGCGGTTTCGTGGCAAAACAAAAATCCACTTAAGAAAATTCAAAAAGATATTTTTGTTGCTATCACCATACAACAAAAATTTACATTTGAGAACCAAGAAATGAGATAAACTCCTAAAACAGACTCTAGACTTAGACATCTGTACTCTCTGCAAAAGAAATCATTCTTGACAAAAGAGATCGTTAGATACCTCAAGAATATTTAGCATTCAAAACCAAACAGAGATAGAGTTTATACTCACCATGACATTTATGAACTCAGATATGTATTAAGATCATAATAAAAAATAGACATATCATCTAAGCAATAAAATCCAAATATCATAAACTTGTCAGTAATCAAACAACTTATTAGTAATAATACATGCCCAAATAGTTAGTCGAATAGTTAGTCGAGGCATACATTCAATCACAATTCAAAACCAAAAGTTGTTTTGATACTTACCTTCAAAATTCAAAGTTCACAGTTCTTACAAACCATTGTAACCATTTGTAACCATTGTTGTAACCATTGTTCATTGTTCTCTCCCCATTTTTGTCACTAAATCAAGCCAAAATTACAAAAACTGAAGGAGAGTTAAAAGTTCAAAGAGTAAATGAAAATGGAAGAACTAAAAACTTAAAAACCTGCAAAAGAAAGTTCTTTAAAAATATCAATTGTCGGACTCAGAATCCTCAGAGCTACTGCAATCCAATTTGTTCAAAATCCCTTTAAGCATTCTTGATATTTTGGAACGATTCCTTTTCATTTTGTGAATGTCAGCCGACATTCTTTCTTGTTCTTCAGACATTCTCCTCTGTTCTCGTTGCATAGATAATATATCAGCTTTTGTGGTGTTTCTCTTGGAGGTAGAAGGAGGTTGTGTGGATGCTGAAGGTGTATTTTGACCTTCATTCCATGGAGATTCTCTAGGCAGAGAGCGTGCTTTGGCGAGGGATTCATTAATTTGAATTCCACTACCCCTCGAATTCTGTCGCCTAGTATACTCCTTGGTTGTTGAAGAAGACTTCATCAGCTTCTTGTTCTTTAAATAGAACCTATCTTCGTCATCAACAACCTGTTGTACTTCTTTAAAAAATGTGTCCCAATCCTCTTCATCTTCTGATTCTGACTCAATTTGAGGAACATCCTTTGTCTCTTCCTGATTTGCTTCATCTTGTTCCTTTTTAACAGATGCTCGAGTTCCCACTAATGCTACAATGAGCACAATAATCCAAGCAAAAAACATCCTTGCTATTGCAATAGTTGAGAACAACCTGCGAGCAAGAACTCAAGAACACGAAAAATTGTTTATTTTCAAAAATTTGAAAAATTGTACCTAAACAATCATTATCATGTAGAGAGACTAGGAATCAAATTAGTTTTGCAAAAAGAATTTTAAAAATAGATCAATCCCATGATTTTCAAAAATTCCTATTATATGTCCTAAAACTGAATTTTCAGAAATCGAAGCCTAAAAATTCGTTAAATAAGAGAGTAACAAGCATACAAACAAAACTAATCTACTCAGAGTTCTTATTTCAAAAGAAATTTGATCAAAAACCAATCTCAACCGAAAAAGATACATGATTTCATCCACATTTTGAGCAAAATGGAGAAAAACAGTGAAATGCCGAAGTTTTGATCATGAAAACTCACTTTGATTCGAAGAACTCTGGTTGGAAAGGCTCTAAAATGAATGATTTCTAGAGAGAGAAGCTCTGGAAACTTGGAAACAAAAGATTGTTGTAAAAAGAAATCAAAACCCTTTTGTTTCATATAAAACCCTAGCCGCGGTCCGGACTGCCTCATGAATCCAGTCCGGATCGGCTACCCGCAGGAATTTCCTACGTTCGGGATCCAGATCGGATTTTCCAGTCTGGATCGGCTCCAACTTTTTCTTCAGAAAAAATTCGAAAAATTCCAGAAAATCCAGAAAAAGATTGTAAGCACTTTTGCATGTCAACTTTAAACATAAGTCATCATTTCATATCCAAAGAAATAGATTATGCTAAATCTATCAATAATGTCCAAGAAATGAAATGAAAATTTATAAAAATTAAAACCTTTAAAGTTGATCAAGTTCAAAAACATCCACTATGATCTTATGAGTAATGCATTTATCAAATCATTAATCTTGCAAAGAAAATAAAGCACGAAGATCAATAGATGTTTAAAATCCCATATAAATTAGATAATATATCTAGTCAAATTATAGTAAGGAGTGGCTCTTTGAGCATCTTTCAATAAAATCCCCACCTTATACCAACCTTGGAATTTGACAGAGTCAAGTATTCCAAAAAGCATTTTATCTAATCAACTTGAAAAACCATGCTTGGTATACATGTGGTAGCTGCACACAGTACTCGGACGACCGAGGTGGTAGCTCTTTCCTCCATGTGGTGGTAGTTTTCACACTCCTCATTGGGATGTAACTCTTTCCACATCTTTTGAGCATATCAATTTAAATGAACTCCCCCTCAATTGGCTATCAATTATTTAATATATAAGGTATTCAACCAAAAATTGATCTCGATTTCATACTCGACTCAATTGTCAAATAAGATAAAAACTATACCAAGAGATCATTTGAGAGAGAAACTGACTTTGATCAAAACAAAGATGACTTAATTGACATAAATGATCATTGCATCAAATGAATTATTATGATATCCAAAGCATAATAAATTTCAAAATATATGAAAGGATGCAATTAAAGTCAATAATACTAATGCTCAATTAATGTTCTATGTCTAAGCATAGATAAGGAACAAAAACACAAAACAAAACCCAACCTAAGCAATGTTTCAAAAGGTGTTATTTCAAGGAAAGCATTCCAATTGCTTTACGCAAGTGAATAAACCATTTTTGATCCAAAGGTTTTGTTAAAATGTCAGCTAATTGATCTTCAGTAGAAATGTAGGAAATTTGAAGAATATTTGACTCAACTAGCTCTCTTAGAAAATGATATCTACGTTCAATGTGTTTTGTTCTTGAGTGCAACACAGGGTTTTTAGAAATATTTATAGCACTTGTGTTGTCACAAAGAATTGTTACCTAAGTTGCTGAAATTCGGAAGTCGCTCAACACGCTTTTCATCCAAATGAGTTGAGTTGAACAACTACCCGCTGAGATATATTCCGCTTCGGTAGTCGAGAGTGCAATGCAGTTTTGCTTTTTACTATGCCATGCAACAAGGCAGTGGCCAAGATAAAAACATGCACCACTCGTACTCTTCCGATCATCCACAGATCCTGCCCAATCGGCATCTGAATATCCTATAATGTCAAGCGTTGTTCCATAGGATACCAAATTCTGAAATTCAGTGTTCCTTTGACGTACCGGATGATCCTTTTCACCGCTTTTAGGTGAACCTCCTTTGGTGCTGACTGATATCTCGTGCAGATCCCAACACTTAAGGATATATCCGGGCGACTAGCCGTGAGATTGAGTAGACTTCCAATCATGCTGCGATAAAGCTTCTCGTCTACACTTTCACTAAGAGATTCACTTCCTAATCCCTTATTGCTAGTTCCCATAGGAGTCGGAAAATCTTTAGAGTTTTCTAAATCGAATTTCTTCACCAACTCCCTTGCATACTTGGATTGACACAAATAGATGCCTTCATCATTTTGTTTCACTTGCAATCCAAGAAAGTATGTCAGTTCGCCCATCATAGACATCTCAAATTCGTTTTCCATGGTTTCCGCGAATTTAGAAGCATCATTGTCTCTTGTTGCCCCAAATACAATGTCATCGACATAGATTTGTGCCACAATGAAGTTATCCTGATAATGCTTCACAAAGAGAGTCCGGTCTGCTCCCCCTCGAGTGTAGCCCTTTTCCAATAGGTGCTTTGTTAGCCTTTCGTACCATGCTCGCGGTGCTTGTTTTAGACCGTAAAGAGCCTTTTTCAAACGAAAAAGATGGTTAGGTTGTTTATAGTCTACAAAACCTTTCGGTTGAGCCACATAAACTTCCTCGTTTAAAAACCCATTTAAAAATGCGCTTTTAACGTCCATTTGAAAGAGTTTGATTTTAAAATGACAAGCAATTGCGAACAAAATTCTAATCGACTCGAGTTGAGCTACCAGGGTGAAGGTCTCATCAAAGTCTATTCCTTCAATTTGTGAATAGCCCTGAGTAACAAGGCGTGCTTTGTTCCTGATGATGGTACCATCCTCGTTTTTCTTGTTCTTGAAAATCCATTTTGTACCAATCACGTTGTGTTGCTTTGGTGGCTTCGTTAGTTCCCAGACTTTGTTTCTTTCGAACTGATGGAGCTCTTCCTGCATTGCTTCAATCCAGTAGTCATCCTGAAGAGCTTCATCTATGTTCTTTGGTTCTACCATGGAGACGTAACATGCGACTCCACAAACCAACTGTCTTCGAGTCCTGACTCCTTCTTGTGGGTCTCCAATAATGTTCGATTCCGGATGATCCTTGGAGATGCGTAGCGTTTGAGGTAACGGAGTACTCGGAGGTGCGTGTGATTATTCCTGCACATCAGATAAACTAGAAGAACCATTGGATGCATCAACTTTATCGAAAGAGTTATTACGAGAAGATGCATTTACAGGAGTATCATCATCTAGAGACATATCAGGGGTAGATTTATCAGATGCAAAGTGAAAAGCTTCATCTACTTTAACATTTATGGATTCTACCATCGTTTTAGATTCCAAGTTAAATACCCGATATGCTCTGCTATTTGTAGAATAACCCATGAAAATCCCTTCGTCACTTCGAGAGTTGAATTTTCTAAGATTCTCGCGGTCACGTAAAATGTAACAGCGACTCCCAAAGATACGAAAATATTTGATATTCCGTTTTCTACAAAACCACAGCTCATATGGTGTATTTAATGTTCCCGGGCGCAAATACACTCGATTAATTACATAGACAGCGGTGTTCACAGCTTCAGCCCAAAAATATAACGGTAAATTCCGGCTATGAAGCTTAACACGAGCCATCTCTTCTACAACCCTGTTTTTGCGCTCGACTACACCATTCTGCTGAGGTGTATAGGGTGCTGAGAATTCATGTTTTATGCCGTTGGAAGTGCAAAAATCAATGAATTTAGAATTTATGAATTCTCCACCTCTATCACTTCGAACACGAACGATCTTTTCATTTCTTTCAATCATAATACGATGACAAACCTCATGAAAAGAGTCGAAAGTATCCGCTTTCTCGTTTAAAAATGTCACCTATGAATATCTAGAGAAATCATCAACCAAAAGAAAAATGTACCATTTACCTCCCAAAGATGGTTGACGAGTCGGCCCCATTAAATCCATGTGCAGTAATTCTAAAGGCCATTTGGTGCCAACGTGGTTCAAGTTCTTGTGTGCAGCCCTTGATTGTTTTCCCTCTTGACAACCTCCACACACAATGTTATCTTTAAATGGAAGTTTAGGAACCCCCTTAACCACGTCTTTATTAGAAATCCTTGCTAGTTCTTTAAAGTTTATGTGACCTAATCTTTCATGCTAAAGAGTTTCAATATCTAAAGAAACTAGGTTACACTTTTCAGAAATTTTGTTCGAAACAACATAGCAATTGTTTTCAGATCTAACCCCTTTTAAAAAGAATACATGGTCCTTATCAGTTACAGCACATTCTGTAGAAGAAAATTTAACTGAAAAACCACTGTCACAAAGTTGACTTATGCTAATGAGGTTAGTCATAAGGCCTTCAACAAATAAGACATTGTTCAAAACCGGGCCTTCTGGAATAGCGATTGTTCCTTTTCCAATAATTTTAGAAGAACGACCGTCTCCGAAAACAATATGTCCTGCGGAGATTTTCTCTAAAGTTTGAAAACTGTTTTTGTCACCGGTCATGTGACGGGAACATCCACTATCCAGATACCAAGACGAGTTGTCATAAGCATGCAAAGAAGTATGAACAACAAGACAAGGGAAGATTTCACCTTTGCGCACCCAAACCTTTTTGGACTGCGTTGGCAATGTTCGTGAAGTTATTCTCCTTGGTGAAAGCATCTTGATTGATTCATCGCTTTTCCTTGACGTCGTAGTCTGGTGGGGTGAACTACCAACATTCTTTTCCTTTGAAAAAATCTCCTTTGATTTCCGGGGAATGAATGCGTTGTTGGTAGCTGTTGCAAGAGGTGCTTGAATTGATCGTTTGGCTCCAATCTTGCAATTTCTTCTTATGTGCCATGCAAAATCACAACGAAAACATACCTTTGTACTTGACGATCCTGAAGAAGGTGAGGTAAGGTTGTTGTCTTTGTACGCAGTAATTTCCGTCGTCGGAGGAGGAGTTACCGACTGGGGCACAAAAACTGTCTGACTCGAACTAGGACTGTCTCCAGTTCGACTGTATCCGAAGCCGAATCGGTTTGTTTGACCGAGACCAAGCATCTTATCCAACTTATTCCTTCCAGAAGAAAATCGTTTTAAGTCATCCTTGAGTTGGAAAATGGTCTTCGTCATCTCCATTTTTTCTTGTCGAGCCTCGGAGTAGAGCTTCAAGAAGTAATTTGCTTTATCAACCATTTTTACATGTTCCTTTTCGAAATGCTCATTTTTATCTTGAAGTGAAGCATTTGCTTTGATCAGGTTATCCCTTTCCACTTCAAGACCGGTTGAGAGAGAAGTTGCCCGTTTTACTTCTTCTTCGAGCTCCTGCAATCTCCCTCTCAACCCCTTGTTTTGCTTTGCCAGTTTCTTTGAATCCCTCAAAAGTTTGTGATAGGCAAAAGCAAAGTCTTCACCTTCGGAATTACTCGATTCGTCGTCCGTGGCATTCTTTTCAATATGGGAGGAGTTGGACTGTGACGCCCCACTTCCCAGGGGGTCACCCATCCTAGAACTACTCTAGCTCTAGCACGCTTAACTCTCATGTTCCTCTTGGATCTTGCTACCATCCAAAATGCTATAGCCGGGTTAGAGATTTAGTCCTATTATATCATTTATATAGAGGACTAATCCAAATTCCGGGGGTGTCACATTCTTCCCCCCTTTAAGCCCTGACGTCCACGTCAGGCTCAAGCACACTCACAAGCACCAGGCGATGTGAGACTCGTCTCGCTAGCCTTAGCCGACCTTGTGAGGAGCTGCACTCCACTCACAACGGTCATTAGCCGGGGAGCCTCGCTCTACCCGCTATATAACCCTGGCTCAGCCGAGACTCATCTCACATTTCCGGCTGGTGAACGGCTCTGATACCAACTGTGACGCCCCACTTCCCAGGGGGTCACCCATCCTAGAACTACTCTAGCTCTAGCACGCTTAACTCTCATGTTCCTCTTGGATCGTGTAGAGTACCGGGAATTCGGATGGCGCGCCGACCTCGCAAGATGGCGTGGTGCGGAGGAATTGCCTCGGGCATGTTGCTTATGTGTTTACAGATGATATCGGGTTGATGCGGATCAACGCGGAAGCCCCAGCTTGATTCGGGGATTTTCCGGGCTTGGCGCACCGATTGAGGACCGGAATTGGGAACACCGATTTCACAGTGGAGTGCAGGAATTCGGGTACACTTGGAACAGGTGTGTTTTCAAATTACAGCGGATTTCAGGAGGTTCCGGACTGACACGGAGAACCCGAAGGCGAAAAGTGAGTTGGAACTGACAGTTTTGGAGCCGGTTTTTGGATTGAGCACCCCGACTCAACGGTTGAGCTTTTTGAGGAGAAAAAGTTGTGGACATGTGTATTTTCAGTTTACAACGGAGTTCGGGAGGTTTCGGATCCGTGCGGAGGCCCCGAGGGCAAAAAGTGAGTTGACGGGGGGCTTTTGATAGATTATTAAATTATTTAAATTAATTAGTGGTTTAGATTGGCTTTGGTCTGGTTAGTAAAAAAAGAAAAGAAAGAGAAGGTTGGTTTTGGGGTGGCTTGAGATATTTTGCATTGGTGCATTTAATGCTGCCCACCTACCACGCTAATTAAGTTCTCCTAATTAAGAAGCCTCCACGTCATTCGTCTCCTTCACAAAGCAAGCAGAGGAAAAGAGTTAGAACAGAGGAAAGGAAGAAGAGAAAGAAAAAGAAGGAAGTGAGAGTGGTTTTGATGTTGGACCTTCTCCTTGAAGCCGTATGCAGCAGCGGAACGTGCGCGTCGACCCTCCAACAAGGTAAGTGCAGTTTGGTTTTTTTTAGAGTGAGAGAGAAGCTTGGGTTTTCTTCTTTGGATTTTGGATTGTGGGTTGGAGCTCTTGGAGGTGTTGGTGGTGGACTGTTGTCCATGCGTGTTTGGAGGGCCGCAGGAGGGGAGCCGCGCGGGCGCGCCTGGGCGCTGCGCGCGGTTGGCGCAGCTTGCTGCGCGGGCGCGCAGAGGTGCCGCGCGCAGCAGCTGCGGGCGGTGCGTGCACGGCCGGCGGGCGCATAGCAGTGCCGCTGTCAGGCAGGCAGGCGCGCGCGGGGCGCGCTGCCCGCGCACAGGGCGCGCGGGTGGCCGCGCGCTGGCGACCGCGCGCAGGGTGCGCGCAGAGCTGGGCGCGCGCGGGGGCACTGCGGGCGCCGCGTGCGCGCATTGGCGCTGCGCGGGCGGGCGCCACGCAGCGCAGGGCGCGCGCGGGGGCACTGCGGGCGCCGCGCAGTGCAGGACGCCGCGCTGCATGCCCAGGCACCGTGCGGCGGGCCCTGGTGCCGCGCGCCAGTAGCAGCGCTGCGGCCAGCGCCAGCAGCAGCGCGGCCGGTGGCAGCGGCACGAGCGACTGTGGCATGTGGTTGGCGAGCGCGCTTGGCGAGGGGCCGGTGGTTGCCGGGTGTCGCAATGGCTTTTGTTAACTGTTTTAGCGTGGTTTTCCCCTTTTCCTCTCACAGGACGTCGACGGGCGGCGTGGATTTCGGCAAGGCTCCGTGCGGAACCCGGATCGAGTGTGCGGCACACGTGTTTAGCGGTACAGGTGGTGAATGTGAAGGTTCTGTGTTAGTGAGTGTGCTGTGGGTGCATCCATTTATGTTGGAGACTTGGTGTATGATTTTTGTGGCAGCACGTGGATCACCATTAGATTAATTGGATTTAAATTATGCAAACTGGAGGTGTATAAGGGTGGAATTAAGGAATTCTATATGTGGACTTTAATTATTTGGTGTGCAAGTGGAGCTTTGTTTGTACTGTGGGTGATTTCTTTGCAGCAGGTTGTACAGGGGAGATGTAGATTGAGTATGTGGATGTACTTGGAATTAAGTAGTTTGGGTTTATGTGTTTATGTATTTTAATTGTGCTTGGAGCATGAGAATTTGTGTTGTGGGTTTTATTTTGGGCTGAAGCTTTGGTGTGGGCTGTGTGTTTGTGACTGTTGGAGCGCGACCGAGTTTTATGTGATGGCTAGGGAGTGAATTGCTGGTGACAGAATTTTTTTGTAGAGGACTCAGGAATTTTTATTCGAACCTCCGGGGTTTTTCCGGGTAAGCGGCGGTATGTTCGCGCGCGGCGCGTTTTTCGAGGTTTCGTCAGTTCGAGGTTTCAGCGCTTCACCGACTTCAGCGTTTTGCCTGCGGAAAGCGTTCCAGGTGGGTTGGAATTTCTCCAAAATTTATGGAATGCCCCTTAATGCTATTGAATGCAAGTTGTTCATGTTTATTTAGCATTTTCGCTGTTTTTACATCTGATAATTGCCTGGAAGTTTCTCTAAAATTTATTGGAACCACGGATTATTTTTTAGTAGACTCCTGATATCACATGACACTAGGTTTCATGCTTTGTTTGCATCGTGATTGCACCTGAACCGTTTTAAAAATCGAAAAGTCCGTTTTAAGGAAAAATCAATGTTTTCGAAGATGGTTTTAAAGTTATGAGTTGCCAAAAGTCTGGCATAGGTTCAGGGTGCTTGTGTACTCGTGCCGGGGGGCCGAGTGGATTTTTAGAGCATGTGTGCCGAGTTCTAGTGTCCTGTGAGTTCTTCTTCCTTGTTGGGGATCGATGGGGTTTATCCTAGATCATGGGTTATGTATCTGATTTAGTGGTGGAGATGGTTCTCCCACTTAGTTCTGAGGATATTTGGGGTTCTGGTAGATCGAGTCGCGGAGGTTTCCCGACTCAGCCATGGTCGTGCATTATCAGATTGAGTCGTTGAGGGTTCTCCGACATAGCTGTGAGAGTATTTGGGCTATTCCTTTTGAGTCGAGGTTCTTTTTCCGACTGAGTTGTGCTCTGAGCTTTGAGATACCGATCTGTTTGATCGTGGATTATAGCCTGCATGTGCCGCATATTTGAGACAGTGAGACAGATGTGATACTTGAGTTCGGTGGGGTCGCACCCCTCGAGCTACGCCCCGGGTGCGATGATGATACCGAGCCTGACGAGGCTACGATGTGGTTATGCGCCTAGTTGATTTACTAGTGGTCGCTTGATACCCCTGGCCGAGCTACCATGGGGTCACTTTGTGTGAGATTGAGATAGTCGGTTTAGGACGCCCCACGTAAATCCCGTCCTCTTGTAGATGCGTGGTAGTGGGCAGGTGCGTTCCTAGACGACAGGCGCAGGCTGGACTGAGCCAGTTTTGGGCAGTCTTTGAGATTGGGTGTTATGAGCGGGTAGTTACATATTATGTTCTTAGATGGTTTTTCCTGAGAGCATTGATACTGAGGCATTGTAGCAGTAGCGAGAGTATGCATAGCATGTTTATGATAGACTTTCCTTTTGAGACATATTAGCTGTAGTTTTCCTTCAGCTTATCTATCTATCTATCTATCTATCTGCATATCTATCTGTTTTGCCTCCAGTAGACTTAGTGGGCATACCGTGGTTATTGGGACGGTACCCACTGAGATCTGCCTTCTGCCGTAGATCTCACACCCGCTGCGGTGACAGGTTGAGGTAGCTGTTCCGGCTTGGTTCGCGCGAAGACAGCAGATCGAGGTGAGGACGTGGCCGATTAGTTCCTTACCAGCATTGAGAGTCAGAGGTAGATGTACCCGTTTTTATTTTATGACTCCACTTTTGTACTGGACATTCTGTGAGACTTGTGAGGATTATATTCCTTTTTCATAGCTTATCAGACTTTGTATTGAGGATTTTCTTTTATCCAGATGTTCAGTTGATTTCTATAGCTATTAGTTCTTTTTCAGCTCTGATACATGTTAGCTATAGATCTTTTGCAGGATAGACGCTTCGTCTGTGCGGCAGTTTCCGCACAGACGGCGGATCTGTTGGCGAGCCCGGGTCGCAGTTTTGACCCCGGGGCGTGACAGATTAGAGTGGTATCAGAGCCTAGGAATATAGGTCATTGAAGACTTAGAGACCCTAGGCTATTGGTTGGACATTAGGATGACCGTCGGGAGAGACGTGATTTTAGCGAGAGTCCTGATTGAGTTTGTACCTCCCCCTGAGGATCGGGGTGAGTGACCTTACATGTTATTTCTCTAAAGATGATTATGTTGGCTGCAGACAACATAATACTTTAGAAAGGTTAACATGTATAGACTTTCGCTTGATTGGGTCGAGAGAGTTTTTGGTCCTAATGTTTATTTTGTTGCGGTGATTTGATGCTTCCGAAACGCCGTGCAGCGGCGAGGGCGTGGTTGACCTTGGATGAGGAGCTCGTATAGCGGGAAGCTAAATGGATAGACCCGAGAGAGGCCTGAGGGATTCAGGCCCAAGCAGTCCTGATATTTGAGGCGATGCGGCGCCAGGAAGAGAACATGGAGCGCGCGATGCGCATGCTTGGACCGAGAGCATCTCCCGGGGTATCGCCAGCAGTACCTCCGGCCGCGACATCGTCGACTTCGACTCAGATCGCACTATGGATAGTGCAGGAGTAGCGACAGATTGCCGATCGGTTGTATACTTCATCCAGTCC
This sequence comes from Tillandsia leiboldiana, assembly GCA_029204045.2. Taxonomy (NCBI): domain Eukaryota; kingdom Viridiplantae; phylum Streptophyta; class Magnoliopsida; order Poales; family Bromeliaceae; genus Tillandsia; species Tillandsia leiboldiana. The sequence goes on from CM055065.1 coordinate 32,086,964, forward strand.
CATCCCCTGTAGATTTCGGGACCGAGTTTGGAGCCTTGGGAGGCCGAGAACTGGATCGCTGCTATGGAAGAGTTATTCGAGGACTTGTTCATCCAGGAGAAGCATCAGGGCGCTTGGTTATGCACTTTTGGATAAGGACGCCGAGAGTTGGTGGCGTCGAGTTCGTCCCGTTGGACCACCAGGAGCGCGGTTGATGACCCGGAGCGAGTTCCTGCGACGGTTGAGCAGTGTACCGCTTGTCGCCCAGGATGAGGTTTAGAGGTTGATTATGTTTGAGAGGGGACTGCATCTGGATATCTATCTCTTTGTGCATTCTCGGCGAGTGCCGACCTTAAATGCGGCGTTTGTGCATACTCGATGGATCGACCGAGGATCAGTGATCATGTCCGAAAGGGACAGGGAGCGAGGGACCAGCTCCTGAGAGAGACGTCCAGCAATGTCAGATTTTGGGGTTAGTTGAGTGGATCGAGGTTGCCATGATTCCAGTCTCGGGATCATGGGTCTCAGAGGAGACAAAGACCGGGAGATTCTCGATGGACGAGGTACCAACAATAGTGTCAGGATATCTTCAAGCAGAGTGTCCCTGAGTGGTACTCATGGTTTTGCCGCTTGCGACGGCATCCCCACTACCCCTTCAGGATGAAGAGGTTCTTCCGATGTACCGACAGACTGATGGGGCCGTCATACCGAGGCAGTTAGATCGATGGCCACCAGCATCTATTTGTTGAGTTTGTGCAGCCGGCTGGAGAGCGCCAGGATAGTGGATCACATTTGACCAGGCGTGGTTTCCTTGGGTCATCGGAGTTAGAGCATGGTTGATGCCGACACCGCTTGTGTGTGCTTCAGTGAAGTAGGGGTAGCTTCGTGTGGGGCCAGAGTTAGGACTGTTGGCTTATGCGCGTGAGGATCAAGTTCCAGATCACGTATAGCACATGGATGAGTGTTACCAGTCCGGCCCAGTGCTGTTAGGACCTTGGATTTGAGCATCGAGATGTTAGTCCTGCATTAGTTCCCAGTTGTTGACATGAAGATGGATTGGGACTAGTTATCCCAATGTTAGGCTACTATGGATTGTCGAGTGAGGACAATGACCCTCCGTGGACCTGGTCAGGAGGAGTGTGTTTATAGAGGAGGCTATCCCACGACAGAGGTTGAGTCGTGGTTGTATCGCTTGCTAGCGATTGTTGGAGAGGTGCCTGCGGCGGCACCGGGACTAAAGGATATCCTTACCGCCCGTGTAATCCCGGGTGAGAGTCTACCTAAACTGTTATTGAAGCCGCCGATTATGGAGATCGAGACGGTGATTGACGTGGTTTTGAAAACTGCGCCAACGTCGGTAGCACCTCTTGGAGTATCACCCGTGAAACAGTGAGCTGATAGCGCCGTTCGGATTTTGTTGGATCGAGGGGTCTATGTGACCGATACCATGTCGTGGGAATACGATAGTGAGGATCTGAGAGTTTAGTACTTGAGTATGACGCCATGCCGTTGGTACACGGCAGTGATGCCACGTTGTGAGTACACAACGGTGAGATTTCTTGGATGGTTCAAACACGGGCAGATTTGGATTGTGCTTGGCAGATGCCTTCGGGAGATTGATAGCATTATGGAATCATATAGCCGAGAGCTGTGCCCTGATAGTGATCAGGAACCAGTGGGGGCATTATGAGCTTTTTGCGGGGTCAAGTGGATTGACTAATGCCCTACCGACTTTAGGAATTGTGCTGTTCCAGCTGTGTTTGGACGGATTGGTGGTAGTAACCGTCGTGGTTATTTGGATTCATTTTCGAAGTGACATAGAGCATGAGGAGCACTTGAGAGTAATGCTGCAACTTCTGAGAAAAGGAGTCATATGCCAAGTTATTAGAGTATGCATGTCGACTTCGAAAGGTTCTGTGGTTAGGCCTTATGATTTCGGCTGCAAGAGCGACTGAGAACCCGACGAAGAGTGATGCCATTGGGAATTAGTCCTAGCCTATAATAATGGACAAAGGTCAGAAGCTTGTGGACTAAGCAGGGCCAGTGTAGCTATGAGAAGATAAGCTAAAGAGAATACCAGCATGGAGGTGGATGTTTGTCATTGATTGAGAGAACATTGAGTTATTCTTAGATCCTCAAACCTGAAATACTTGGATATTCAGGAAGAGCTTGGTTGGAGCAACGCCGGTGGATAGAGTTATTGGAATTGTAAGTTTAGTCTTATAACATATAATTATCCCAGCGAGGACTTTATGATCAGTACGCCTTGGTTAGGCGAGCTTGCAACCTTGGAATGAGGTATTCGCTCCGTGGTTGCCACCTTTGGAACTTGGGATTTGAGAGTTGGAATTTGACCATTGTTTCCCGAAGTTGAACTACTTCCCCTGTAAATTGATGCGAGAGTTGCATCTGCGGAACTTGAGTGTCTTGGTTGCTAAAGGGCAACGAAGGAGTTATGCCTATTGGAACTTAGAGTTTGGATTTGGGAACCATGATTGTGCAAGCCACCATCCGCAGGATTACGATCATTCGAGTTTTACGCGGGGAGTTTGATCTGCGAGCGTTCGTCTGGCTGGAAGAAGTGTATTTGACCCCCCTCTTGAGTTATGGAATTATTTTGGTTTCGAGGACGAAACCCTTTTTTAAGGAGGGGAGAGTGTAGAGTACCGGGAATTCGGATGGCGCGCCGACCTCGCAAGATGGCGTGGTGCGGAGGAATTGCCTCGGGCATGTTGCTTATGTGTTTACAGATGATGTTGGGTTGATGCGGATCAACGCGGAAGCCCCAGCTTGATTCGGGGATTTTCCGGGCTTGGCGCACCGATTGAGGACCGGAATTGGGAACACCGATTTCACAGTGGAGTGCAGGAATTCGGGTACACTTGGAACAGGTGTGTTTTCAAATTACAGCGGATTTCGGGAGGTTCCGGACTGACACGGAGAACCCGAAGGCGAAAAGTGAGTTGGAACTGACAGTTTTGGAGCCGGTTTTTGGATTGAGCACCCCGACTCAACGGTTGAGCTTTTTGAGGAGAAAAAGTTGTGGACATGTGTATTTTCAGTTTACAGCGGAGTTCGGGAGGTTTCGGATCCGTGCGGAGGCCCCGAGGGCAAAAAGTGAGTTGACGGGGGGCTTTTGATGGATTATTAAATTATTTAAATTAATTAGTGGTTTAATTGGCTTTGGTCTGGTTAGTAAAAAAAGAAAAGAAAGAGAAGGTTGGTTTTGGGGTGGCTTGAGATATTTTGCATTGGTGCATTTAATGCTGCCCACCTACCACTCTAATTAAGTTCTCCTAATTAAGAAGCCTCCACGTCATTCGTCTCCTTCACAAAGCAAGCAGAGGAAAAGAGTTAGAACAGAGGAAAGGAAGAAGAGAAAGAAAAAGAAGGAAGTGAGAGTGGTTTTGATGTTGGACCTTCTCCTTGAAGCCGTATGCAGCAGCGGAACGTGCGCGTCGACCCTCCAACAAGGTAAGTGCAGTTTGGTTTTTTTTAGAGTGAGAGAGAAGCTTGGGTTTTCTTCTTTGGATTTTGGATTGTGGGTTGGAGCTCTTGGAGGTGTTGGTGGTGGACTGTTGTCCACGCGTGTTTGGAGGGCCGCAGGAGGGGAGCCGCGCGGGCGCGCCTGGGCGCCGCGCGCGGTTGGCGCAGCCTGCTGCGCGGGCGCGCAGAGATGCCGCGCGCAGCAGCTGCGGGCGCTGCGTGCACGGCCGGCGGGCGCACAGCAGTGCCGCTGTCAGGCAGGCAGGCGCGCGCGGGGCGCGCTGCCCGCACACAGGGCGCGCGGGCGGCCGCGCGCTGGCGACCGCGCGCAGGGTGCACGCAGAGCTGGGCGCGCGCGGGGGCACTGCGAGCGCCGCGCGCGCGCATTGGCGGTGCGCGGGCGGGCGCCACGCAGTGCAGGGCGCGCGCGGGGGCACTGCGGGCGCCGCGCAGCGCAGGACGCCGCGCTGCATGCCCAGGCACCGTGCGGCGGGCCCTAGTGCCGCGCGCCAGTAGCAGCGCTGCGGCCAGCGCCAGCAGCAGCGCGGCCGGTGGCAGCGGCACGAGCGACTGCGGCATGTGGTCAGCGAGCGCGCTTGGCGAGGGGCCGGTGGTTGCCGGGTGTCGCAATGGCTTTTGTTAACTGTTTTAGCGTGGTTTTCCCCTTTTCTTCTCACAGGACGTCGACGGGCGGCGTGGATTTCGGCAAGGCTCCGTGTGGAACACGGATCGAGTGTGCGGCACACGTGTTTAGCGGTACAGGTGGTGAATGTGAAGGTTCTGTGTTAGTGAGTGTGCTGTGGGTGCATCTATTTATGTTGGAGACTTGGTGTATGATTTTTGTGGCAGCACGTGGATCACCATTAGATTAATTGGATTTAAATTATGCAAACTGGAGGTGTATAAGGGTGGAATTAAGGAATTCTATATGTGGACTTTAATTATTTGGTGTGCAAGTGGAGCTTTGTTTGTACTGTGGGTGATTTCTTTGCAGCAGGTTGTACAGGGGAGATGTAGATTGAGTATGTGGATGTACTTGGAATTAAGTAGTTTGGGTTTATGTGTTTATGTATTTTAATTGTGCTTGGAGCATGAGAATTTGTGTTCTGAGGATATTTGGGGTTCTGGAAGATCGAGTCGCGGAGGTTTCCCGACTCAGCCATGGTCGTGCATTATCTGATTGAGTCGTTGAGGGTTCTCCGACATAGCTGTGAGAGTATTTGGGCTATTCCTTTTGAGTCGAGGTTCTTTTTCCAACTGAGTTGTGCTCTGAGCTTTGAGATACCGATCTGTTTGATCGTGGATTATAGCCTGCATGTGCCGCATATTTGAGACAGTGAGCCAGATGTGATACTTGAGTTCAGTGGGGTCGCACCCCTCGAGCTACGCCCCGGGTGCGATGATGATACCGAGCCTGACGAGGCTACGATGTGGTTATGCGCCTAGTTGATTTATTAGTGGTCGCTTGATACCCCTGGCCGAGCTACCACGGGGTCACTTTGTGTGAGATTGAGATAGCCGGTTTAGGACGCCCCACGTAAATCCCGTCCTCTTGTGGATGCGTGGTAGTAGGCAGGTGCGTTCCTAGACGACAGGCACAGGCTGGACTGAGCCAGTTTTGGGCAGTCTTTGAGATTGGGTGTTATGAGCGGGTAGTTACATATTATGTTCTTAGATGGTTTTTCCTGAGAGCATTGATACTGAGGCATTGTAGCAGTAGCGAGAGTATGCATAGCATGTTTATGATAGACTTTCCTTTTGAGACATATTAGCTGTAGTTTTCCTTCAGCTTATCTATCTATCTATCTATCTATCTGCATATCTATCTGTTTTGCCTCCAGTAGACTTAGTGGGCATACCGTGGTTATTGGGACGGTACCCACTGAGATCTGCCTTCTGCAGTAGATCTCACACCCGCTGCGGTGACAGGTTGAGGTAGCTGTTCCGGCTTGGTTTGCGCGGAGACAGCAGATCGAGGTGAGGACGTGGCCGATTAGTTCCTTACCAGCATTGAGAGTCAGAGGTAGATGTGCCCGTTTTTATTTTATGACTCCACTTTTGTACTGGACATTCTGTGAGACTTGTGAGGACTATATTCCTTTTTCATAGCTTATCAGACTTTGTATTGAGGATTTTCTTTTATCCAGATGTTCAGTTGATTTCTATAGCTATTAGTTCTTTTTCAGCTCAGATACATGTTAGCTATAGATCTTTTGCAGGATAGACGCTTCGTCTGTGCGGCAGTTTCCGCACAGACGGCGGATCTGTTGGCGAGCCCGGGTCGCAGTTTCGACCCCGGGGCGTGACATGGACAATGAATCGGATGTACTTGCCATAAAGCATACGAAAGGTGAAGATGTGGACGCGTGGAATGTCGTTGCGTTATTTTCTTTATCACTTGAAGACGACTCATTTGACGTTGAGGTGTCATCCCACGTGACGGCTTGCATCGCTTTCTTCTTCGACGGATTCTTATTGGGACACTCCGTTGAGATATGGCCGTATCCTCGGCACTTGAAGCATTGGACTTGTCCCTCCGAGCTTTTCTTATCCTTTGAAAAGCTCTCTTGCTTTCTTGACTTGTAACTTGAAGAACCTTTGCCTTTCTTTGACTTTACGAAGGATGAAGTTTTACTTGAATTATCCTTTTGAAAGTTTCAGCAAAATTTTCTGGTCAAGAGAGCAAGTTGCTTCTCGAAATCCTCCATAGATAGGTTCTCGTCGTCGTCTGAGGAGGATGAATCCGCGTCTTCTTCTTTTGTTGTTTTCAACGCAAAACCTGAAGACTTAGAAGAGGATGCTTTTCCAGAAGAATAGTTAGCAGGAAATGTCATTTCATAAGTTTGTAATGAACCAACTAATTCTTCTACACGGATTTCGTCCGGGTGTTTAATTGTTTCAATGGCCGTAACCTTGGAACGGAATCTTTCGGGAAGAGTCCTTAAAATCTTTCTTACAATTTTAAATTTTGAAATTTTCTCTCCTAAGTTAGCACATGAATTCACGATGTCTTGCAATCGTGTATAGTATTCTGTGAACGATTCATTTTCTGCCATGAAAATAGAGTCAAACTTGCTCGTAAGCATTTGCAGTTTTTGAATCTTCACAAGGTTAGTTCCCTCATGTGTAACTTGTAGAACATCCCAGATTTCTTTTGCAGTCTCGCATGCCGAGACGCGAGAGAACTCAGTTTGTGACAAAGCATTAAATAAGGCGTTAATTCCTTTGCCATTGTAAGAAGATGAGTCAATCTCTTCCTTGGTCCATTTTGACCTAGGTTTGATGGTGTGAACATCAACAATAACTTCAGTTGGATTTGACCATCCTAACTCGATAGATTGCCACACCCGTTCGTCGATGGAAATTAAAAAGGCTTTCATCCGTACTTTCCAGTAGGCATAGTTTGTTCCATCGAAGAACGGGGGTCTGTTGATGTTTCCACCTTCAACTATTGTTTACAACCCTATTCCCGCTCTGATACCAATTGTTGGGTTATATTATAATAAGGATCTAAATAGAGGAAAAACCACCTGATGGGGGGTGAATAGGTGTAAACGATAAACACTCAAAAATCTTTGCGCAATAAAACCCAATGCAGAAATGAAAAATAACACGCAAGATTTTTACGTGGAAAACTCCATCACAGGAGTAAAAAACCACTGGACCGATAACACGGTGAAATCAAGTAAGATTAAACACGTACAAAGGTGATATAACGCACTCACAGATGACTCATCCTTTTTCCATACGCTCTGAGTTGATCTTCTCCGCTCGCTCCGCAACGCGCCTCGAATCCACGATTTGCGTCCAACGCCGAATCCACGGCGTCCAACGTCGAATCCATGACGTCTGACCGAATCCACGGTCTCCACTAGGTAGTACGTCTCGATCACACGAACGTACCTCGCTCCGAATCCACGAGAGCGGTAGCACCTTGAATCCACAAGGCCACGCGAATCCACGCGCCGATTTTGGGGAAAAATCGTTGTTTTGTTGGTGGTGATGATCCGCCGAATACTTAGATCAAAGATAGATCGGAAATGCCATCTAAGTATTCATTAATTTGATTCTACTCAAAATCTGAGTATGAAAACCTAGAATCAAATTAATTAATATAGATGAAGAAACATAGAATTAAATCTAGTTATTTCCTTTCTTCTCTATATGTGGATCTTATAAGTTTTTCTCCGTTAATATTTTTCCGTCATTTCCCGGAGTATAAAACTTATCGTGGATTACCCTAAAGAATAGAATTAGGTTTTACTTATAGGTTAGAAACCATTGGAAGAGGATAAGAATCAAAAACTAACCTTATCTGGAAATTTTCTGGTCGACGGTCCGGACTGGAATAAGTCGTTCCGGACTGTCGTTAATAAACAAAACTTTTCTAGAAAACAACGTTCGGGGTCCGAAACGAAATCCAACGGTCCGGGCTGTTCATGCAGTTTCAGCAAAATCCACGTTCGGGGTCTGGACTTAACAACATGTGTTCCGGACTGGATTTGCGCATGAACTAACCTATGTTCGGGGTCTGGACTGTAGTACTCTGATCCGGATCCTGAACATATAACATGTCCAGTTTTTGATTTTTATGCGATTAAAAACCCATCCAAATGTTTCTACATTATAAGAAGTATTCAGATCACCAAACTTATTTAGTTAAACGTACCTGATCCTTTTGAATTCTTCTTTCTTGAGATTGAGGTATATGATACAAGCTTCTTCATCTTCAATCTTTAAGACTTAAATACTTTCACGAAATACGCCAAAACAAAATCCTTAACAAAAATTGACCATCTTGTGGACTGTTGTGCGGACAGCGGCATTGTATTAATTGTTGGATTAATTTGTGCACCGTGTTGGTTGTTGTTGCAGTGTTCGCAGTGAGCCGGAATTTTCTTTGAGAGAGGGCGAGTTTGAAGTGGTGGTTCATGTACTTCGCGATTGAGGTGGGTGGTTGCTATATCCCTCTATTCTGACATGCCCACTAGGAATATTAAAGAGATCCTTTCATTTGATATATTGAATGATCACCTAATGGGCATGCATGCTTAAATTATAATAATTGTGAGCCTATCATATGAAAAATACTATTGTGGAACTCTGATAGTGGCTGGGACTTATACATGTTTACATGGACATAATATTAGCACTAACCTTGCATGTGGAATGTACTTTCATGTTGGGATAATATGAAATGTCAAGTGGGAGGGTACCACTTGAGGAACTTTTGGACATGCATAGGTGGATGATTTATGTGAGGGTAAATTGTGGATTATAGACATGTGTGGTTGGACAATGATTTAGCATGATGATTATATCCATGCGGGACTATTAATTGATACACATGTGGAACCACTACTTGTCACACTTTCTTTATCTTTCATGAGGACATAAGCATGCTTGTATGGTCATCTAGATTGGCCACTATTTGTTGCTACACTATTATATTGGAACTTGACTTAGGAGAAAACATGCTTGCTTCTTTCTCCTTATTCTTTAGTCAGGTGGTTCTTGGTGTTCGGGTTTGAGCAGGGGTACGGGATAGTGTAGCCGGGACCTTGGGGTCAGGGACAGTTGGTATTTGATTATGGATTAGGGGTTATTGCGGCTACCGTGGATATTAGGCGGTTGACCGGATACAGATTATTTTACCCGATTATGGATTAGGGGTTATTGCGGCTACCGCGGATATTAGGCGGTTGACCGGATGATTACTTACGCATCAGTTTGGGGATCGGGTTCCCCCTTAGTGGATGGGTTTTCCCATTTTGATCAGAGTCGTGATCCAGTCCTGCTATAGTGAGATATCGAGTTTGTAGAATACCGGGATTTCGGATAGCGCACCGACCTAGCAAGATGGCGAGGTGCGGAGAAATCGCCTCGAGCGTGTTCCATGTGTGTCTTCAGATGAGTTCGGGTTGATTCGGATCAATGCGGAAGCCCCAGCTTGAATCGGAATTTTCCGGGCATTGTACGCTGAAAGAGGACCTGCTTTGTTAGAGCCTCGACTCCACAGTGGTGTGCAGAAAAATTGGGAAATACTTGGAACAGGTGTACTTTATGATTACAGCGAAGTTCGGGAGGTTGCGGACTGACACGGAGGACCCAAAAGCGAAAAGTGAGTCGGAACTGGCAATTTTGGAGCTGATTTTTTGGATTGAGGACCCCGACTCTACGGTTGAGCTTTTTGACGAGAAAAAGCTGTGGACATGTGTATTTTCAGATTACAGCGGAATTCGGGAGGTTCCGGACGGAGGCGGAGGCCCCGAAGGCAAAAAATGAGTTGGTGGGGGTTTTATGGATTATTTAATTAATTTAATTAATTAGTTAATATTTCTTTTGCCTATGAAGAAGTAGCAAGGAAAGAGAAATTATGGGAATTAAAGGAAATGGAATTAAGAGAGGGAGAGAGAGAGGGGTTATTTTAATCCTTGCTACAGCTGCATCCCACTAATTAAGCTTCCTTAATTAACACCCTGCCACGTCATCGCCTTCTTCAACAAAGCAAAACAGAGGAATGGGGGTGAAGCAGAGGATTGAGAGAAAGAGAGAAAAGAAGGAAAAGAGAAGAAGTAGGAGAGGGAATAAAGAGAGGAAGTGAATGTGAAGTGAGGGAGAGTGCTTGGTTGGAGTTGGACCCTTGCTAGCAGCCGTTTGGAGCCGTGCGGAGCGCGCGTCGAGCCTAGAGCGAGGTGAGGCCTTTGCAGTTTTTTTTATTGAGAGCTTGGGTTTTTTTTTAGGTTTTTGTGGCTGGACTGTTGGTCCTTGGCGAGGCTGCTGCTTGGAGGTGTGCCGCAGCTGGGTGCCGCACCGGCGCGAAAGGGCGCCGCGCGCGGCAGGCGTTGGCGGCCTGCGCGCGGCAAGCGCAGGGCGCCGCGCTGCAGAGGCAACGCAGCAGCGGCGGGACAGGCGCCGCGCGGGCGCTGCGCGGAAGCGCGCAGGGCACCGCGCGGGCACAGCCCGGGCGCTGCGCAGGCGCGCATGGGCGCGCAAGCGTGCCGCGCGGGCACACAGAGGGCGCGCGCTGCGGGCCTGGTCACTGCGTGGCGGGCCCGGGCGCCGCGCGGGCCGAGCACTGCGGGCCTGGGCAGCCGCGCGCGGGCCCAGGCGCCGCGCGGGCTGCGCAGTTGGGGTGCGAGCGCGCGCAGCTGCGCAGCTGGGCACCGCGCGGCAGGCCAGGCGCCGCGCGGGCGCGCGCAGTTGCGCAGCTAGGCATCGCGGGGCTGGCGCCAGGCGCCGCGCGGGCAGCGCGTAGCATTGCTGCGGGTCGCCGCTGTGCGGCAGGCTGCTGGCGCGGGAGCTGGCGGGCAGCGGCTGGGCTGCGCGCGGCGGCGCGTGCGCAGGGGTGCTTCTCGCGTGCGGCGCGCGGCGTTTTCGTTGGTCGGAGTTTTTTTTTTGCCGGCGATCACGCGTGTGGCTAACTTGGCAAGTTTTTGTGATTTTTTTTCGTCTCTGTGTGCAGTTTTGTGGACAGCTTGGCCGGTTTGGAATGTTTTCACCACGCGAAGCCGGGGAAGCTCGGCGGCTCGGGATTTTGCCACGTACTTGCTGCGAGCAAGCAGAGAGGGAGCTGAGTTTTTTGAACGTGTTAAAGGATGTGTTGGGTGTTTTGTGCTGTGTAGGGGAGATGTGTGCAGAGGGATGAATTTTAGAGTGTGCTGTTGGGTGTTGGAGCTTACAGAATTATGTGCTGTGAGCTTAGAATTGGTTGTGAGATCTTGGAGTGTACAGTGGGCTGTTTGAGAGGTTGAGCTTATGTAAACATTTTTTTTTTAATGTGCAACTGGACCTTTAAGTGTGCTTGAGCCTTTGTTTGTGCTGTGTGTTGGCTGGTGGGTGATCGGAGTGTGCCGGATTTTTGGTAGAGGACTCAAGAATTTTAAATGAGCATCCGAGGATTTTACCGTGGTTCGCGGCAGCGCGCACGCGGCACGATTTTCGAGGTTTCATCAGTTTGAGGATCCGGCGCTTCACCGACTTCAGTGTTGCCTGCGGAAAGCATTCCAGGTGGGTTAGAATTTCTCCAAAATATATGGAATGCCCCATAATGCTCCTGAATGCAATTTGATCATTTTTTTATGCTATTTTTCACTGTTTTTAAATCTGATAGTTGCCTGGAATTTTCTGTAAAATTTATTGGAACCCCGGATTATTTTTAGCATGATCTAGAGATGATTTGACACTAGACTGCATATTTTCTTGAGTTTCGGAATATATCTGGACCTTCATAAAATTTCTATAACCAGTTTTAAGTTAAACTCTGATTTTTAAATATTTTAAAATATCAAGAGCATTATGAATGGTCCAGACAGTTCGGGATGCATGTGTCCTCGTGCCGGGGGGCCGAGGGAATTTTTAGAGCCTTGTGAGATGAGTTCTAGTGTCATGAGAGATTGGGCATTTGTTTCACTTTAGGGGCGGAAGCTACGGGCGGCTGCGCCTGCAGCCTGTTCTTGTTTGATTTGGGTTGTAGGCGTTAGTCTTTCAGAATTTCCGAGCCTCTTGTGTGCGAGATTGAGGACTGATTCCATTGTTGGGTTGAAAGGTACGGGCGGCTGTGCCTGCAACCTGTTCTTGTTTGATTTGGGTTGTAGGTGCCAGTCCTTCGGAATATTCGGCCCTTCATGGAAGTCGATTGGTTTACCCTAGATCATGAGTTGTTCATTATCAGATTGAGTCGTAGAGGGTTCTCCGACAGATTATGTGAGGAGTTGGGTATTTCCTGAGTGAGTCGAGGTTCTTTTCCGACTGAGTTGTGCTATTGAGCTCGTGATACCGATCTATTTGATCGTGGATTATAGCCTGCATGTGCCGCTTATGAGACGGTGAGACATATGTGATACTTGAGTTTGGTGGGGTCGCTCCCCTCGAGCTACGCCCCGGGTGCGATGATGATACCGAGCCTGACGAGGCTGCGATGTATGCGACTAGTTGATACACTAGAGTTCGCTTGTGATAGTCCGTGTAGGACGCCCTACGTAAGTCCCATCCCAGTGAGGATGAGGTGGCAGTAGGTTTGGCGCAGGCTTGACTGGACCCTATGAGGCAGTCATTGAGATTGGGTGACATTGAGAGAGTGACGGCATAGCATGTTCATTGATGAGTTTCCCTTTGAGCATGGTATTTGAGGCATATTATTAGCAGTGTTAGTGTATGCATAGCCGGGTCAGAGTAGAGTTCCTTCAGCATGATGTTGTTACTTATTAGCTGTAGTTATTTTCCTGCTTTCCGTTATCTATCTATCTATCTGCATACCTATCTGTTTTGCCTCCAGTAGACTTAGTGGGCATACCGTGGATATTGGGATGGTACCCACTGAGATCTGCCTTCTGCAGTAGATCTCAATCCCGCTGCGGTGACAGGTTTCCTGAGGCTGCTGTTCCGGCTTAGCTCGCGCGGAGACAGCTGATCGAGGTGAGGACGTGGTCGTTTAGTTCCTTACCAGCATTGAGAGTCTGAGGTAGATGTACCCTGTTAGCTTTATGATTCTACTTTTGTACTGGACAGTCTGAGAGATTGGTGAGGCTTGTATTTTATTTATTTATTTGAGAGACCTGTATTGAGGATTGGTGTATTAGTAAAGATTTTTCTATTTCAGATGTTCAGTGATTTTGTTAGCTACTAGTTTTATTTCAGCTCTGATACATGTTGTAGCCCTAGATCTGACTTGCAGGGTAGACGCTTCGTCTGTGCGGCAGTTGATGGTTATGAATAATATGGATCTAAATAGGAGAAAAAACACCTAGAGGGGGGTGAATAGGTGTAAACAATAAACACTCAAAAATCTTTGCGTAATAAAACCCAATGCGAAAATGAAAAATAACACGCAAGATTTTTACGTGGAAAACTCCAAAACCAGGAGTAAAAAACCACGGGACCGATAACACGGTGAAATCCACTAGAATTATAACACGTACAAAGGTGATATAACGCACTCACAGACGACTCAACCTTTTTCCATACGCTCCTAGTTGATCTTCTCCGCTCGCTCCGCAACGCGCCTCGAATCCACGATTTGCGTCCAATGCCGAATCCACGACGTCTGACCAAATCCACGGTCTTCACCCAGTAGCACGTCTCGAATCCACGAACGTACCTCGCTCCGAATCCACGAGAGCGGTAGCACCTTGAATCCACAAGGCCACGCGAGTCCACGCGCCGATTTTGGGAGAAATCGTTGTTTTTTGGGTGGTGATGATCCGCCGAATACTTAGATCGAAGATAGATCGGAAATACCATCTAAGTATTCATTAATTTGATTCTACTCAAAATCTGAGTATGAAAACCTAGAATCAAATTAATTAATATAGATGAAGAAACATAGAATTGAATCTAGTTATTTCCTTTCTTATCTATAGGTGGATTTCTCTTGTTCGACCGTATTTTTGGATTACCCTAAAACATGAATCATAGGGTTTATTTATAGGTTAGAAACCTGTCACGCCCCGGAGGTTCTAGCAGAGCAAAAAACGTACCCCTTTTTTTTTTTTTTCCTAAAGCATTTAAATGAACCATGCCTCCGGTGCGTATCAGACCCGCCGCATATACAAATTCACTCCCCAAACGGGCGGAGCCTCCTTTGTATATGCACGGCGTTCCCAACAAGTCGAATACTTTAACCATTCCAATCATGACAGTCAAAGTGGAGAGAATATATTAAATCATACCATCACCGCTAACTTATAAGACTATAGAATAAACCCATGGGTTTTGAAAATCGGTGCCCACTCGACACCCAGTTTTCTAAAACGTTTTCGCAACCTCTTTGAGCGGCCTTTAACTTGAAAGGATAAATCCACGGGTTTTAAAATCGGTGTCCACACGGCACTTGCTTTGAAAACATTTTTGAAACCGGTTTGCGTTTGAAAACAAGCCGCAATTAAACATCCTATCATTCACCAGTTAATTACAAGAAAATTCTCATCCCAACATCCATCAGAAACCACAGTAAATGAATCACAGTTAAACTAACCATAGTATAAAGGAATAACCAAAAGTAAAAAGAATAACGTAACGTTTACTAGCCCTCGTGGCTAGCGTCCTCTAACTGATGCCTCACCGTCGTCCCGAATTTCACCCCTACTCGGACCTGTCACAGTGTGGGTTGTCAGTGACTGATAAAGTAGAGAACATGCAAGTAAACGCGATAATAGAAAGGACACACCGAGTCACTGGAGCATTTACTTTCCCCTCCCCCTCATGTATCGCTAAATCCCTGTTGAAAGTCCCGCTAGGCACCTACCCCAGCTTTCAGAATATTTTGGGCCCCAACCCCAATACCGTACTCATCTTTTTGGTGCCTCCAACCCCTCCACTGCCCAAGTAGCAGTCGCCTCTCCTTGAGGGGTCCCCACTAACCTCCCCTTGTGGGGTACACGGGTAAACGACTTACCATCTTTCCGAAAAAATACACCCTCTGCAGTGGCCAAACTGCCGGTGTGCGTGTAAGCAATATGAGTATATTTATTGCCTTGCGACCTCAGCCGCTCTAGTCAGAAAAATATAACGCACCTGCGACCGCAGCCGCTTTGATTGACATAGTAAAAGGGATTCACATGCTATGGGGTTAGTCAAACTATAAACATATCTACTTTATCATAACAAGTATCCGGAAACGACACCACACCGGTAATAACCAACACCTACCCACCTCGATTATGCGAAACGTGTACTCCGGAGACCGACCCTTGCTCTTTATTGACGCCCGGACGTAAAAGTAGTCCCCAAAAGAGCCATGGTCAAATTAGAAATATAATAGTGGATAAACCGAGCCCAACAACTCAAAAACACAAAAGACAACTCGACCCGGCGGTGGCGCCCGCGCGCGTTGAGCGACGCGGCCGCCCCCGCGGTGTTGCGGGTCGTACGGCTGCGCGGGCACCGGCCCCGTGCGGCATTTGCCGTGACCGCGCGTGACCTAGCTCCGCGCGGTGCAAGCCGCGGCCGCGCGGGCACCAACCCCGCGCGGTCCCATCCGCAACCGTGCGGACCTCAGCCCCGCACGGCGCAAGACGCGGCGGCGCGGGCGCCGGCCCCACGCAGCACTTGCCGCGACCGCGCGGGCACTTGCCGCGACCGCGCGGGCACCGACCCCGCGCGCCACGCGCTGCAACCGCGCGGGCGCCCGCCCGCGCAGCGTTAGTCGCGACCGCGCGGGCATGCGCCCCGTGCGGCACGTGCTACCGCCGCCGAGCATGCACCCGCCCGCGCGGTGTAAACCGCAGCCGTGCGGGCAAGGCCCCGCGCGGCATGCACCACCGCCGCGCGGCACCGGTTGTGGCCGCGCGGGCATTGCCCCCCGCGGCGCGCGCCGCAGCCGCGCGGGTGCCTGCCCGTGCGGCACTAGCCGCGGCCGCCCGGGCTTGGGCCCCGCACGGCGCGTGCCTCGACCGCGTAGGCGGTCGCCCGCGCGGCACCTACCACGGTCGCGCGGGCACTCGCCCGCGCGGCTCTTGCCGCGGCCGCGCGGCATTTGCCGCGGCCGCGCGGGCACCGGCCCCACGCGGCGCTTACCCTAGCCGCGGCCACGCAGGGATCTTGGTCCCGCGCGGCTCTAGCCGCGGCCGCACGGGGACCGTCCCCGCGCGGCGCGCATTACGGTCGCGCGGCGATGCCCTAGCGCATCGCGTCGCGACGCGTTGAGTAGCAAACGACTACTCCTAAACTCCATGAAAGACCAAAACCCAAAAACCGAGCGAAACTATACGAAAATAAATCTTGTTTACCTCTAATCGTAGGAGACGGTTATCCGTTCACGCTCCCGGTTTCGGCACGTTCGTCGGGAGGATTTGGGTCCTTTAACCTTCTCCTTCTTTTCCACCGTTCCCTTCCGATTAGGGTTTCGCCTTTCCTCTCGTTTCCTTCCGGTTAGGGTTTCGTCTTTTTCCTTTTCTCTCTCTTTCTTTCGGGAGGAGATACAAAATAATCTTTTTGTACGACAAAAACCACATCGGGTATTTTAAAATCATAATTAATTAATTCCTCAATTAATTAATTCCTCAATTAATTAATTCCTCAATTAATTAATTCCTTAATTAATTAATTCCTCGATTAAGATCCTTCGGGATAATTCTTTAAAGATAATTCTTTAAAGATAATTCCCTCTTTTTCCTCGGAAAGCGTGCCAAATCACTTACGCGGATTTCGATGCACCCTCTGGCCATTGCGATCACTTTCTACCCCTTTCCGGGAGTTCCGTAAGTCGGAATCCGGATCCGATCGCACTGCCGTCCTCCGTTTTCTGAGCTCTATCGCAGAAAACTACCCGCCCCTCCGAATTATCGACTTAAGTAAACCCGTTACATTAGTTACATAAAACGGATACTTTATTAGCAGGAGGTATAAAGTGTTACAAAATCTATGATATTACACCACTCAACTCTTAAAAGAAGTTTCGTCCTCGAAACTTAATCTCACTCCTCGCTAAATAACTCGGGGTAACACTCTTTCATTTTCGTTTCAAGTTCCCACGTCGCCTCGCGCTCCTCGTGGTTACTCCATTGCACCTTTACGTAGGGGATCGTCCGGTTTCGAAGGTTCTTTTCTTCTCTTGCCAAGATCCGCATCGGCGTTTCTTCGAAGCTCAAGTCTTCCCGCAGTTCAACGGCCGAGGCGTCGAGGACGTGCGACGGATCAGATAAGTACTTCCGGAGCATCGAGACGTGGAAAACGTTATGCACCCGTTCAAGATTTGGCGGTAAGGCCAACCGGTACGCCACCGGGCCCACGCGCTCCAAGATTTCGAACGGTCCCACATACCGTGGGCTCAACTTCCCTCGTATGCCAAACCGTCTTGTCCCCTTAAACGGTGACACGCGTAGCAACACATGATCCCCTACCGAGAATTCCAGTTCCCGTCGCCTCCGGTCCGCGTAACTTTTCTGCCAGCTCTGGGCGGTCAACGACCGCTGCTTGATAAGGCGCACCTTTGCTTCCGTTTCCTCTACGAGGTCTGGCCCCAAGAGTTTTCGCTCTCCCAAATCGTCCCAGCAAATGGGCGATCGACACCGGCGTCCGTACAAGGCTTCGTACGGGGCCATCCGAATACTAGCCTGATAGCTATTATTGTAAGCAAATTCCACGAGGGGTAGGTAACGCGACCACCCCTCCCCCAGGCTTAGCACACAAGCTCGAAGCATATCTTCGAGAATCTGGATCACTCGTTCCGATTGCCCGTCCGTCTGCGGGTGAAATGCTGTGCTAAACTGCAACTTGGTCCCCAACGCCTGCTGCAGACTCCGCCAAAAGTTTGACACGAAGCGTGTGTCCCTGTTCGAGGTTATGGATGATGGTACTCCATGCAATCTCACCACCTCGTCGATATAGGTCTGCGCCAGCCGATCTCTAGTCCACGTCGTGTGAATCGGTATAAAGTGGGCCGATTTCGTCAGACGGTCCACAATGACCCATATCGCGTCGTCTCCTTGTTGCGATCGCGGAAAACCGGTCACAAAATCCATGGTGATCCGTTCCCATTTCCACTCCGGTATGGGCAACGGTTGTAGTTTTCCCGCCGGTCGCTGGTGTTCCGCCTTCACCTGTTGGCACACCAAACATCGTGCCACGAACTGTGCCACATCATTCTTTAATTTAGGCCACCAAAAGGTCTGTCTCAGGTCTCTGTACATTTTTGTACCTCCGGGATGCGCAGTGTAGTGGGCGTTAAGCGCTTCTGCCAGAATTTCTTTCCTTAATTCCGGCACTTCAGGTACGCAGACTTGTCCCCGGAACCTCAGCACGTCGTCAGCGCCGATCACAAAATCCCCACCTGGTTCCGAGGATGACCTGTCCCGCACCTGCTGTAGTTGTGGGTCCGTCGTTTGGCCTTCTGCGATCCTCTCTATCAGCGTAGGCTTTATTTCCAAGGACAGAAATTTCGCAACTGCTCCTGTTGGCACTACCTCCAGTCTCTGCTGCGAGAATTGTGCAATTAGCCGATCCTGTTGGGTAAGGGCGCTCAGTGTCGTCTCCCCCGCCTGTCCCTTCCGGTTCAAGGCATCGGCAACCACGTTTGCCTTTCCGGGGTGGTAATGGATGGACAAATCGTAGTCCTTCAGTAGTTCCAACCACCGCCGTTGCCGTAAGTTCAACTCCTTTTGCGTAAACAAGTATTTGAGGTTTTGGTGGTCGGAGTACACATTACAGTCCGCCCCGTAGAGGTAGTGCCTCCAGAGCTTTAACGCAAACACGACTGCCGCAAGCTCTAAGTCGTGTGTAGGATAGTTCCGCTCATAATCCTTGAGCTGTCTTGATGCGTATGCGATGACTTTCCCCTGTTGCATCAACACGCTTCCCAGTCCACTTCGAGATGCATCACAGTAGATATCGTAATCCCCACCGGGCTGTGGCAACATGAGTACCGGTGCCCGCGTGAGTCTGTCCTTAAGCTCCTCGAAGCTCTTCTGGCACTGAGCCGTCCAGACGAATTTCTCCCCTTTTCGGGTTTGTCGAGTAAGGGGAGTGGCTATCTTTGAAAAGCCTTCCACGAAGCGTCGGTAGTATCCTGCTAGCCCGAGGAAACTTCGGATTTCTGTCACCGTGGTCAGGCGAGCCCAGTCGGTCATCGATTCTATCTTTCTTGGATCCACCGCAATTCCCGTGGCCGAGACAACATGTCCCAGAAAATCGACCTCACGGAGCCAAAACTCGCACTTTTTGAGTTTAGCATACAGTTTTTGATCCCTTAGGGTCTGGAGGACCACTCGGAGGTGCTCCTCATGCTCCCTATCCGTGCGGGAATAAATGAGGATATCATCAAT
Source organism: Tillandsia leiboldiana (assembly GCA_029204045.2). Classification (NCBI taxonomy): domain Eukaryota; kingdom Viridiplantae; phylum Streptophyta; class Magnoliopsida; order Poales; family Bromeliaceae; genus Tillandsia; species Tillandsia leiboldiana. Next base: position 32,106,190 of record CM055065.1, read on the forward strand.
AAAAACCACCTCGATTTATTCAGGAATGGTTATAAAATCCGATTCATCAATACATGGCAACGGGTATTTGTTCTTTACCGTGACCATGTTTATTTCCCGGTAGTCTATGCATAAACGCAACCTCCCGTCCTTCTTCCTTACGAAGAGCACAGGCGCTCCCCAAGGTGACACACTTGGTCGGATGAACCCCTTGTCCAGGAGATCCTCAAGTTGTGCCTTCAATTCCTTTAGTTCGGCGAAGGCCATTCTGTATGGCGCCTTCGTGATGGGTTTCGTCCCCAAGATTAGCTCTTTAGAGAGGTCGTCCTCGCGTCCAAGTGGCACCCCCCGGGAGTTCGGACGGAAAGACATCCAGAAATTCCTTTACTGTTGGAAAGTCCGAAAGTAAGGGGGGTGTGTCGAGTATCCACCGAGGCCAAAAAGGCTACGCACCCGCCCCCTCAAAGTTTCCTGGCTCGCGACCCGTAGGTCACGTAACCAGCTCACTAGAGGTGTACCGACGTAGTGCTCACTCTTTGCCCGAACTCAACCCACTCTGACGCTGGGTCTGAAGCAGCCGACTTCTACCCTGCTTATCGGCCCGCATGACCTATTGCCACTAGGCAGGGTGTGGGGCGTAATTAATCTGTAATTACCCAATTAACCCGCAATGGAATCCCTCTGGCCCTACTAGATCAGAACCTATCCGCTCGTGTGTGCTAGGAAGGGCTAAACAGAACAACTAGACGGGGGGGGGTCAGTCCGGGGTAGGGCGCTCGGGTGTATACGGTTTTCCCAAGCAAAAGTAGCAAGAACAGTGCCATAATACGTTACCTGTTATTTGTCATTCCGGGACGTTGCGTCTTCCACTGGAGCGGCCTGGGGAGTCCGTCCACAACCGTCAGGCCAGCGACGTACGGCGTGGCGGGGTAGGGACCTGGTGTCGAAGGAGTCTGCCGCGGGCTGGCCGCCGGGTAGGTCCTCCTGCGGAACGGGAGCTGCAGCACCCCCTTGTCCTTCCGGCTTCAGCGCTGCAGTAGTAGTGGCTAGTTCCTGAGGGCATGATGCACGGGTATGGTCCGGCTGGCCGCATTTATTCCAGTGGGAGTACTTCCAAAGGCATTTCGTCACTAGGTGTGCCTTTCCGCAGATGACGCAGGGTTCAAGTAGCGGTTCCAGGCCTCCTGTTGGCGCCTGCCCGCCTTTCTGTGCTTTCTTCGGGCGTTGGGTTGCCCGGTTTCTTGGGTTGGGACCCCCTTGCGGGAGGGGGGCTGCAGCCTTCTCTGGTTTGTCGGGTTGCGGCGTCGGGGTAGTGGCAGTCGGTTTCTGGGGGCACGTGAAACGTGAGTTGTCACGCCCCGGGTGTAAACCAGAAACCGGGCTCGTCCACAGATCCGCCGTGCACCCGGAATTTTCCGTGTACACGAAGCGCTGGTAACCTGCTCAGATATAAAGATATAATAAAGGAGCATAAAAACAGAGCTAAACTAAAACTAGTACATCTCAGACAAATACTGGAAAAGAAGGTACAACATGGCTCTCATAAATATACATGTGTCTCTCCCAGCTCACAAAATAATACATCCCGCTGGCCAAAGCCAGACCCAAAATAAAAGGATAATACAACCGTCTGAGTGTACAGGGGATACATCAATACTACTGAACTCTGGATCAGGGAAGCAGCTAACTAGTCAACGATCCTCTTACCTCGGTCCTGGGAAGAGGGTCCCGCAGCTCCTGTAGAGGACTCTGCAAAACAAAGGGGAAAAGAAGAGAGGAAAAAACAGTGGGGGTGAGAACTACTATAAAGACAGTAGCCTCCCCTAGTGGGTAAACCTCAACTCAGACATGCCCACTAGGACTACCAGAGGCGAAAAAGAATAAAGGTGGTAAACTATGAGTATAACTACTGAGAAAAAGCTACCACTAATATGCCTCTACATGCCCAGCTAAAAAGATAGCTAAATTTATGCATCAGAATATAAAAGCCTTCCTGACTAAATCCAATCTATACTCCAGTAAACACTGGTACTGCCTGCGATGCCTGCCAAATCGGGTATGCCAGCCTACGCATAACACCGATAGGGGATAGGAGTCTCAAGGACTCAAGGTCTGTATAACGTGCACATTACACCTGCCAAATCGGGTATGCCGGCCAATGCATAACACCGATAGGGGATAGGAGTCTCAAGGACTCAAGGTCGTAGTAACAAGTATCATAGTAGAATAAGTCAGCAGGACTGGATCATGACACTGATCTGAGTGGGAAACCATCCCCTAAAAGAAGCCCAAATCCTCTCCCTGATCTGATGCAATAACAACTGTCCGGTGAACCGCCCAAAATCCGCGGTTGCCGCAATTACCCTGCCCTCAGCCTGCCTGTCCCAAAATCCCAACGACTGACTACACTATCCCAGCCCCTGCTCTACCTGAGCATAATATCCCCTATGTCTAGGTAACTGGAGAAGGAATAAAAACATGGTTTCTCCAAAGTCAATTCCAGCATGATAGTGTAGCAGAAAAAGGTGGCCTAACTAGGTGACAATACAAGCATGCAAAAGTCCTTTACTTAACAACATGATTCCAGGTATTCTAGTTCTTACAAAATTTAGAGTATACTATTTAATGAATATCAAATGTAACAAGTTGCCATAAGCCGGTCCCCATTCATGCATAAGATGTCCCATTATACATGCCACATGAAATGGCTCAACAAAAATATTCCCAATGAGTTTAGACAAAATGTCCTTTGCAAGAATTAACATTTAATTCATATTTAGTCCTCTAGAGATATAAGTGCTACCCATAAGTCCAATTTTCCAATTATGCAAGCTATATCCAATCCACTAGTATACTAGCATTATAACATAGAGCTAGCTCCAATATGCCTAGTGGGTTACCACAAGTAAGAGGTTAACTGTTGGAAAAATCCGGTACTCGCCCCGGTACCAGATTCTCTGAATCCGCAACCCGCTTCAATACCGATTATCCGCTCTGGTACCGCCTAGAGTTGGGATTCCGCAGCGGAAACGTCAAATCGGGCTTTTACCAAAAACTCGTCTCCTCAACAAAACTGGAACCAATACAACCACAAAGAGAGGACGAAAACCAAAACAGAAATATGCGGGTGAAATAAGATTCATTAACCAAGAAAAGAATTACACCGATTGTACAGACTTCTCTTCTGCAATAGAGTAGCTTCAACCCGAGCCCTCCTCCTGAATCTCTCTCACCCTTCTCTCGTCTTCTATAGACCTAGAAGACTCCCTTCTCTCGTCTTCTATAAACCTAGAAGACTCCCTTCTCTCGTCTTCTATAAACCTAGAAGACTATAGGTGTGGCTAAATCCTAGCCCCCACCACCTCCTTGGGTGTTACCACCACCGTAGGTGTGGATACCACTATATGGGTGTGGCTAAATCCTAGCCCCCACCACCTCCATGGGTATTACCACCACCGTCTCCATGGGTGTGACCACGTTAACACCACCGTGCTGTGAATACCACTATATGGGTGTGGCTAAATCCTAGCCCCCACCACCTCCATGGGTATTACCACCATCTTGGGTGTGACTATATTGACACCACCTTCAAATAATAGCACATATGCTATATTTATAGCTTACATCAAAAGCTATCCAAATCCTAGTCAAAATAGATTTTTATTCTAATTAATATTTAAATCTTAACAAACTTATCTCTTTAAGATTTAAACATTAATCTTAATCCAACTAGGATTCAACTACAAATATAATCAAATCCTAACAATAACAACGGTACCCACCTCGAGCGCTAAAATCCTTGTCCCAAAATGAAATCCACGCTCGGTCTAAGAGCTCACCGCAACACTGTACAATATATCCAAGAAGAGCATACATAGTTTGAACTTACTATGTTCTCAAAATCTATCCCAAAATTTATCAGTCCAAAGTTTCCCGATTTTCACCTACGAAAGGTGCTCGGAAAAATCCAAGAAAAATACTGTCACGATCCTCGCGACGAACCGGTCGAAACGAGTACCTGCACGTCCAAAACTGAGCTTCCTACGCTGAGATACAAATTCGGCAAGGGAAACACCCCAACAAAACTGTGCAGGAATTCTGTACCAAAGGACTACAGAAAAAGGGGATTTTCACTTTCGAGAAAAAATCCAGAAAAATCTGAGAAAAATTCAGGAGATTCCTTGCGAAATGTAGATGAAAAACGCCTCTTGAATCGCCTCGATCCGACGCCTGTGCGCAAAGATACATCCAAAACAATCGAGCGCTGTCCAAAACTCCGCGAAGAAAAATGGGTCACAAAGAAGCTTGGGAAAATCAAAATCCACACGAAAACTAGGGAAAACTCAAAACACTAAAATCGAAGCCCTACCTGTCGAGAATCCAACAGCGCAAGAATCGGCCGAAACAGAGGTCGGGGTGAGCCGGGGGAGCCCGTACACTGAAAAGGGACGAAACGGGTCGCCGGTGAACAAGCGTTGCGCCGCGCTGTAAAATAGCAAACCTTGAAAAACGTGCTCCTAAAAATCCCAGGGAAGCTGTGTGAAATTTGTCTCAGGTGGAGGAAAATTTTTCCTAAGGGGCTCACTGTGAAAATCCGCTCAGAAAAAGAGCTAAAAGGCCCCCAAAGTCCCATATTTATAGGCCCAGCCCGCCAGCTGCTTTGGGCCGGATTCGGGCGCAACTTCCGGGCGCCCGAATCCGCCAAGCAGGTCGTATGGATCCCGTCCGTCGCGCCCGGAAAAACGTGGTGATGCCACGTGTCCCCGCACAGCGAACAGCTGTGTGGGGCGGCTGGGCGCCTGCCGCGTGGCTGCTCCCGCTCGAGGCGGTGCATGCGGCCCGCCGCTGTCGGGCCGACACGTGGCCCGCACTCACGTGCCGGCAATGTGCGGCCGACAGCGCCACACTGGCGCCCTGCGCTGGCACGCGCCCCGAGGCGCCGCACTGGGCCCCTGTGGACCGCGCCTTCGTGAGCCAGCGAATGACCTGCTGACACGTGTCCTGCGCCCGGTCTACCGAAGCCGCGCGCGTTCGTTGAGCCGCGCCGCGTGAGCCAGCCACTCCGCACACGTCACGTGGCCCGCCGCGCGGTCCATGCACCCGCCGCGCCTCCCTGTGGACCGAGCGGTGTGAGCCAGCCAATAATAGGCTGCCACGTGGCTCTGGCCGGTCCACGGTCCACCCCCATGCACCGAAATTCCCCGGAAACTTCCGGAAGCCCGTTTTTGGTCATCCGGACTCCAAATTTAACAAGCAAATAGCCCTTTTCAAGCGTTTTTCCGCACTGAATCCAAATCCAATCTCTGTTTGGCCCTAATCCTTGTCTAAAATTCGGCAAACACGACCGAAGGCCAAATCAGCTGAAAATGACTCCCAGGTCTACCTGTGGCACCCCTTTGATGCACCATGGGCCAGACACACCAACACTAGGTGTTTTTCACAGTGGATTCATCGAAAAGGTTGCATGGGAAATCCAGAACACTACATCCTCCCCCACAAGAACAAGTTTCGTCCTCGAAACAAAAGCCATACCTCAAGCCGGGGCCTCGAACAAGTGGGGGTAAGCATCTATCATCGCTGACTCCAGCTCCCAAGTAGCCTTGCGCTCATCATGACTGCTCCAGAGGATCTTCACATAAGGGATGGCCCGGCTGCGCAACTCCCTAACCTCGGTCCAAGATCCTCAATGGCCGCTCGACATAGCTCATGTCCTCAGCGATCTCCAGTGGGGTGAAATCGATGATGTGTGACGGGTCATGAACATACCTCCTCAGAGTCGATACATGGAATACATCATGAACACCAGCAAGCCCGGGAGGAAGTGCAAGCCTGTAGGCAACCGGCCCTATGCGCTCCAATACCTCACAGGGTCCAATATAACGGGGGCTCAGTTTCCCACGAATCCCAAATCTCCGGATTTCTTTTGAAGGCGAGACTTTCAAAAAGACATGATCTCCAACCATAAACTCAAGGTCTCCCCTCCAGACATCAGCGTAGCTCCTCTGTCTGCTCTGAGCTGTCTGAAGATGCTGCCTGACTATTCTGACTTTATCCTCTGCCTCTCGCAGCAACTCTGGCCCCAAAGTCCGCCTTTCACCCACATCGCCCCAATAAAGTGGAGAGCGACACTTGCGTCCATATAATGTTTCAAACGGAGCCATTTGGATGCTCGCTTGAAAGCTATTGTTGTACGCAAACTCCGCCAGTGATAAGTGTCGCACCCAACCTCCTCCAAAGTCTAGCGTGCAAGCCCGGAGCATGTCGTCAAGAATCTGTATAGTCCGCTCTGACTGTCGGTCTGTCTGTGGGTGAAATGTTGTGCTGAAACTAAGCTGTGTTCCCAAAGTGGCCTGTAGACTCCTCCAAAAGCGCGAAACAAACCTCGGGTCTCGATCAGATACAATGGAGGCGGGCACACCATGCAGCCTCACCACCTCGTCCAAGTACAGCTGCGCCAGCCGCTCGAGTGACCAAGTCACCTGCACCGGTAAAAAGTGAGCGAACTTGGTGAGTCTATCCACGACTACCCAAATCGCGTCTACTCCAGTCTGTGCCCTCGGCAACCCAGTGACAAAATCCATAGTAACATGTTCCCATTTCCATTCAGGGATTGGAAGACTCTGCAACTTGCCAGCAGGTACACGATGCTCAGCCTTTACTTGCTGACAAGTTAAACAGTGTGCCACAAATCACCCAATGTCTCTTTTCATCCCGTTCCACCAAAACTGTGCCTTGGGGTCCCTATACATCTTAGTCCCACCAGGAGGGATGGTATAAGGTGTATAGTGGGCCTCCCTCAAGATCTGCTCTCGAATCTCTGTATCCATGGGCACGCAAGCTCGGTCCCTGTACCGCAGTACTCCCGTAGCATCAACTGAAAAAAAATCCCCTGTCGAATCCGTCTGAATCTGCTCTCGAATCCTCATCAAATGGGGGTCCTCACTCTGTTACTCTCGAATCCTGTCCAACAGAGTGGGCTGCACGACTAGAGACATAAGTCTAGCAGAGACCCCAGGGGACACACCCTCGAGCTCTAACCGCCTTATCTGCTCAAGTAATGGCGCCTGATCGGTGATCATCAAAGATAGGCTCTGTACTGCTCTCCTGCTCAGGGCACCAGCAACCACGTTGGCCTTGCCAGGATGGTAGAGTATGTCCACATCATAGTCCTTTAACAATTCTAACCATCTGCGTTGCCTCAAGTTGAGCTCCTTCTGTGTGAACAAGTATTTCAAGCTCTTGTGGTCTGTGTAAATCTCGCAGTGCTCCCCATACAGATAATGGCGCCACAACTTCAATGCAAAAATCACTGCAGCTAGCTCTAAATCATGGGTAGGGTAATTCTTTTCATAATCCTTCAGTTGCCGAGAGGCATAAGCGATTACCCTACCCTCCTGCATCAGCACGCAACCCAGCCCATTGTGCGATGCATCACTGTAAATCACATATCCTTTCCCCATGACAGGGAGGGAAAGGATAGGAGCCGATATCAATCTGTTCTTTAATTCCTCAAAGCTCCTCTGGCAATCCTCACTCCAAATAAACTTAATCCCTTTACGAGTCAGGCGAGTGAGGGGTGTGGAAAGTTTCGCAAAACCTTCAACAAACCGACGGTAATACCCGGCTAGGCCCATAAAACTGCGAACCTCTGATACCGTTGTCGGTCGGGGCCAATCCCGGACTGCCTCAATCTTCGCCGGGTCTACAGCCACTCCTGCGGCGGAGATCACATGTCCCAAAAAGATAACCTCCCGAAGCCAAAATTCGCACTTAGATAATTTGGCATACAACTTCCTCTCTCTGAGAAGTTGCAGCACAATCCTCAGGTGCTCCTCGTGCTCCACATCACTCCGGGAATAGATCAGGATATCATCAATAAATACCACGACGAACCGATCCAGGTATGGTCAAAAGATCCTGTTCATTAAATCCATAAAAGCAGCAGGGGCATTTGTCAATCCAAAAGGCATGACGGTGAACTCATAATGCCCGTACCGCGTCCTAAATTCCGTCTTCGGGATGTCCTCGGCCTTCACCTTCAATTGGTGGTAACCAGACTGTAAGTCAATCTTGGAGAAGACACAAGACCCTTGCAGCTGATCAAATAGGTCATCAATGCGCGGCAAAGGGTACTTGTTCTTGGTGGTCACTTTATTCAGCTCACGGTAATCAACACAAAATCGAAGTGAACCATCCTTCTTCTTCACAAATAGCACCGGCGCTCCCCAAGGCGATACACTTGGTCTCATAAAACCTTTATCCATTAAATCCTGAAGTTGCGCCTTTAACTCTCGCAGCTCAGCCGGTGCCATTCGGTAAGGAGCCTTAGAGATTGGCGCAGTTCCTGGGACTACGTCAATCAAAAACTCGATCTCCCTATCCGGCGGCATGCTAATCAGCTCTGGTGGAAACACATCCGGGAACTCGTGGACAATAGGGATATCCGCGAGTCCCAGTACCGCCGTAGGCTCCTTAACCACACATGCCAAAAAGGCCACGCATCCACTGCACATGATCCGCCTCGCACGAGAAGTCGAAACTACTGAGGCGAAGAAAGCAGTCTGGCACCCCCTATAAACAAACACCTCCTAGCCAGGCTCGCTAGAAGTCACTGTCCTCGCGGCGCAATCAATCGTCGCGAAATAGCGAGCCAGCCAAACCATCCCGAGTACTATGTCGAAATCTCACAGCTGACTAAGGACTATCAGGTCCGCTGGCAAAATCCATGACTCAACCCATACTGGACAAGACCAACAACACTCCTCTACAAGCAATGTATGCTCGGGAATCTGTACCACTAATGCCTGTGGCAACCGACCTAACTCTAGTCCATGGGATGATGCAAATGATCTACTAATAAAAGAATGTGATGCACCGGTATCAAATAAAGTGCGAGCTGTAGTATCGAAAAGTAAAATGATACCTGCCACCACGTGGTCGGCTGCCGAGGAGTCCTCAACCTAGGCGGCATAGACTCGCCCGCTCTGCGCTGGTGGTCGGTAGTCTGTAGGTGGGGAGGAAGGAGTCCCGCTCGCTGGAGCATAGGGCCGCTGCTGGGGCGCAGAATGAACAGGTGCCGAGGAAGGAGCTGTCGATGGCGCATAAGGGCAAGTAGCTCGGATGTGGCCAGACTGCCCACATCGAAAACAACGACCATGCCTCAAATCACAAGTATTAGAGGGGTGCTGACTCCTACAGAAAACACACCCAACTGTAGACCGGGGCTGCCTCGCCTGTTGCTGCCGTCTCTGTAGTCGTGATCGCGACCTCTGCTGGGATGCGGTAGGGGCCAATGCTGAAGAAGGTGCCACTAAGGTCCGAAAGGGGCACGTAGGTCGGATGTGGCCTGGCCGCCCACATCGGAAGCATCGACCCCCCGTCAAGCCACAGGTATCAGATGGATACTGCCCTTTACAGAAAAAGCACCGGACCGACGCCCGTGACTGTCGAGACTGCTGCTACGGTGGCCTCTGAGATCTACCAGGTCCTCGTCGATCAAGACGCCCACGGCCAGAAGACTGGGGCCGCGGGGGTCGTGGTGGTCTCCCAGAACTGGCCTGTCCATCATCATCTGGGGCTGGGCGTTTCCTGTCTGGACGTTGCTCTGAAACCCCGGCCCCCTCGCCAACCGCCAAGTCACCCTGCTGCGCCAGCAGCTGCTCCAGGCGCTGGTCCTGACGAAAGCTCCTCGCCACTAACTGGGTCACCAAGGCCCACAGTTCTCCCAACTCGGCGGATACCGCCCGCTCAGACTCCTCGGAAGGTGTGGGAGTACCCCGGGTGGGAGAACGACGACGGGGCGACATCCTGCGAAAGGAAACCAGAAATCAGCAACAAAACCCCACACGACCCAATCTAGCGAAAGTCAAAGACATCCCCCTATTTCTGTAACTTTATGTTGTCTGCAACCAACATAATTGTTCAACAGAAATAGGATATGTCGATCCCTCTTCACTCACGGGAAGAGTCAAATGACCAAAATCATCGACTTTCGCAAAATATCGCGCACTCTCGCCCTATCATCCTAGGGTCTGCCAAAAGCCTAGGGTTTTCCTAAGTCCCAACTGACCTATCCCTAAGCTCTGATACCAACTTAATCTGTCACGCCCCGGGTGTAAACGAGAACCCGGGCTCGTCCACAGATCCGCCGTGCACCCGAAATTTTCCATGTACACGAAGCGCTGGTAACCTGCTCAGATATAAAGATATAATAAAGGAGCATAAAAACAGAGCTAAACTAAAACTAGTACATCTCAGACAAATACTGGAAAAGAAGGTACAACATAGCTCTCATAAATATACATGTGTCTCTCCCAGCTCACAAAATAATACATCTCGCTGGCCAAAGCCAGACCCAAAATAAAAGGACAGGGGATACATAAATACTACTGAACTCTGGATCAGGGAAGCAGCTAACTAGTCAACGATCCTCTTACCTCGGTCCTGGGAAGAGGGTCCCGCAGCTCCTGCAGAGGACTCTGCAAAACAAAGGGGAAAAGAAGAGGGGAAAAAACAGTGGGGGTGAGAACTACTATAAAGACAGTAGCCTCCCCTAGTGGGTAAACCTCAACTCAGACATGCCCACTAGGACTACCAGAGGCGAAAAAGAATAAATGAGGTAAACTATGAGTATAACTACTGAGAAAAAGCTACCACTAATATGCCTCTACATGCCCAGCTAAAAAGATAGCTAAATGTATGCATCAGAATATAAAAGCCTTCCTGACTAAATCTAATCTATACTCCAGTAAACACTGGTACTGCCTGCGATGCCTGCCAAATCGGGTATGTCAGCCTACGCATAACACCGATAGGGGATAGGAGTCTCAAGGACTCAATGTCTGTATAACGTGCACACTATACCTGCCAAATCGGGTATGCCGGCCAATGCATAACACCGATAGGGGATAGGAGTCTCAAGGACTCAAGGTCGTAGTAACAAGTATCATAGTAGAATAAGTCAGCAGGACTGGATCATGACACTGATCTGAGTGGGAAACCATCCCATAAAAGAAGCCCAAATCCTCTCCCCGATCTGATGCAATAACAACTGTCCGGTGAACCGCCCAAAATCCGCGGTTGCCGCAATTACCCTGCCCTCAGCCTGCCTGTCCCAAAATCCCAACGACTGACTACACTATCCCAGCCCCTGCTCTACCTGAGCATAATATCCCCTATGTCTAGGTAACTGGAGAAGGAATAAAAATATGGTTTCTCCTAAGTCAATTCCAGCATGATAGTGTAGCAGAAAAAGGTGGCCTAACTAGGTGACCATACAAGCATGCAAAAGTCCTTTACTTAACAACATGATTCCAGGTATTCTAGTTCTTACAAAATTTAGAGTATACTATTTCATGAATATCAAATGTTACAAGTTGCCATAAGCCGGTCCCCATTCATGTATAAGATGTCCCATTATACATGCCACATGAAATGGCTCAACAAAAATATTCCCAATGAGTTTAGGCAAAATGTCCTTTGCAAGAATTAATATTTAATTCATATTTAGTCCGCTAGAGATGTAAGTGCTACCCATAAGTCCAATTTTCCAATTATGCAAGCTATATCCAATCCACTAGTATACTAGCATTATAACATAGAGCTAGCTCCAATATGCCTAGTGGGTTACCACAAGTAAGAGGTTAACAACGGTACCCACCTCGAGCGCTAAAATCCTTGTCCCAAAATGAAGTCCACGCTCGGTCCAAAAGCTCACCGCAACACTGTACAATATATCCAAGAAGAGCATACATAGTTTAAACTTACTATGTTCTCAAAATCTGTCCCAAAATTTTTTAGTCCAAAGTTTCCCGATTTTCACCTGCGAAAGGTGCTCGGAAAAATCAAAGAAAAATACTGTCATGATCCTCACGACGAACCGGTCGAAACGAGTACCTGCACGTCCAAAACCGAGCTTCCTACGCTGAGATACAAATTCGGCAAGGGAAACACCCCAACAAAACTGTGCAGGAATTCTGTACCAAAGGACTACAGAAAAAGGGGATTTTCACCTTCGAGAAAAAACCCAAAAAAATCTGAAAAAAATCCAGGAGATTCCTTTCGAAATGTAGATGATAAACGCCTCCTGAATCGCCTCGATCCGACACCTGTGCGCAAAGATACAGCCAAAACAATCGAGCGCTGTCCAAAACTCCGCGAAGAAAAATGGGTCACAAAGAAGCTAGGGAAACTCAAAATCCATACGAAAACTAGGGAAAACATTAACAAAAAAATCGAAGCCCTACCTGTCGAGAATCCAACGGCGCAAGAATCGCCCGAAACGGAGGTCGAGGTGAGCCGGGGGAGCCCGTACACTGAAAAGGGACGAAACGGGTCGCCGGTGAACAAGCGTCGCACCGCGCCATAAAATTGCAAACCTCGAAAAACTTGCTCCTAAAAATCCCAGGGACGCTCTGTGAAATTTGCCTCAGGTGGAGGAAAATTTTTCCTAACTCACTGTGAAAATCCACTCAGAAAAAGAGCTAAACGGCCCCCAAAGTCCCATATTTATAGGCCCAGCCCGCAAGCTGCTTTGGGCCGGATTCGGGCGCAACTTCCGAGCGCCCGAATCCGCCAAGCAGGTCGTATGGATCCCGTCCGACGCGCCCGGAAAAACGTGGTGATGCCACGTGTCCCCCGCAGAGCGAACAGCTGTGCGGGGCGGCTGGGCGCCTGCCGCGTGGCCGCTCCCGCTCGAGGCGGTGCATGCGGTCCGCCGCTGTCGGGCCGACACGTGGCCCGCACTCGAGTGCGGGCTATGTGCGGCCGACAGCGCCGTACTGGCACCCTGCGCTGGCACGCGCCCCGAGGTGCCGCACTGGGCCCCTGTGGACCGCGCCTTCGTGAGCCAGCGAATGACCTGCTGACACGTGTCCTGCGCCCGGTCCACCGAAGCCGCGCGCGTTCGCTGAGCCGCGCCGCGTGAGCCAGCCACTCTGCACACGCCACGTGGCCCGCCGCGCGGTCCATGCACCCGCCGCGCCTCCCCGTGGACCGAGCGGTGTGAGCCAGCCAATAACAGGCTGCCACGTGGCTCTGGCCGGTCCACGGTCCACCCCCATGCACCGAAATTCCCCGGAAACTTCCGGAAGCCCGTTTTTGGTCATCCGGACTCCAAATTTAACAAGCAAATAGCCGTTTTCAAGCGTTTTTTCGTACTGAATCCAAATCCAACCTCTGTTTGGCCCAAATCCTTGTCTAAAATTCGGCAAACACAGCCGAAGGCCAAATCAGCTGAAAATGACTCCCAGGTCTACCTGTGGCACCCCTTTGATGCACCATGGGCCAGACATACCAACACTAGGTGTTTTACATAGTGGATTCATCGGAAAGGTTGCATGGGAAATCCAGAACACTACACGAGTGACCCGGCTTGCCGCACTGAAAACAGTGGTCGCGCCTCCAAGGGCAGCTCATCAATCGGTGCGCACCGTCACATATGACACACGGCTTCCATATTGGTTCGGGTCCTCCCTTCCTTGCTGGCCCAAATTTCGGTTCCGTCTTTGGGCGTTTGGCCGACCGGCCCTTCTGAAAAGGATCCTCCGCCGGACCGGGGTAGGGGTTTCTCTGGCCCTGCTGTAACCTGGGATACCCCTGCCGAGCCCGTGCTTCGGCGAGTTCTTATTCTGCCCACATGGCCACGTTGGTCGCCTCATGAAAGGTGGGAAAGCCTGCCGGTGGCATTCCACGAAAGGTGTCGTCCCTGGCGCCGTGCTGAAAGTGGTCGACACTCTCAAGCTCTCATGTCAGTAGACACAGGCTTTCTGTGAGGGTCAGCAGCTGCCCAGCCACATCGCGCAGCTGGTTGCGTAGTAAGCGGTTCGCTGCGGCTGTAGTGTCCATTTCCCGTAGACAATTATTCACTGAGCCGGACTGCTATCTGTGCACATAAAGAATTCACGTCAATCCCAATATTTCCAAGAAAACCTGGCACCTTAACCTACTAACCCTGGGACTCCATCACTTATTTCCCCGCGCTCACGCTCATACGTGACACACCTATACTTTGGTTATCAACTTAGTTAGTCACTTGTGTCATTACCTTCTGTGGATGTTGGTCATGATCACCTTGGCTAAAGTTGTTTTCTCTGATACCATAAAATCTGTCACGCCCCGGAGGTTCTAACAGAGCGGAAAACGTACCCTTTTTTTTTTTTTTCCTAAAGCATTTAAATGAACCATGCCTCCGGCGCGTATCAGACCCGCCGCATATATAAATTCACTCACCAAATGGGCGGAGCCTCCTTTGTATATGCACGGCGTTCCCAACAAGTCGAATACTTTAACCATTCCAATAATGACAATCAAAGAGGAGAGAATATATTAAATCATACCATCACCGCTAACTTATAAGACTATAGCATAAACCCATGGGTTTTGAAAATCGGTGCCCACTCGACACCCAGTTTTCTAAAACGTTTTCGCAACCTCTTTGAGCGGCCTTTAACTTGAAAGGATAAATCCACGGGTTTTAAAATTGGTGCCCACACGGCACTTGCTTTGAAAACACTTTTGAAACCGGTTTGCGTTTGAAAACAAGCCGCAATTACACATCCTATCATTCACCAGTTAATTACAAGAAAATTCTCATCCCAACATCCATCAGAAACCACAGTAAATGAATCACAGTTAAACTAACCATAGTATAAAGGAATAACCAAAAGTAAAAAGAATAACGTAACGTTTACTAGCCCTCGTGGCTAGCGTCCTCTAACTGATGCCTCACCGTCGTCCCGAATTTCACCCCTACTCGGACCTGTCACAGTGTGGGTTGTCAGTGACTGATAAAGTAGAGAACATGCAAGTAAACGCGATAATAGAAAGGACACACCGAATCACTGGAGCATTTACTTTCCCCTCCCCCTCATGTATCGCTAAATCCCTGTTGAAAGTCCCGCTAGGCACCAACCCCAGCTTTTAGAATATTTTGGACCCCAACCCCAATACCGTACTCATCTTCTTGGTGCCTCCAACCCCTCCACTGCCCAAGTAGCAGTCGCCTCTCCTTGAGGGGTCCCCACTAACCTCCCCTTATGGGGTACACAGGTAAACGACTTACCATCTTTCCGGAAAAATACACCCTCTGCAGTGGCCAAACTGCCGGTGTGCGTGTAAGCAATATGAGTATATTTCTTGCCTTGCGACCTCAGCCGCTCTAGTCAGAAAAATATAACGCACCTACGACCACAGCCGCTTTGATTGACATAGTAATAGGGATTCACGTGCTATGGGGTTAGTCAAACTATAAACATATATACTTTATCATAACGAGTATCCGGAAACGACACCACACCGGTAATAACCAACACCTACCCACCTCGATTATGCGAAACGTGTACTCCGGAGATCGACCCTTACTCTCTGTTGACGCCCGGACGTAGAATTAGTCCCCAAAAGAGCCGTGGTCAGATCAGAAATATAATAGTGGATAAACCGAGCCCAACAACTCAAAAACACTAAAGACAACTCGACCCGGTGGTGGCGCCAGCGCGCGTTGAGCGACGCGGCCGCCTCCGCGGTGTTGCGGGTCGTACGGCTGCGCGGGCACCGGCCCTGCGCGGCATTTGCCGTGACCGCGCGGGCCCTAGCTCCGCGCGGCGGAAGCCGCGGCCGCGCGGGCACCAACCCCGCGCGGTCCGATCCGCAACCGTGCGGACCTCAGCCCCGCACGGCGCAAGGCCCGGCCGCGCGGGCGCCGGCCCCGCGCGGCACTTGCCGCGGCCGCGCGGGCACCGACCCCGCGCGGGCATGCGCCCTGCGCGGCACGTGCTACCGCCGCCGCGCGGGCACCCGCGCGCGCGGCACAAACCGCAGCCGCGCGGGCACCCGCCCGCGCGGCACAAACCGCAGCCGCGCGGGCAAGGCCCCGCGCGGCATGCAACGCCGCCGCGCGGGCGCCCGCCCACGCGGCACCAGCTGTGGCCGGGCGGGCATGGCCCCGCACGGCGCGCGCCCCAGCCGCGCGGGTGCCTGCCCGCGCGGCACTAGCCGCGGCCGCGCGGGCTTGGGCCCCGCGCGGCGCGTGCCTTGACCGCGCGGGCGCTCGCCCGCGCGGGCACTCGCCTGCGCGGCGCTTCCCGCGGCCGCGCGGGCACCGGCCCTGCGCGGCGCTTACCCTAGCCGCGGCCACGCGAGGATCTTGGTCCCGCGCGGCTCTAGCCGCGGCCGCGCGGGCACCGTCCCCGCGCGACGCGCATTACGGTCGCACGACGATGCCATAGAGATTCGCGGCGCGACGCGTTGGGTAGCAAACGGCTACTCCTAAACTCCATGAAAGACCGAAACCCAAAAACCAAGCAAAACTATACGAAAATAAATCTTGTTTACCTCTAATCGTAGGAGACGGTTATCTGTTCACGCTCCCGGTTTCGGCACGTTCGTCGGGAGGATTTGGGTCCTTTAGCCTTCTCCTTCTTTTCCACCGTTCCCTTCCGATTAGGGTTTCGCCTTTCCTCTCGTTTCCTTCTGGTTAGGGTTTCATCTTTTTCCTTTTCTCTCTCTTTCTTTCGGGAGGAGATACAAAATAATCTTTTTGTACGACAAAAACTACATCGGGTATTTTAAAATCCTAATTAATTAATTCCTCAATTAATTAATTCCTCAATTAATTAATTCCTCAATTAATTAATTCCTCGATTAAGATCCTTCGGGATAATTCTTTAAAGATAATTCTTTAAAGATAATTCCCTCTTTTTCCTCGGAAAGCGTGCCAAATCATTTACGCGGATTTTGATGCACCCCCTGGCCATTGCGATCACTTTCTACCCCTTTCCGGGAGTTCCGTAAGTCGGAATCCGGATCCGATCGCACTGCCGTCCTCCGTTTTCCGAGCTCTATCGCAGAAAAATACCCGCCCCTCCGAATTATCGACTTAAGTAAACCCGTTACATTAGTTACATAAAACGGAAACTTTATTAGCAAGAGGTATAAAATGTTACTAAATCTATGATATTACAAAACCATTGGAAGAGGATAAGAATAAAAAACTAACCTTATCTGGAATTTTTCAGGACGACGGTCCGGATTGGAATACTGCGGTCCGGACTGTCGTAGCAAGACAGACTATTTCCAGAAAAACATACGTTCGGGGTCCGGACTGAAGATCCACGGTCCGGACTGTTCATGCAGTTTCTGCAAAATCCACGTTCGTGGTCTGGACTGAACAGATGTGT
Source organism: Tillandsia leiboldiana (assembly GCA_029204045.2). Lineage (NCBI taxonomy): Eukaryota > Viridiplantae > Streptophyta > Magnoliopsida > Poales > Bromeliaceae > Tillandsia > Tillandsia leiboldiana. The sequence continues at coordinate 32,123,343 of CM055065.1, forward strand.
TCCGGACTGGATTTGCGCATGAACTACCCTATGTTCGGGGTCCGGACTGTAGTTGTCTGTTCCGGATCCTGAACATATAACATGTCCAGTTTTTGATTTTTATGCGATTAAAAATGCATCCAAGTGTTTCTACACTATAAGAAGTATTCGGATCACCAAAATTATTTAGTTAAACGTACCTGATCCTTTTGAATTCTTCTTACTTGAGATTGAGGTATATGATTCAAACTTCTTCATCTTCAATCTTCAAGACTTAACCACTTTCACGAAATACGGCAAAACAAATTCTATAACAATCTCCCCCTTTGGCGGTTTCGTGACAAAACAAAAATCCATTTAAGAAAATTCAAAAAGATATTTTTGTTGCTATCACCATACAACAAAAATTTACATTTGAGAACCAAGAAATGAGATAAACTCCTAAAACAGACTCTAGACTTAGACATCTGTACTCTCTGTAAAAAAATCATTCTTGACAAAAGAGATCGTTAGATACCTCAAGAATATTTAGCATTCAAAACCAAACAGAGATAGAGTTTATACTCACCATGACATTTATGAACTCAGATATGTATTAAGATCATAATCAGAAATAGACATATCATCTAAGCAATAAAATCCAAATATCATAAACTTGTCAGTAATCAAACAACTTATTAGTAATAATACATGCCCAAATAGTTAGTCGAATAGTTAGTCGAGGCATGCATTCAATCACAATTCAAAACCAAAAGTTGTTTTGATACTTACCTTCAAAGTTCAAAGTTCACAGTTCTTACAAACCATTGTAACCATTTGTAACCATTGTTGTAACCATTGTTCATTGTTCTCTCCCCATTTTTGTCACTAAATCAAGCCAAAATTACAAAAACTGAAGGAGAGTTAAAACTTCAAAGAGTAAATGAAAATGGAAGAACCAAAAACTTAAAAACCTGCAAAAGAAAGTTCTTTAAAAAATATCAATTGTCGGACTCAGAATCCTCAGAGCTACTGCAGTCCAATTTGTTCAAAATCCCTTTAAGCATTCTTGATATTTTGGAACGATTCCTTTTCATCTTGTGAATGTCAGCCGACATTCTTTCTTGTTCTTCAGACATTCTCCTTTGTTCTCGTTGCATAGATAATATATCAGCTTTTGTGGTGTTTCTCTTGGAGGTAGAAGGCGGTTGTGTGGATGCTGAAGGTGTATTTTGACCTTCATTCCATGGAGATTCTCTAGGCAGAGAGCGTGCTTTGGCAAGGGATTCATTAATTTGAATTCCACTACCCCTCGAATTCTGTCGCCTAGTATACTCCTTGGTTGTTGAAGAATACTTCATCAGCTTCTTGTTCTTTAAATAGAATCTATCTTCGTCATCAACAGCCTGTTGTACTTCTTTACAAAATGTGTCCCAATCCTCTTCATCTTCTGATTCTGACTCAATTTGAGGAACAGTCTTTGTCTCTTCCTGATTTGCTTCATCTTGTTCCTTTTTAACAGATGCTCGAGTTCCCACTAATGCTACAATGACCACAATAATCCAAGCAAAAACCATCCTTGCTATTGCAATAGTTGAGAACAATCTGCGAGCAAGAACTCAAGAACACGAAAAATTGTTTATTTTCAAAAATTTGAAAAATTGTACCTAAACAATCATTATCATGTAGAGAGACTAGGAATCAAATTAGTTTTGCAAAAAGAATTTTAAAAATAGATCAATCCCATGATTTTCAAAAATTCCTATTATATGCCCTAAAACAGAATTTTCAGAAATCGAAACATAAAAATTCGTTAATTAAGAGAGTAACAAGCATACAAACAAAACTAATCTACTCGGAGTCCTTATTTCAAAAGAAATTTGATCAAAAACCAATCTCAACCGAAAAAGATACGTGATTTCATCCACGTTTTGAGCAAAATGGAGAAAAACAGTGAAATACCGAAGTTTTGATCATGAAAACTCACTTTGATTCGAAGAACTCTGGTTGGAAAGGCTCCAAAATTAATGATTTCTAGAGAGAGAAGCTCTAGATGTGGTGACCCTGACCCCCGTGTAGCTTCTCCCATGAACCGTGGTGTAGAACACCTAGAGTTGGTGTGTCTGGCCCATAGTGCATCAAAGGGATGCCACAGATGGACCCTGTGTGATATCCACAGCTGGATTGGCCTTCGGCTGCAATTGCTGAATTTTTGAAATGGTTTTGGGCCAAACAGAGGTTGAAAACGGCTATTTGCTTGTTTGATTCTGAGTCCGGATGCCCAAAAAGGTGTAGAGTTATTATAGGATCCACAAGGATCTAAATAGGTACTATCAAACAACTAGAGGGGGGGTGAATAGGTGTAATACTTATAAAACCAAATCTCAGTGCAAAATAAAAACCAATGCGGAAAATAAAAACAGCACACCGAGATATACGTGGAAACTCCAATCCAGGAGAAAAACCACGGGACCAACACGCAATAACAATCCACTAAGAATAGAAGAATAACAAGGTGATTACCGACTCCACGGACTCAACCCCTCCTTCAGCTTCTTCGGACCTTGCGCTGACCGGTTGGATATCCACGCAATAACAATCCCTAAGAAAAGAAGAATAACAAGGTGATTACCGTCTCCACGGATTTAACCCCTCCTTCAATTTCTTGGACCTCGCGCTCCACCGTTTTGCACGTCCACTGCACACGTTCGAATCCACGAACGCCACTCGAATCCACGAGCACACGTTTCGAATCCACGAAACGCCTTTAGCACACCGAATCCACGATGCCACGTCGAATCCACGACGCAAACTCAGTCGATAAGAATATTGACTTCGATGGTGATCCTTTGCTTAGATTATCAATGAGGAACCGTAGAAGAAATCTCTAAGCAAAGATTAGATCAATTCGACAAAAGATATGTTCTTGAAAGAACCATCGAATTGACCTAAAAGAGGCTATAAAGAAGATCGATAAAAACCTAGCCTCTAGGGTTGCTCTCAAGAGTTTTATAAAAAGATCGGCCGTAGCTCCCACGTTTTTGAGAAACCCTAAATGTCTATTTATAGTTTAGAAACCTTTGGAAAGAGATAAGAATCAAAAACATACCTTATCTGGAAATTTTCAGGACGGCGATCCGGATCGGATTTACTGCGATCCGGATCGTCGTAACGAGAATGACGATTCCAGAAATACCATGGTTCGGGATCCGGATCGCATTGCCCGATCCGGATCGTTCATACAAATAAGAAAACTTAACATTCGGGATCCGGATCGGAAATTGCATGGATCCGGATCGAAGTCTTGTATGAAGCAACAACCTTCGGGATCCGGATCGTTGGCTCTGATCCGGATCCTGAACATGTCCGAACACCAGTTTTTGATTATTATGACAATAAAAGTTCATCCAAGTGTTTCTACACTATAAGAAGGTATTCGGATCACCAAAATTATTTAGTTAAACATACCTGATCCTTTTGAATACTTTCTTCTTGAGATTGATGTAACTGATCCACAATTCTTCATCTTCAATCTTCAAGACTCAAGACATTGAGTGTCAACTTGAGCTCTTGTTGAATCTTCTCTAAGTCTTTGATTGCTGATTGACAATTTGATCCCTTTAAGACTCCGACTCAACTCACTGACATGACTCACGAAATATGCCAAGACCAAAATGCCGTAACAATCTCCCCCTTTGGCAATTTCGTGACAAAACCCAAAAATACATAAAAGCGCCTCATCTTAAACCAAAAAATCGAAAATCAATGTCATCACCAAAACATTGATTTTCTTTGCGTGAAAGATCCAATAAATACAAAATTACATTTGAACCAAACAGTCCTAGAACATACTCTATGACTTAGGACTTGGAGTCTTAAAGTGATGTAATTCCTGCAAAACAAAACTCCAAATGAAATCAAACGTTAGTCGTTAGAAATTAGAATCCTGCATTTGATCCGTCTTCCTTTTGGTTCTTTTGTTTTTCGGCTTGTTTTTCTGCTCTTTCAATTTTTTCTTTGTCTCCCCCTATCTTGAGCATCTCTAACATGTTTTCCATGTTCTCCATGTTCTTGAGCATCTATGTTCTCCCCCTTTGTGATACGATCATCATTTTCCGTTCTCCCCCATTTTTTCATTTTCGTTTGTACTCTCTTGATGATCTCATCTCCGATCATTTCTCTTCTCCCCCTTTTTGTCACAAATTGTCAAACAGTGAACATACTAGACAAAAGGAAATCACTAACAATATTAGTTCATAGGGAAAGAGAGATAAAAGCTCAGTTCTGGTATATAACAAAAATGCAGATTGCGTACCGGTACCAGAAATCAAATAATTTCTTGAAACAAATCCAGATTTTGGAATCTTTTCAAATATCGATTTGTATTCCATCAAGAAATCAATTTAAGTGCTTTAAACAATGAATTCACACAGATGTCATTCAATCCAATTAATTTCACAAAATTAAAAAGATTTACTCCAAAATCATGAAAAATAAAGGTAAAATATTATAAACCGTTTTTCATGTTATATTCATCAAACACAAGTCATCAAAAATAATCTTGAGATCCAAAGTCTATCAAGATGTAACGGATGTACAAAGATGACTTACAGAGATTTCCAAATGACATCAATTTGATTTCTTACCCTTTCAAATTTGAGATAAGCACTAAAATACCTAAGGGTGGCTCTTTGAGCATCTTTCAATTATCCCACCTTATACCAACCAGGAGATTGTTCAAAATATAAGAGTTTTGCATATAAATCTCCAAATGCTTCAACTAAAGATTTTCTCATAAAATACTATCAAGCATCCATAACATGTGGTAGCTTCACACACAAACCGGACGACCGGGGTGGCAGCTCTTTCCAACATGTGGTGGTAGTTTTCACACTCCTTTCGGATGTAACTCTTTCCACATCTTTTGCAAATCATTTCAATACCCTTGTAAGAATGCAATCTCTTACGTGAAAGAATTAAATCCCAAATTTTAGTCTATCGGTTGTCTCACGTTTATCACAATGAATTCACACAACCGAGATAGATTAAGCATCTAAAGATCACACATGATTTCTAAAATTTGATGCTTATAATATCAAAAACTCCTATAATGAAGTATCTTCAAGATTATGATTATGGAGTAAAGTTGATAATCCAAATAAAATTAATTTGGAGTGAATAAAAGTGAAGCCCTTTTTATTCAATGCACTTGTTCAGTAAAAACCCTTTTGTTCAAAAACAAAGTATAAAAACGAAGAGCATTGAAAAACATGTAATGCAGAGATTCAGAAAAATATGAAAGGAAAACCAATCAAAGCATTACATACAGTCATAAGCTATTTAGAACTTAAGACAAGGAAAGATATCACCTTTCCGAATCCAAAATCGCTGGATTTTGGGTTGTCTTGATTCGTTGTGGCCGGGGGTTGTCCGCTTTGACTGTTGGTCCACCTTAGGTCTTTGCCTCACAATGATCCACTTGTATGATTGATGTTGTGGCTCGGACCTTTAGTGGGTTGAGTGAACTCCTTTGACTTGATGTGTCTTTTGATTCCGTTGAGTTCGCTCCGTAGATGAAGTTGCCGAAGAATTCTTCTTTCTCTTTTTCGGGCAATCCTTCACCAAATGTCCTTCAAGTCCACATAGGTGACAAGTTCTTCCTTTCAATTTAGTTGTGGAACTTGAAGCCTTCACAGTTTGGTTCTTTTTAAATCCCAAACCAACCTTGCTTGATTGACCTAATCCGGACATACAATCAAGTTTCTTGGAACCAGTTGAAAGCCTTTGTATGTCGGATTTAAGTTCATGAACTTGCTTGGTCAAAGCTTGGTTGGTGACATGAATCTCCTCAAACTGTTTTTCTAGAAAATCAATCTTGTTAATATGGGAATTAACGATCGTTTCCGATTGATTTATCTTTTCCTGGAGGATTTTATTATTATCCAATAAAAGCTCTCGTTCCTCCTCGAGATCATGAAGTTTGATCTTTAAAGCATGATTCTCGTCTTGATCTTCAAGTCGTTGCTTTCTCAACTTCTTGATATGTTTGGCCATCTTCTTAGATTCCGCAAGAAGTTGTTGATATGCCTCAACGAGTTCTTCCTCGTCCGACTCCCCCTCACTTGATGACTCTCCGCCGGTTGTTGATGTTTCATACAAAATCAAAGGAGTAGAGTTAGTGACTAATGATGATAAACAATTATTAGAAGAGGGAAAATGAGAGGCATGAGAAGCAACGATTTTTTCTTTTTCCTCTTTACTTGAGGTTGATTCATTAGAAGTAGAATCGTCCCAAGTTTTCGCTTGCAAAGCCTTCTTTTTATATGATTTCTTAGAAGGACAATCCATTGAAAAATGGCCGTAGCCTTTGCATCGATAGCATTGGATTTCCCCTTCGAAATCATCTTTTTCTTTTTCTTTAGAAGGTTTTGCAAAGCTTTTGAGTTTAGAGGATTTAGAACCCGATGATCCTTTAGAAGATTTCGTGGATGAAGATCCATCGGTTCGATTCTTCCAAAACTTCCGACGAAATTTCTTTACGATCCGCGCCAATTGTTCTTCAAAATCGGCAAAAGAGATTTCATCGTCGGAACTTGATTCGCTATCTTCTTCCTTTGTTGATTTGAATGCAATACCTGTAAGCTTAGAAGAAGACTTGGAAGAAACTTGATTAGTAGGAAAAGTCATTTCATAAGTTTGCAAAGCACCTACTAATTCCTCTATACTCATCTCATCCGGATGACTAACGGTTTCAATGGCGGTAACCTTTGCCCTAAACCGTTCCGGAAGAGTCCGAAGTATCTTTCTTACAATTTTCGACTCCGGGATCTTTTCTCCTAAATTAGCACATGTATTTATTACATCTTGAAGTCTAGTGTAATAATCTGTAAACAATTCATGCTCTTCCATATGAATAGAGTCAAATTGACTTGTAAGCATCTGGAGCTTTTGAATTTTTACAAGATTAGTACCCTCATGTGTAATTTTGAGAATATCCCAAATTTCCTTCGCGGATTCACACGCGGAAATTCGTGTGAACTCAGTCGAGGAAAGAGAATTAAATAAAGCGTTCATACCTTTCCCATTGTAAGAAGATCTTTCAAATTCCTCTTTGGACCATCTAGAGCGAGATTTTGGGGTAGTAGAATTTCCTACTTCCTCAACAGGATGCACCCAACCGTGTTCCACGGTTTGCCAAACACGCTCATAAATTGAGATGAGAAAAGCTCTCATCCGCACTTTCCAATAAGCATAATTAGTCCCATCAAAAAGAGGAGGTCTATAAATATTACCACTTTCACCCAACATGATAGATAAACCTAAAACCCGCTCTGATACCAATTGTAGAGTTATTATAGGATCCACAAGGATCTAAATAGGTACTATCAAACAACTAGAGGGGGGGTGAATAGGTGTAATACTTATAAAACCAAATCTCAGTGCAAAATAAAAACCAATGCGGAAAATAAAAACAGCACACCGAGATATACGTGGAAACTCCAATTCAGGAGAAAAACCACGGGACCAACACGCAATAACAATCCACTAAGAATAGAAGAATAACAAGGTGATTACCGACTCCACGGACTCAACCCCTCCTTCAGCTTCTTCGGACCTTGCGCTGACCGGTTGGATATCCACGCAATAACAATCCCTAAGAAAAGAAGAATAACAAGGTGATTACCGTCTCCACGGATTTAACCCCTCCTTCAATTTCTTGGACCTCGCGCTCCACCGTTTTGCACGTCCACTGCACACGTTCGAATCCACGAACGCCACTCGAATCCACGAGCACACGTTTCGAATCCACGAAACGCCTTTAGCACACCGAATCCACGATGCCACGTCGAATCCACGACGCAAACTCAGTCGATAAGAATATTGACTTCGATGGTGATCCTTTGCTTAGATTATCAATGAGGAACCGTAGAAGAAATCTCTAAGCAAAGATTAGATCAATTCGACAAAAGATATGTTCTTGAAAGAACCATCGAATTGACCTAAAAGAGGCTATAAAGAAGATCGATAAAAACCTAGCCTCTAGGGTTGCTCTCAAGAGTTTTATAAAAAGATCGGCCGTAGCTCCCACGTTTTTGAGAAACCCTAAATGTCTATTTATAGTTTAGAAACCTTTGGAAAGAGATAAGAATCAAAAACATACCTTATCTGGAAATTTTCAGGACGGCGATCCGGATCGGATTTACTGCGATCCGGATCGTCGTAACGAGAATGACGATTCCAGAAATACCATGGTTCGGGATCCGGATCGCATTGCCCGATCCGGATCGTTCATACAAATAAGAAAACTTAACATTCGGGATCCGGATCGGAAATTGCATGGATCCGGATCGAAGTCTTGTATGAAGCAACAACCTTCGGGATCCGGATCGTTGGCTCTGATCCGGATCCTGAACATGTCCGAACACCAGTTTTTGATTATTATGACAATAAAAGTTCATCCAAGTGTTTCTACACTATAAGAAGGTATTCGGATCACCAAAATTATTTAGTTAAACATACCTGATCCTTTTGAATACTTTCTTCTTGAGATTGATGTAACTGATCCACAATTCTTCATCTTCAATCTTCAAGACTCAAGACATTGAGTGTCAACTTGAGCTCTTGTTGAATCTTCTCTAAGTCTTTGATTGCTGATTGACAATTTGATCCCTTTAAGACTCCGACTCAACTCACTGACATGACTCACGAAATATGCCAAGACCAAAATGCCGTAACAAAAGGGACTCCCGGAAGTTTTCGCTGAATTTCGGTGCATGGGAGGGGCCGTGGAACGCCGGCTGCCACGTGGCGGCTTGTGATTGGGCCGGTCCGCAGCGCTCGGTCCATAGAGGGGAGCGGCTGGGTGCACGGACCCGGCGCATGGATACGTGGCGCCGCCTGATTGGCGGGCTCGTGATGCGTGGTCTACGGGTTTTGCGCGGCGGTGCATGGACCGGGGCGGGGGACACGTGGTGGACCCCGATTGATCGGTGCACGCGGCGCGGTCCACGGAACCGAATTTGGTTGCGTGGACCGGGTGCACGGGACACGTGTCGTCACGCCATTCGCGGGCTCACGAGGCGCGGCGCACGGGGTCGCGGGAGGGCGCCTCGGGGCGCGTGCGTGGCAGGCGGCCAGTGCGGCGCCCTGCCCGCACGTGTGACCGCGACAGTGGTAGAGGACGCGTGTCGCCCTGCCACTGGCGGGTGCCACCTACCCGGTTTGACCGGGTAGGTGCCACGCGGCGACAGCCCGCGCGCCCCGCACAACTGTTTGCTGTGCGGGACACACGTCGGGCCCCGGGAGGGCCACGTGGCAGCTCCCGGCGCGCCCCGCGCAGCTGTTTGCTGTGCGGGTGACGTGGCGGCACCAGAATTTTTCGGGCGGCTACAGTGAACCTCCCTTGCGCCCGGATTCGGGCGCCCGAAAGTTCGGGTGCGCCCGAATTTTGGGACATGGCGGGTATTTCTTCAATTGTTTTTTTGGGGCCTATTTATAGCCCGAGCCTGCTTCACCTTGAGATTTTTGGCACTTCCGAGCTTCAAACCGACTGGAGCTCTTCAGCAAACTTGATCCTCTCGCAGTGTAGCTTCCATCTGCAGAGTTTGGGGATTTTTCGGGGCACGCTTTTCGAGATTCTCATTTTCTTGGCGCGTCGCGACGTTCTTTCTTTGGTGCTTCTTCCGTCGCTCTTCGGTGCACGAGCTCTCCCGGCCTACTCCGACCATCTTTTCGTGCGATTTCTTCGCCGTTGGATTCGCAACAGGTAAGGCTACGATTTTGGTGTCTTCCACATTTCCTGGTTTCATGCTTTTCGAGGAGTTCTTCCTTGTTCACTGAGGACCTGGTTTGCTGTGAGGATTTGTGAGGACAGCAGCTTCATCCGAGGAGATCTCCGCGCACGAGTGTCGGATCAGGACGTGCTTGTAGACTTTTTTCATCTACTCGACGCAAGGATCATAGTGGTATTTTTCTTGGAATTTTTGGAGACCTTCCCGAAGGTATACACTTTTCCTTTTATCTGTACAAGAGTTTACAGTTGGATGGTTTTGGGATTTTGCGCACCGATACTGTGGAATTTGTAACTTGACCTACGGTGCTCAGAATTGGGCGTGCAGGTACTTGTTTCGAAGCTATCGACACGAAGATCGCAGGGATATTTTATTTGGAATTTTTTGAGCAAAATCAGCAGGTGGAATAATCGCATCTTTGCGGCTGTAATTTCAGTGTTGTATTTCTTAGCAGATTTGGGGATTTAAGTATAACTGTAGCCTTATGTGGTACCCAGGAGGGATTGTGGATTGTGCTAGACCTGTTGGACCTAGAGTTGTTATTTTTCCTGGTTTTCTCAGCTGTACGACTCCGGACAGTTAGCGTTTTCAGGTGGGTGGCTTTGCTTTCAGGATCTATGGACTGTGCTCTAATTCTATTGATATAGAATCATGCATGATAGTGATTGGACTTGGTAGCATGCTAGAGTGTAGGAATTGTTGTTCCTAGTATTATCTGTCGATCTTGTGATCTTTTACTTCCTTCTATCTGTTAAATTATAGTATCTTGGAACCTGACCTAGCACCCCCGTCATATGTTGCATGTGTAACCAGACCAGTAGAAAACCCTCACTTGGGCTAGGGTTATTTATGTTTAGACATCCACACTTTATGCTTCATTCCTGGACTTAGTGTTATCCTCGCCCGGGTAGTGGGCCGAGCGGTCGGGACTTCTTTTTAGTGTGGGATGCATTTGCACTCGTGCTTGGGAGCAGAGTGGAGTCTGGTAGATGTAGTGGATCGCTTGTCTGTACCGGAAAACGTTGGGGTAGACGGTGGTCCCGAGAGGTCTTGTTTACCCCTGTTTGGGTTGTCGCCACTGTGTTAGTGGCAGTAGTTCACTAGTGTTAGCTGAACCTAGAACCCTTTTCAACATACACATGATTTTTGTCTACCAATGTTTTCTTCCAAGCATCGAAGGGCCGCTAGAGTCTGTTCTTGTTTGATTGGACAAAGGCATCAGCCCTTCGGGGCTTGGGTAAAACACTTATTTTTCTAACTGTTTTTCTAAAAAGAACTAAAATCATTAAATATGGATTTCTTCTAGATCAAAATGATTTTCAATAACAAATGTCACCTTTTTCTTGTAAATGTCCCCACTCGAAAGGATTCGAGTGATCTGGGTTCTAGGGGCCGTTCCTCTGTCGGGACGAAAGCCACGGGGGCGTAGCCTGGAACCTGTTCTTGTTTGATAGGGTTGTAGGTGTAGGTTGTTACGGAATTTGAGTTGGCGTAGTTTCGTGAAAGGTTCAAGTCTTGAAGATTGAAGGTGAAGAAAGTTGGATCATTTAACTCAATCTCAAGAAAGAAGAATTCAAAAGGATCAGGTATGTTTACCTAAAGATTTTTGGTGATCCGAATACTTCTTGTAGTGTAGAAACACTTGGAAGATTTTTTAATTGCATAAAAATCAAAAACTGGTGTTCGGACATGTTCAGGATCCGGATCAGAGCCAGCGATCCGGATCCCGAAGGTTGTTGTTTCATACATTACTTCAATCCGGATCGCAGCATTTCACGATCCGGATCCCGAACGTTGAGTTTTCTGAAATGTATGAACGATCCGGATCAGGCATTCCGATCCGGATCCCGAACGTTTGTTTTTCTGGAAACCGTCTTTATTGCTATTGCAATCCGGATCGCCCAAATCCGATCCGGATCGCCGTCCGTCAAAATTCCAGAAATGTTAGGTTTTTGATTCTTATCTCCTTCCAAATGTTTCTAACCTATAAATAGACCCTATGACTCCTTTTCTAGGGTAAGCCGAAAAGCAAAGAAAAATAGAGCCGTCATTTTCATATATCATCATATACGGCCCTAGATCCACATATAGAGAAGAAAGGAAATCATTAGAGAATACTCTATGTTTCTTCATCTATATTGATTAGTTTGATTCTAGGTTTTCATACTCACATCTTGAGTTGAATCAAACTAATGAATACTTAGATGGTATTTCCGATCTATCTTTGATCTAAGTATTCGACGGATCATCACCACCCAAAAACAACGATTTCCCCAAAATCGGCGCGTGGATTCGCGTGTCCTTGTGGATTCAAGGTTCAACCGCTCTCGTGGATTCGGAGCGAGGCACGTTCGTGGATTCGAAGGGTGCTATTGGGTGCAGACCGTGGATTCGGTCGGACGTCGTGGATTCGACGTTGGACGCCGTGGATTCGGCGTTGGGCGCAGATCGTGGATTCGAGAAGCGTCGTGGAGCGAGCGGAGAAGATCCTCTAGGAGCGTATGGAAAAGGTTGAGTCGTAAGTGTGTACGGTAAATCACCTTGTACGTGTTTTAATTCTAGTGGATTTCTGCCGTGTTTTCGGTCCCGTGGTTTTTTACTCCGGTGATGGAGTTTTCCACGTAAAAATCTTGCGTGTTATTTTTATTTCCGCATTGGGTTTTTATCGCAACGATTTTTTGAGTGTTTATACGTTTACACCTATTCACCCCCCTCTAGGTGTTTTTTCCCCTATTTAGATCTACATTACATATAGTCTCCCGAAACTTTCGGGCCCTGTTGGTGTCTTCTGCGTGTTGTACTGTGATTATTGCTTTCCCGAACTATAAGGGGATCGGGAACTTTGATAGGCGGAGCCTAGAGTCTGTTCTTGTTTGATAGGGTTCTTAGCACCGGTCTATCGGGTTTTCGAACCCTTATGGTGTCGGTCTTTCCTGAGAGTTTAGTGTTCTGTTGTGGGAGCCGTCTGGTGGACGGTGGCCCCAGCTGTGTGGTTTTCCAACCTGTGGTTGAGAGTTGGTGTTGTTGGTCGATCTTGTTGATCGTGGTTTGGACTATAGCCTGCATTAGCCATATTTGAGCTCGACAGAGATACGCAGATACTTTCCTCGGTGGGGTCGCGCCCCTCGAGTGCAACTCCGGAGTTGGGCCTGTTACTTGCTATCGCGACTTGTCGACGCCGTCCCTCTGACTGGGCCAGTTAGTGGCAGTCACGGACACCCTACGGTAGACCCGTCCTGTGGAGGATGTGCGGCAGTAGGTGGGCGCAGGTTTGACTGGACCCTTTGCGGCAGTCAGTATAGATTTGGTGAGTATACTGTATGTGTTAGTAGATGCATCATGTTTCCATCTATTCCACTTTTTGAGCATCTAGATAGAGGCATAGTAGCTGTAGAGTTACTTTTCTAGCCCTTTCATTTCAGTATTATATTGTTACTTTATGCCTCTAGTAGACTTAGTGGGCAGACCGTCGGGCTTGTTGGCGGCACCCACTGTGAACTACTTGGGACGTAGTTCTCACACCTGTCGTGGTGTCTTTTCCCACAGGGACTTCTACTCCTGTTCCTGCTGCTCCTGTTGCTGCTTCTTCTGATCGAGGTAAGGGAGTCACGAGATAATTCCCTACCAGTCATCGTCCAGAGAGTAGATGTACCCGGTACTTTTTGAGAGTTCATGTTGAGAAACTTTGTAGTGAGGTATAGAGTTGTACTTTTATTTTACTGCTTGAGAGATTTATGTACTTTTGGTGAGGGCTTTGGGTTGTATATTTTCTTCTTTTTAGCAGTTTTCTTTCAGCTCTGATATCTGTATAGCATAGTTGATCTTTTGCAGGTTAGTCGCTTCGTCTATACGGGGCTTCCCGTATGGGCGGCGGATCTGTTGACGAGCCCGGGTCGCAGTTTCGACGCCGGGGCATGACAGATTAGGTGGTATCAGAGCCTAGGTTGTAGGTCATTGTGGACTTAGAAACCCTAGGCTTGTGGTTGGACATTAGGATGACTACGTGAGAGTCGTGACTATTAGCGAGATTCCAGATTGAGTTTCATACCTCTCCCAAGGGATGGGATGAGTGATTGGCATGTTTATTCTCCTAAGCGATTATGTTGGCTGCAGACAACATAATGCTAAGGAGTGGATGACATGTCTTAGACTTTCGCTAGATTGGGTAGAGTGTTGTTTGGTACTGTCCTGATGTTTGCATGTGGTTCGCAGGTAGGCACGATGCCTCCCCGACGCAGGGTACAGACGCGTTCTCAGCCTTCCCCATCCGATGAGCCCGGGCAGGAGGAGCCAGCACAGGGTCAGCAGAGTGAGGTGCAGGAGCTTCGGGCTCAGTTGGCCCAGTTGTCTGAGGCTATTCGGCGCCAGGAGGAGACTTCACAGCGCCAGGGGGAGACCTTACGACGCCAGGAGGAGGCCTCGCAGCGCCAGGAGGAGGCTACACGGTGCCAGAAGGAGGCCATGGGTCGGATCATGCTTATGTTGGAGCAGCGGGTACAGCCAGTTGTAGCACCCCCAGGGAGTTCTCCCGCACCTTCGTCGCCAGCTGTGGCACCCCCAGTTGATCCAGCAGTGCAGGTAGCCCCTATTGCACCAGATAGCGGTAGACAACCGTTCGGGACGGCAGGACAGTTGACCCGGGCAGAGCAGTGGGAGGTGGTGGATTTGTTGTTGAGATTCCGTCAGTTTAACCCACCTCGTTTTTCAGGGCAGAGTTCAGAGCCGTGGGAGGCAGAGTCGTGGATCACGGCTATGGAGCGCCATTTCAAGAGCTTATTTATCGAGGAGCGGTTTCAGGTTCTATTGGCGACTCACTTTTTGGAGCTCAACGCCGATGCCTGGTGGCGGCGTGTTCGACCAGTGGGTCCACCTGGGACCCAGCTGCTTACTTGGGCGGAGTTCCGTGGTCTACTTCTTGGAGCCTTTTTCCCGGAGAGCGTCAGGCAGAGGCTGGAGGAGCAGCTGAGGAATCTCCGACGGGGAGATCGGCCCGTGCATGAGTACATCGCAGAGTTCAACCAGTTGTTGGCTTGTGTACCGTACGCGGCTAGGGATGAGGCGCACCGGATCTACATGTTTGAGCGAGGACTACGCAGTGATATCTACCAGTTTGTCCGCTCGCAGAGATTGCAGACTCTGGATGCCTCTATGGAGCAGGCCCTCTATGTGGAGCACGGAGAGGCGGTTATGGTCGAGGTGGTCCCAGCTCCCGCAGGGATTTCGGGGGCGAAGCGCCCAGCACCGGAGGATGAGGGTCAGACGAGCCGGCAGGGACCTCCGAGACCTCCACGATCTCATCCTGAGGGTCGTGGGTTTCGTAGGCGCCGGAGATCAGGTGGGCCCTAGCAGCAGCAGCAGTATCGGCAGCAGCGACAGGAGCAGTGTGTCATTTGTGGCGGGCCTCATCCACCGTCGCAGTGTGATCAGAGACAGGGGCGGTGTTTCCTCTGTGGAGAGTTGGGACATTTCTGCGCAGCTTGCCCCCAGGTCATTCTGTCAGTTCGGCCGATTGCGACAGCACCCCCCTTGCCTATCCATGCAGTGGAAACCCCTCCGGCACACCTTCAGACAGAGTGGGCCACGACGTCAGGACAGACGGGACGACGACCTGCAGCACCCAGTGGACGGGTTTATGCAGCCCTGGTGGAGGACACCCCGGCAGCAGGTCATGCCGCGGCAGGTATGATTTTATTTCTGTTAGCTGAGTTGAGCATTTCGATACCGCTGTATTCTTCTACATTATTAGTAGAGCATCTGTCACGCCCCGGGTGTAAACCAGAACCCGGGCCCGTCCACAGATCCGCCGTGCATACGGAATTTTCCGTGTACACGAAGCGCTGGTAACCTGCTCAGATATAAAATATATAATAAAGGAGCATACAACAGAGCTAAACTAAAACTAATACAACTCAGACAAATGCAGGAAATAAAAGTACAATAAGCTCTCACAAATATACAAGTGTCTCTCCTAGCTCACGAAATAAATACAACCAGCTGGCTGCAGCCAGACCCAAAATAAAAGGAAATACAACCGTCTGAGTGTACTGGGGATACATCAAAACTACAAAACTCGAACTCGGGGCAGTAGCTATCTAATCAGCGATCCTCTTACCTCGATCCAGGGAAGAGGGTCCCGCAACTCCCGCAGAGGACTCTGCAAAACAAAGGGGAAAAGAAAAGAGAAAGCAGTGGGGGGTGAGAACTACTATAAAAACAGTAGCCTCCCCTAGTGGGTAGACCTCAAACTCAGACATGCCCACTAGGACTATCAGAGGCGAAAATAAAAACAAAGGTGGTAAGCTACAAGTAACACTACTGATGAAGAGCTACCACTAACATGCCTCTAAGAAGCCTAACTAAAAGAATAGCTGAAAGCATGCACCAGAACGTCAAAGACTGCCTGACCAACCCAATCAAAACACCAGTAAACACTGGTACTGCCTGCTCTGCTGTCAACCTCACAACTCAGTATCTCCCCTGTCCAAATGACCGGAACCCAACACGGTCTGACCGGCACCCAACACGGTCTGAAACCTACTCCGGAGTGGCACTCGAGGGGAGCGACCCCATACGAGCATAGTATCACTGTCACTAGTATCATCAGTATCATAAAATAGCAGGACTGGGTCACGACTCTGATCAAAGTGGGAAAACCCATCCACTAAAGGGAAACTCGATCCCCTACCTCCAATCTGATGCAATAGTAATAATAATAATAATAATCCGGTCAACCGCCCACAGTCCGCGGTCGCCGCAACACCCAAACATCGATCCCCGACTGTCCCAACTCTGAACATCTGACTACACAATCCCCTAAGACTAGACGACAGGAGAACGAATAAAAGCATGGTTTCTCCTAAGTCAATTCCAATATGTTTGTGTAGCAGAAAAAGGTGGCCTAGCTAGATGACCATTCAAGCATGCAAAGTCCTTTATTTGATAAAATCATTTCAATTATTCTAACATATGCAACATTAAGTGTTTGGAACCTCCGATGTACATGTGGCAGGATATATGATACATGATACAATTTAGATGCATAATCTACTAGCAAGTACCCCTTTTTACAACATGCATTCTAACCACATGCCCAAACCTTCCCTTAACATATGACATGATATGGCTTTAGTATTATTTCCAACTAATTAAACTGCATATCTAAAACATGGAAACACCACTTACTAACCTGTAGCTTGCTAACAATGCAAATATTAACAAAGGAACCTTAATCTCATACAAGCATGCTAGATACATTCACAATTAATAGCACATGATCAAGGCATTCTAATAGGCCTAGTCACATTCACAAGTAGGAGGTTCACAACATCACCCACCTCGAGCGCTATTCCAAGTTCCCAAAAGCGAAGCCCAAGCTCAGTCCAAATACTCACCACCAATCTGTACAAAATACCCCAAAGGAAAGTACATAAGCTATTCATTCTCAATTTCCAAAATCTGTCCCCTAATTCCACAGTCCAGAATTCTCCAATTTTTACCTACGAATAATGCCCAGAAAAATCCAAGAAAAATACTATCGCGATCCTCGCGACGAACCCGTCGAAACGAGTACCTGCACGTCCAAATCGGAGTTTCCTACGCTGAGATAAAAATCCGGCAAGGGGTACACCCCAATCCAAACTGTACCAAATTTCTGTAACAAAGAACCACAGAGAAAGGAGATTCTCACCCTCGTACAAAATCTAGAAAAATCTGAGAAAAATCCAAGAGACTCCTTGCGAAAAGTAGATGAAGATTGCCTTTTGAATCGCCTCAATCCGACGTCTGAGCGAAAAGATACGGCAAGAACACCGCGGTGCTATCCAAAAGTCCGTGAAGAAAAATGGGTCAAATGGGTGCTCAGAAAACTCCAAGATCAGCACGGAAATCGAGGAACCTCAAAACACAGGAGTTGAAGTCCTACCTGCCAGGAGTCCAACGGCGCACGAATCGGCGAAATCGGATGTCGGGGTGAGTCGGGGAAGCCCAAACACTGAGAAGGGGCGAAGCGGGTCGCCGGAGAGCAAGCGTCGCGCCGCGCCGAAAAATCGCTAACCTCGGGATGCGTGCCCCTAAAAATCCCAGGGATGTTCAGTTGGATGAGGAACAAGTAGAAGAAAAATCGCCCAAGAGAAATCCCTATGAAAAACCGCTCAGAAAAAGAGCTAAGTGACCCAAAGACCCCTTTTTATAGTCCCAGCCCACAACACTAACGGGCCGGGTTTTCGGGCGCAAGATTCGGGCGCACTGCGCCCAGAAACCCGGTCGCACACTCCCCGTCCGACGCGCCCGAAATCTCCTGGTGCTGCCACGTCACCCCAAACAGGGGACAGCGGTTCAAGGTGGCCCGCTGCGCGCCGCGTGTCCCCTCGCGGTCAGCGGGGGTAGGTACGGCCGCCCAACCACGAGGCGACACGTGGCGCACTCGAGTGCGGCCGACCGCCCGCCTGGCGCTACTGTGCGCGCGCCGTCCCGAGGCGCCCCACTGCACACACCGTGGACCGCGCCCACGTGAGCCAGCAAATCCGAAGCCGCCACGTGTCATGCGCCCGGTCCACCGCAACCCCGCAAAAACACTGAGCCGTGCCGCGTGCGCCGGCCAATCAGGGCACGCCACGCGTCCCCCGCCCGCGGTCCATGCACCGCCGCGCCTCCCCGTGGAACGAGCTGCGTGAGCCGGCCAATAATAGGCCGCCACGTGGCTCAGGCCGGTCCACGAGTCTCCCCCATGCACCGAAAATCCCCGAAACCTTCCAGAAGCCCGCTTTTGGTCATCCGGACTCCAAATTTAACAAGCAAATAGCCGTTTTCAAGCGTTTTTCCACGCTGAATCCAAATCCAACCTCAGATTGGCCCAAAACCTTTTCTAAAATTTGGCAAATGCAGCCAAAGGCCAAATCCGCTATCAAAGTCTCACAAGGTCCATCTGTGGCACCCCTTCGATGCACCATGGGCCAGACACACCAACACTAGGTGTTCTACACAGTGGATTCATCGGAAAGTTGCATGGGAAAAACCAGAACACTACAGCATCTGCATCAGCATCTTTGCATGGGTGTGGGTTAGGAATGTATGCTATAGGTTTTAGCGATTGGATTCTTCCCAGTATCCTACGAGTAGAGGAGGACCGCAGTGTATGATCTGTGCATTTGAGACTTGGGACTTCACCTGCGGATGTGACGATTCAAGGACAGCTCCAGGATTTGGATTGAGCACAGGTTGGACTGGTTGGTGCGGTGCCGTGCTATGACTGATAATGGAATGAGAGCAGTTACCCTTCTGCGAGTTGGAATGGAGGAGTTCTTTTTCTTGGGTTGCCGGCGTATCCTTCCAGCAGCATGGGCTTTAGCGACTGTGGACAGACGCCACCTCAGGAGCAGTTGTGTTGTTTAGGACTAGAGGTTGTGTCCTTAGGAGTCTTGGATAGTGGTAGCTTTCGTTTTTGTAGCCACAGCAGGAACGACACCAACACTTCTCTCTCTTTTCTCGCCTTTGTGCTGAAATTTACGAACAGGACGAAAACTTTGAAAGATTTCTCCAGTAATGGAGACAGTGCCCGAACCTGTTCTTGTTTGATTGGGGCGAAGGTACTGATCTTTCAAAATTTTTGGACTTTTCGCTAATTTCAGCTGTTTTCTAAATCGAGGGTTGGGGTTGATGACTTTCCTGCTGGTGGAACCATACCTTTCTTGTTAGTTTAGTATTTGCGTTCCTTGATTGTTTTAGTTTTGTGGTTGTGGTGTTTTTGTTTCGGGGACGAAACTTCCTTTTAGTGGGGGAGGATGTGGTGACCCTGACCCCCGTGTAGCTTCTCCCATGAACCGTGGTGTAGAACACCTAGTGTTGGTGTGTCTGGCCCATACTGCATCAAAGGGATGCCACAGATGGACCCTGTGTGATATCCACAGCTGGATTGGCCTTCGGCTGCATTTGCTGAATTTTTGAAATGGTTTTGGGCCAAACAGAGGTTGGATTTGGATTCAGCGCGGAAAAACGCTTGAAAACGGCTATTTGTGTCACGCCCCGGGGTCGAAACTGCGACCCGGGCTCACTAACAGATCCGCCATCTGTACGGAAACTGCCGTACAGACGAAGCGTCTAACCTGCAGAAAGAATCAACTACAGAAATACAGATATCAGAGCTGAAGGTAAACTACTAAGAACTGAAAACCAAACACTGTATAACTGAAAATAATACAATATCCATCTCCCAAATACGATCGTATACAAAGTCCTCTGATACAAAACTCAAAAGGGAGATATCTCCACTAAAGTACATCGGTGTACAAGCTCTCACTACAAAAATATCCTCACTACATCAGTCTCTCAAACTGTAAAATAAAGTACAACTCTATACCTCACAACAAAGGTCTCTCAACAGAGGAAAAAGAAGTAACTAATCTACTGAAGCTCTCCTCTGAAGGGGTACCGCTACACTCCAACGACGGGTAGGGAACTAGCTCGCGACTCGCTCGCCTCGGTCAGAAGGATCAGCAACTGGAGCAACAGGAACAGGAGAAGAAGTTCCTGGGGAAAAAGACACCACGACGGGTGTGAGAACTACTTCCCATAGTAGTTCTCAGTGGGTGCCGTCAACAAGCCCAACGGTCTGCCCACTAAGTCTACTAGAGGTAAAAGATAACAGTGCAATGAAAACTGAACAAGAAAAGCTGGAGCTACTCTACAGCTACTATGCCTCTATCTAGACACTCAAAAGTGGAACAGATGAAAGTAAATGAGACCACTCGCACCCAAGGTGCTCAATCGACCCAATCGAACTGACTCGATCATAGGGTCCAGTCAAGCCTGCGCCTGGCGACTAGGAAACGCACCGCCCACTACCACACATCCACATGAGGACGGGATTTACGTGGGGCGTCCTGTCCGGCTAACTCATCCCTCGCGCACAACTTCCTCAACAGGCCCATCGTTGCCTCCACTGCGGAAACTGCCCCAACAGGCCAACCATCGCATCCACAGCGGCATCTCAGGGGGCACGACTCTAACTGAGGAAAACGGCGCGGCACAGAGTATCAAACCTTGGTATATGCAGGCTAGTCAAAATCCACGCTCACTCTCAGAACGGTAGGACTCAAGATCCCCAAATATCTCGCACAATAGTCGGAGCACTCTCTACGACTCAGCTGATCAGCTTACACAAAACACGAGACACTAGCCTCTCCAACAGCTCGCAGCACAAAGCACACTGACTGGAGGTACTCCACAGCCAGGAACGGCCCACAACTCAAGCTGACAATACTGGTCGGACCACACTCAACGACCTGGGATCACCGTTAACCCCAACAGTTCCCAACAACACTGACCAGAAGATACTCGACGGCCCGGGAGTACCGCCTGCTCAACGGCTCCCTTCCACGACAGTGCAACAGGGAAACAAGACCTCTCGGGACTACCGTCTACCCAAATGGCTCCCGGCACAGATAAGCAACCTGCTACAACTACCAGACTCCACTCTGCTCCCAAGCAAGAGTGCAAAAGCATCCCACACTAAAAGCAAGTCCCGACCTCTCGGCCCACTACCCGGGCGAGGATAACACTATGTCCAGGAATGAAAGAACAGTGTGGATGTCTAAGCATAAAATAACCCTAGCCCAAGTGAGGGTTTTCTACTAGTCTGGTTACACATGTAACATATGACGGGGGTGCTAGGCCAAGTTCCAAGATAACTATGTTAACAGATGATAAAAGGAATAACCATTCCAACAATTTGCCACCTCGATTTGCCACCAATTGCTCGTAGACACTTGCAATTGGCCTCCACGCGATTCGCACGCAAAACGATGTCCGCTGCCGGAGTCCGCACGCAAAACGGAGCACGCCGCCGGAGTTCGCACGCAAAACGGAGCGCGATGCCGGAATCCGCACGCCAAACGGAGTCCGCACGCAAAACAGTGCACGGTGCCGGAGTCCGCATGCAAAACGGTGCACGGTGCCGGAGTTCGCACGCAAAACGGAGTCGGCACGCAAAACGGTGCACGGTGCCGGAGTCCGCACGCAAAACGGTGCTCGGTGCCGGAGTCCGCACGCAAAACGGTGCACGGTGCCGGTGTCCGCACGCAAAATGGTGCACGGTGCCGGAGTCCGCACGCAAAACGGAGTCCGCACGCAAAACGGTGCACGGTGCCGGACTCCGCACGCAAAACGGAGTCCGCACGCAAAATGGTGCACGGTGCCGGAGTCCGCACGCAAAACGGTGCACGGTGCCGGAGTCCGCACGCAATACGGTGCACGGTGCCCAACACAGAAAAGAGCAAGAGGGTCAATTACAGTCTAAAAGAATGCTCCAAAAACTGTACAAAAATACAGAAAAACCAACACACGGGACCTACCCGATTGCGCCGCCGTCGCCGAAACGCTCCGCCGGACGACCTCGCACGCAAAACGAGGTCCACGACGCGCCGCCGCACCTCACGCAACCTCCTCCCTCACTCCCTCTCGCTCTCGGGTGCAGAAGAAAGAAAAGAAAGGGAGAAAAATCGCTTGCGGGGGAGGAAGAAGAAGAAGAAAAGAAGGGAGAGAGGGAAGGGTGGTCCACGGCCCACGGTGCACGGTGCACCCGCCGGTCCACTGCACCCATGCGGGTGCACCCGGTCCAGGCAGCGAATGGCAGGGCCACGTGGCCGCGCCTCTGCGCGCCACGCGGCCGCGCAGTCCGCGCGCCACACGGGCACGTGACACCGCGCTGCCCACAGGCGCGGGACACGCGCCCGTGACACGGGCGCACGCCCCCGCGCCCGCGCGGGCGCCAACTGGGGTCCGCCACCTGGCGGCCCCCACGTGGCCCGCGCAGGAGGCGCGCCTCCCTGCGCACCTGACGCGCCTGCTGCGCGTACCTCGAGCCCTGTGCCGTACCTCGGGATGCGCGCCGCTTCAGGATCCGTGCCACGTCGCCTCGATTTGCGTGCCACGTTGTCTCGAAAAACGCGCACGCCTACCGGGCTCCAAATCCAACAAATAAATAGTCCATTCTTAGCGATTTCGCGCGCTGAGTCCAAAAACGATATCCGTTTCTCCAACTTCTCGTCCAAACATTTGCCGAATGCCCACTCGATCCGATTTTCGCGCCGGGTCCAAATCTGAAGTCCGATTTGCTAAATTTCAACTCTAAAATTCCCCGGAGGTGCCCGGAGAAGCAATCCTCAATCCAAACTCCGCCCGGGGTCCAAATTGACATCCACGACACGTGAAATCACTTCAGAACACTCGACGGGTCCTCCAGTGACCCACGCGATCTCCTTTTAAGCACGAAGTCCAACACTTGTGTCCAAAATGCACGCAAACACCACCGACACATCACGCAGGCCTCCAGTGATGCAACTAAATCCCTAATTGCATCACAAATCCATTTCTTGGGCCCGACAAGCGCACAAACACTCCCAACGGCCCCTAAAAGCTGCCAATCAACCGGCAAACCCTACGCGGGAGATTCCGGGACCTCACAATTTGCTTGTTTGATTCTGAGTTCGGATGCCCAAAAACTGACTCCCGAAAGTTTTTGCTGAATTTCGGTGCATGGGAGGGGCCGTGGACCGCCGGCTGCGACGTGGCGGCTTGTGATTGGGCCGGTCCGCAGCGCTCGGTCCACAGAGGGGAGCGGCTGGGTGCACGGACCCGGCGCATGGACACGTGGCGCCGCTTGATTGGCGGGCTCGTGATGCGCGGTCTACGGGTTTTGCGCGGCGGTGCATGGACCGGGGCGGGGGACACGTGGCGGCCCCCGGTTGGTCGGTGTACGCTGCACGGTCCACGGAACCGAATTTGGGTGCGTGGACCGGGTGCACGGGACACGTGTCGTCACGCCATTCGCGGGCTAACGAGGCGCGGCGCACGGGGTCGCGGGAGGGCGCCTCGGGGCGCGTGCGTGGCAGGCGGCCAGTGCGGCGCCCTGCCCGCACGTGTGACCGCGACAGTGGCAGGGGACGCGTGTCGCCCTGCCACTGGCGGGCGCCACCTACCCGGTTTGACCGGGTAGGTGCCACGCGGCTACAGCCCGCGCGCCCCGCACAGCTGTTTGCTGTGCGGGACACGCGCCGGGCCCCGGGAGGGCCACGTGGCAGCTCCCGGCGCGCCCCGCACAGCTGTTTGCTGTGCGGGTGACGTGGCGGCACCAGAATTTTTCGGGCGGCTACAGTGAACCTCCCTTGCGCCCGGATTCGGGCGCCCGAAATTTCGGGTGCGCCCGAATCTTGGGACATGGCGGGTATTTCTTCAATTATTTTTTTGGGACCTATTTATAGCCCGAGCCAGCTTCACCTTGGGATTTTTGGCACTTCCGAGCTTCAAACCGACTGGAGCTCTTCAGCAAACTTGATCCTCTCGCAGTGTAGCTTCCATCTGCAGAGTTTGGGGATTTTTCGGGGCATGCTTTTCGAGATTCTCATTTTCTTGGCGCGTCGCGACGTTCTTTCTTTGGTGCTTCTTCCGTCGCTCTTCGGTGCACGAGCTCTCCCGGCCTACTCCGACCATCTTTTCGTGCTATTTTTTCGCCGTTGGATTCGCAACAGGTAAGGCTACGATTTTGGTTTCTTGCACATTTCCTGGTTTCGCGCTTTTCGAGGAGTTCTTCCTTGCTCACTGAGGACCTGGTTTGCTGTGAGGATTTGTGAGGACAGCAGCTTCATCCGAGGAGATCTCCGCGGACGAGTGTCGGATCAGGACGTGCTTATAGACTTTTTTCATCTACTCGACGCAAGGATCATCGTTGTATTTTTCTTGGAATTTTTGGAGACCTTCCCGAAGGTATACACTTTTCCTTTTATCTGTACAAGAGTTTACAGTTGGATGGTTTTGGGATTTTGCGCACCGATACTGTGGAATTTGTAACATGGCCTACGGTGCTCGGAATTGGGCGTGCAGGTACTTGTTCGAAGCTATCGACACGAAGATCGCAGGGATATTTTATTTGGAATTTTTCGAGCACATTCAAAAGGTGGAATAATCGCATCTTTGAGGCTGTAATTTCAGTGTTGTATTTCTTAGCAGATTTTGGGATTTAAGTATAACTGTAGCCTTATGTGGTACCCAGGAGGGATTGTGGATTGTGCTGGACCTGTTGGACCTAGAGTTTTTATTTTTCCTGGTTTTCTCAGCTGTACGACTCCGGACAGTTAGCGTTTTCAGGTGGGTGGCTTTGCTTTCAGGATCTATGGACTGTGCTCTAATTCTATTGATATAGAATCATGCATGATAGTGATTGGACTTGGGTAGCATGCTAGAGTGTAGGAATTGTTGTTCCTAGTATTATCTATCGATCTTGTGATCTTTTACTTTCTTCTATCTGTTAAATTATAGTATCTTGGAACCTGACCTAGCACCCCCGTCATATGTTGCATGTGTAACCAGACCAGTAGAAAACCCTCACTTGGGCTAGGGTTATTTATGTTTAGACATCCACACTTTATGCTTCATTCCTGGACTTAGTGTTATCCTCGCCCGGGTAGTGGGCCGAGCGGTCGGGACTACTTTTTAGTGTGGGATGCATTTGCACTCGTGCTTGGGAGCAGAGTGGAGTCTGGTAGATGTAGTGGATCGCTTGTCTGTACCGGGAACCGTTGGGTTAGACGGTGGTCCCGAGAGGTCTTGTTTACCCCTGTTTGGGTTGTCGCCACTGTGTTAGTGGCAGTAGTTCACTAGTGTTAGCTGAACCTGGAACCCTTTTCGACATACACATGATTTTTGTCTACCAATGTTTTCTTCCAAGCATCGAAGGGCCGCTGGAGTCTGTTCTTGTTTGATTGGACAAAGGCATCAGCCCTTCGGGGCTTGGGTAAAACACTTATTTTTCTAACTGTTTTTCTAAAAAGAACTAAAATCATTAAATATGGATTTCTTCTAGATCAAAATGATTTTCAATAACAAATGTCACCTTTTTCTTGTAAATCTCCCCACTCGAAAGGATTCGAGTGATCTGGGTTCTAGGGGCCGTTCCTCTGTTGGGACGAAAGCCACGGGGGCCGAGCCTGAAACCTGTTCTTGTTTGATAGGGTTGTAGGTGTAGGTCTCCCGGAACTTTCGGGCCCTGTTGGTGTCTTCTGCTTGTTGTACTGTGATTATTGCTTCCCCGAACTATAAGGGGATCGGGAACTTCGATAGGCGGAGCCTAGAGTCTGTTCTTGTTTGATAGGGTTCTTAGCACCGGTCTATCGGGTTTCCGAACCCTTATGGTGTCGGTCTTTCCTGAGAGTTTAGTGTTCTGTTGTGGGAGCCGTCTGGTGGACGGTGGCCCCAACTGTGTGGTTTTCCAGCCTGTGGTTGAGAGTTGGTGTTGTTGGTCGATCTTGTTGATCGTGGTTTGGACTATAGCCTGCATGAGCCATATTTGAGCTCGACAGAGATACGCAGATACTTTCCTCGGTGGGGTCGCGCCCCTCGAGTGCCACTCCGGAGTTGGGCCTGTTACTTGCTATCGCGACTTGTCGACGCCGTCCCTCTGACTGGGCCAGTTAGTGGCAGTCACGGACACCCTACGGTAGACCCGTCTTGTTGAGGATGTGCGGCAGTAAGTGGGCGCAGGTTTGACTGGACCCTTTGCGGCAGTCAGTATAGATTTGGTGAGTATACTGTATGTGTTAGTAGATGCATCATGTTTCCATCTGTCCCACTTTTTGAGCATCTAGATAGAGGCATAGTAGCTGTATAGTTACTTCTCTAGCCCTTTCATTTCAGTATTATATTGTTACTTTATGCCTCTAGTAGACTTAGTGGGCAGACCGTCGGGCTTGTTGGCGGCACCCACTGAGAACTACTTTGGACGTAGTTCTCACACCCGTCGTGGTGTCTTTTCCCACAGGGACTTCTACTCCTGCTCCTGCTGCTCCTGTTGCTGCTTCTTCTGATCGAGGTAAGGGAGTCACGAGATAGTTCCCTACCAGTCATCGTCCAGAGAGTAGATGTACCCGGTACTTTTTGAGAGTTCATGTTGAGAGACTTTGTAGTGAGGTATAGAGTTGTACTTTTATTTTACTGCTTGAGAGATTTATGTACTTTTGGTGAGGGCTTTGGGTTGTATATTTTCTTCTTTTTAGCAGTTTTCTTTCAGCTCTGATATCTGTATAGCATAGTTGATCTTTTGCAGGTTAGTCGCTTCGTCTATACGGGGCTTCCCGTATGGGCGGCGGATCTGTTGACGAGCCCGGGTCACAGTTTCGACGCCGGGGCGTGACACTGGAGACTTGGAAATAAAAGATTGTTGTAAAAAGAAATCAAAACCCTTTTGTTTCATATAAAACCCTAGCCGCGGTCCGAACTGCCTCATGAATCCAGTGCGGATCGGCTACCCGCAGGAATTTCCTGCGTTCGGGATCCGGATCAGATTTTCCAGTCCGGATCGGCTCCAACTTTTTCTTCAGAAAAATTTCAAAAAAATCCAGAAAATCCAGAAAAAGATTGTAAGCACTTTTGCATGTCAACTTTAAACATAAGTCATCATTTCATATCCAAAGAAATAGATTATGCTAAATCTATCAATAATGTCCAAGAAACGAAATGAAAATTTATAAAAATTAAAACCTTTAAAGTTGATCAAGTTCAAAAACATCCACTATGATCTTATGAGTAATGCGTTTATCAAATCATTAATCTTGCAAAGAAAATGAAGCACCAAGATCAATAGATGTTTGAAATCCCAGATAAATTAGATAATATATCTAGTCAAATTATAGTAAGGAGTGGCTCTTTGAGCATCTTTCAATAAAATCCCCACCTTATACCAACCTTGGAATTTGACAGAGTCAAGTATTCCAAAAAGCATTTTATCTAATCAACTTGAAAAACCATGCTTGGTATACATGTGGTAGCTGCACACAGTACTCGGACGACCGAGGTGGTAGCTCTTTCCTCCATGTGGTGGTAGTTTTCATACTCCTCATTGGGATGTAACTCTTTCCACATCTTTTGAGCATATCAATTTAAATGAACTCCCCCTCAATTGGCTATCAATTATTTAATATATAAGGTATTCAACCAAAAATTGATCTCGATTTCATACTCGACTCAATTGTCAAATAAGATAAAAACTATACCAAGAGATCATTTGAGAGAGAAATTGACTTTGATCAAAACAAAGATGACTTAATTGACATAAATGATCATTGCATCAAATGAATTATTATGATATCCAAAGCATAATAAATTTCAAAATATATGAAAGGATGCAACTAAAGTTAATAATACTAATGCTCAATTAATGTTCTATGTCTAAGCATAGATAAGGAACAAAAACACAAAACAAAACCTAACCTAAGCAATGTTTCAAAAGGTGTTATTTCAAGGAAAGCATTCCAATTGCTTTACGCAAGTGAATAAACCGTTTTTGATCTAAAGGTTTTGTTAAAATGTCAGCTAATTGATCTTCAGTTGAAATGTAGAAAATTTGAAGAATATTTGACTCAACTAGCACTCTTAGAAAATGATATCTAAGTTCAATGTGTTTTGTTCTTCTGTGCAACACAGGGTTTTTAGAAATATTTATAGCACTTGTGTTGTCACAAAGAATTGTTACCGAAGTTGCTAAAATTCGGAAGTCGCTCAACACGCTTTTCATCCAAATGAGTTGAGTTGAACAACTACCCGTTGAGATATATTCCGCTTCGGCAGTCGAGAGTGCAATGCAGTTTTGCTTTTTACTATGCCATGCAACAAGGCAGTGGTGTAGTGTACCGGAATCTTGGTTTGAGCGTACCGACTCTGCAGATGGGCTTTTTGGGTGGGAAAAGCCGTGAGCATGTGTATTTTCAGTTTACAGCGGAGTTCGGGAGGTTCCGGGCAGCGGCGGAGGTGCCGAAGTCGAAAAGTGAGTTATTGGGGCACTTTTGGCTTTATTTTATTCATTTAATTAGTTTCTTTTACTTTAGGCTTCTTATGCTGCTTTTCCTTTTTAGTGCTGCTGGTAGAGGGAGTGTTGGCAGAGAAGGGATATATTAAGTGAGGTGAATTAATTAAGGGGGTATGTTGTGGAGTTAATTTAAATTGAATTGGTAGGTGGAATTAATTAATTGTATGCCTTAATCAATTAATGCTGGTGCATTTAATAAGCAGCTACCCCCCTTTTTTTTGGCCATTTCACCATTCTCTTCTCCAAAAAGAAAAGGGCAGCAGCAGCTTAAGGGTTTGTCTGGAGATAAGGGAAAAAAAAAAGAGAGGAGGAAGTGGAGGAAGAAGAGTAGAAAAGGGTGTTTCTTGGACCCTTAGCTTCAGTGCGAAGGCGTGAGCCGAGCGAAGCGGGCGTGGCGGACATCGACGAGGTCGGTGTTTTCTTTATTTTATTATTTTTGCGAGTTGGGGTTTTTGGCTTCTCTCCTCTTCTCCCCTTTTCTTTTCTTTTACTGTTAGTGGAGGGTGGACTGGTTGTCCGGATTCTTGGCAGGTTGTGCGGGCCGCTCGCGTGCTTTTTGGGCAGCGAGCGGCTAGGGTGGCAGGAGCGCATTAGCGCCGCGCGCAGCAGGCGCCCTGCTGCTGTGGTTGTGTAGCAGGGCGCCGGGCCGCCAGCAGCCTTTCCCTGGGCGCCGCGCCAGGGCAGGCGCGCGCAGTGCCGCTGGCGCGCAGGCCGCGCAGCGCCGCGGGCAGTGCGCGCGGCACTGCGGTTCGAGCGCAGTGCCGCGGGCCCTACGCGGACCGCGCGTAGTGCCGCGGGCCCCGCGCCGGGCGCGCGCGGCACTGCGATGCGTGCGCGGTGCCGCGGGCCGCGCGCGGCACTGCGGTGCGTGTGCGGTGCCGCGGGCCCCGCGCGGGCGGCCATGGGCCGCGCGGGCCCTGCAGGTCGCGCGCTAGGCGCGCGGGCCTACAAGGCCCCGCGCGGGCGGCCATGGGCCGCGCGGGCCCTGCAGGCCGCGCGATAGGCGCGCGGGCGGCCATGGGCCGCGCGGGCCCTGCAGGCCGCGCGATAGGCGCGCGGGCCTGCAAGGCCCCGCGCGGGCGGCCATGGGCCGCGCGGGCGGCCTTGGGCCGTGCGGGCTTGCAGGCCGCGCGCTAGGCGCGCGGGCCTGCAAGGCGCCGCGCGGGCGGCCTGTGTGCCGTGCGGCCGCGAGCCGCGCTGTTGCCGCGCGGACTGCGGCTCGGCGACGCACCGCGGAGTGGGTGCGTTGGGTGTTCCGCGCCACGCGTGGCGTTTCTCGTCGCCGGATGGGGTTTTCTTTCGCCGTTTGAGAGCGCGGGTTTCGACCGCGGTTTTCTGATCCGATTTATTCCCTTTTTCCGCAGTGGTGACTCAGTATTGACTTTCTACGTGGTGGGTGGTGCTTTTTTTGCTGCGTGGAGCTGTGGGATAGCGTCAGGACCCCTTGTTGGCGCGCGGTTTCTGTCGATTTTCGCAGGTGGGTTGGTTTCTTCCGAAAGAATTACGGAATGCCCTTTTTGCTTCCGAAAGCAAAGGTATGGTGCCCTTGTGCTATCAGGAAAGTGCAGGACAGCCGTGTAAGTCGTGGGTTATTGTTTCCGACTAAGACACGTACTATGCTTTTGGATGTTCGCTCCGGATACACAGCTGTATTTGATTTCCCTGGCCGAGTTACCAGGAGGGTGTTTTTCCTGGCCGAGTTACCAGGAGGGTGTTTTCCCTGGCCGAGTTACCAGTAGGTTATTTTCCCTGGCCGAGTTACCAGGAGGGTGTTTTCCCTGGCCGAGTTACTAGGAGGTTATTTTTCCTGGCCGAGTTACCAGGAGGGTATTTTTCCTGGCCGAGTTACCAGGAGGGTATTTTCCCTGGCCGAGTTACCAGGAGGGTATTTTTCCCCTGGCCGAGATACCAGGTGGGAGTTCGCCCTTGGCCGAGTTACCGGGTGGCTGCGGGGATGACATGTGCGGGTGGTCATTTCATATGATTCTAGATGTCATTTAGTACAGCATTGCATTGAGGCATATAGTGATAGATTTACTTTCAGCTTTCATTTCAGTATCTATCTATCTATCTATCTGTTTTTGCCTCCAGTGGACTTAGTGGGCATACCGTGGATCGGACACCGGTACCCACTGAGATCTGACTTTTCAGTTGATCTCACACCCGCCGTGTGTGACAGGTATTTCTGAGGCGGCCGTCCCCGGGCCGGCACGTGCGGAGTCTTCAGACCGTGGCAAGGGCGTGGCCGACTAGTGCCTACTGGGTCTGTAGAGTCAGAGGTAGAGATTACCCGGGTACTTTTGATTCCCACTTTTGTACTAGATAGTGATGTTGTACCTATTTTGGGAGACAGTGGATGTTGTACCTGAACTTTTTACTTAGTGACTCCTGTGTACAGTTTATTTCTTCTGTGCTACTTCTTTCCTGCTCTGATACTTGTATAGCTAGATCTCTTTTACAGGTTAGACGCTTCGTCTGTGCGGCAGTTTCCGCACAGACGGCGGATCTGTTGGTGAGCCCGGGTCGCAGTTTCGACCCCGGGGCGTGACAGATTTAGGTGGTATCAGAGCCTAGGTGTATAGGTCATTGGGGACTTAGAGACCCTAGGCTTTTGGTTGGACAGTGGGGTGACTGTCGTGAGAGATGAAGTGTAGCGAGAGTTTTGTTTGTGTTGTAACTCCCCCGGGATTTCGGGCGAGTGACTTTACATGTTAGCTCTCTAAAGTAGTTCTGTTGGCTGCAGACAACACAACACTTTGGTGTTGGAAACATGTTTTTGACCTTCGCTTGTTTTGGGTCGTGAGGTTTTGGTTCTCTAACACCCTGTTTTCCTTGTCGCAGTTGCCTGAGATGCCTCCGAGACGTCGTGCGACGACGAGGGCGTACTCCGCGTCTGAGGACAGGTCCGAGCAGGAGAAGGCCGCACCGGGGGAGGTTCAGGAGCTACGGGCCCAGGTGGCCCAGATGTCAGAGGCGTTTAAGCGCCAGGAGGAAAACATGGAGCGGATGATGAGGTTACTTGAGCAGAGGACATCTACGGCACCGCCAACAGCGACTTCGTCGACCTCATCACAGATCACCCCGTTGACAGAGCCGGAGCAGAGGGAGCTCATGGATCGATTATCTTATGTCAGCCAGTTCCATCCTCCGCGATTCGCCGGGCTGAGTTCAGAGCCACGGGAAGTAGAAAACTGGATTTCAGCAATAGAAAAGTTATTTGAGAACTTGTTTATTAAGGGAAAGCATTAGGTGTATTTGGCTACACACTTCCTGGAGGGAGACGCTGAGACTTGGTGGCGTCGAGTCCGCCCCGTTGGACCGCCAGGAGCTCAGGTGATGTCTTGGCAGGAGTTTCGCGCTTTGCTACTCGGGGCCTATTTCCCCGATAGTGCAAAGCAGAAGCTAGAGGGGGATCTCCGTCGACTGTAGCAGGGTAGTCGACCCCTTCCGGACTACATTCGAGAGTTCCAGCGATTATTGAGCAGTGTGCCGCATGTCGCCCCTGATGAGGAGGCTCAGAGGGTGGATTTGTTTGAGCGAGGGCTGCACCCGGATATTTATCACCTTGTTCATTCTCACCGATCACCGACTCTGGACGCAGCCATGGAGCGTGCACGGTGGGTCTATCGAGGGACGGTGATCATGGCAGAGAGGGGCGGGGCGCCAGGGACTAGCTCCGGGGAGAAGCGCCCCGCACCGCAGGATTTTGGGCAGACGAGCAGATCGAGGCCCCCGAGGCCGCCACAGCAGCCTCGAGGCCGCGGGGCACAGAGGAGGCAGAGATCGGGGGGCTCCCGGCCTCCTAGGCAGCAGCAGCAGCTGAGCCGCACTGATAGTTGTGTTATTTGCGGCGGACCCCACGCCCCCCAGCAGTGTGATCAGCGGCAGGGCCGATGTTACCGGTGTGGGCAGGCAGGGCACAGAGCGTGGTCTTGTCCTAGAGCGGGGTCACCAGCAGCATCGGCAGCTTCGGTTCTTCCTTCACCGCCCTTCCAGACGGGCGGATCTTCGACAGGTTTTGGCCAGGGGAATAGGGCCACTTCGTCGCGGCAGTCTGACAGGCGACCACCCCCGAACGGCAGGGTGTACACCGCACAGGTCGATGATACGGGGGGCAGCTGGCCACGTGGTGGCAGGTATTATCCTTATCTCCTCCACTCGCACTAGAGCTTTATTTGATACCGGAGCATCTCATTCATTCATCAGTAGGACATTTGCATTCATGCATGGGCTAGAGTTAGGACCGTTGTCTTGTACTCGTGAGGTTCAGGTACCCGATCATGATGAGTGTTGTTGGTCCTGCCCAGTGCAGTTAGGGCCTTGGATTTTGTTACGGATCTTGAGTTGGCGTATTTCGTAAATTCGGTTAAGTCTTGAAGATTGAAGATAAAGAAAGTTGGATCATTTAACTCAATCTCAAGAAAGAAGAATTCAAAAAGATCAGGTATGTTTAACTAATTATTTTTGGTGATCCGAATACTTCTTATAGTGTAGAAACACTTGGATGAATTTCTAATTGCATAAAAATCAAAAACTGGACATAGGACATGTTCAGGATCCGGATCAGACTTTCCAATCCGGATCCCGAAGGGTGTTCGTTCATACACCAGTTCAATCCGGATCGTAGCCTCCTTTGATCCGGATCCCGAACACTAGTTTTACCATGTTTTATGAACGATCCGGATCAGGCTTTGCAATCCGGATCTCGAACGTTGGTGTTTGGTGAATTGTATGAACGATCCGGATCAGGCACTTCGATCCGGATCCCGAACCTTGGTTTTTCTGGAAACTGTTTGTCTCGCTACTGCAATCCGGATCGCCGAAGTCCGATCCGGATCGCCGTCCTGAAAAATTCCAGAAAAGGTTAGTTTTTGATTCTTACCCTCTTCCAATGGTTTCTAACCAATATATAGACCCTTTAATTCATCTTTTAGGGCAACCCACGAAAAAGGGAAAAAGACGACCGAATTAGATAGATCCACAAATAGAGAAGAAAGGAAATCAATAGATTAAATCTTATGTTTCTTCATCTATATTGATTGATTTGATTCTAGGTTTTCATACTCACATTTTGAGTAGAATCAAATCAATGAATACTTAGATGGTATTTCCGATCTATTTCTAATCTAAGTATTCGGCGGATCATCACCACCCAAAAACAACGATTTTCCCAAAAACGGCGCGTGGACTCGCGTGGCCTTGTGGATTCAAGGTGCTACCGCTCTCGTGGATTCGGAGCGAGGTACGTTCGTGGATTCGAAGCGTGCTACTGGGTGAAGACCGTGGATTCGGTCGGACGTCATGGATTCGGCGTTGGACGTAAATCGTGGATTCGAGAAGCGTCGTGGAGCGAGCGGAGAAGATCAACTATGAGCGTATGGAAAAGGTTGAGTCGTCTGTGAGTACGGTATATCACCTTGTACGTGTTTAATTCTAGTGGATTTCACCGTGTTATCGGTCCCGTGGTTTTTTACTCCGGTTTGGAGTTTTCCACGTAAAAATCTCTGCGTGTTATTTATTTTTCCGCATTGGATTTTATATCGCAAAGATTTTTGAGTGTTTATTGTTTACACCTATTCACCCCCCTCTAGGTGTTTTTTCCCCTATTTAGATCCAATTATACATAACCCAACAAGTGGTATCAGAGCGGGAATAGGGTTGTAAACAATGGTTGAAGGTGGAAACATCAATAGACCCCCGTTCTTCGATGGGACAAATTATGCCTACTGGAAAGTACGGATGAAAGCCTTTTTAATTTCCATCGACGAACGGGTGTGGCAATCAATTGAATTAGGATGGACTAATCCAACTGAAATTCTTGCTGATGTTCGCACCATCAAACCTAGGTCGAAATGGACCAAGGAAGAGATAGATACTTCTTCTTACAATGGCAAAGGGATTAACGCTTTATTTAATGCTTTGTCGCAAACAGAGTTCTCTCGCGTCTCGGCATGTGAGACTCCGAAAGAAATCTGGGATGTTCTTCAAGTTACGCATGAGGGAACTAACCTTGTGAAGATTCAGAAACTGCAAATGCTTACGAGCAAATTTGACTCTATTTTCATGGCAGAAAATGAATCTTTCACAGACTATTACACACGATTGCAAGACATCGTAAACTCATGTGCTAACTTGGGAGAGAAGATTCCAGAATTTAAAGTTGTAAGAAAAATATTAAGAACTCTTCCTGAAAGATTTCGTTCCAAGGTTACAGCCATTGAAACTATTAAACACCCGGACGAAATCCGTGTAGAAGAATTAGTTGGTTCATTACAAACTTATGAAATGACATTTCCTACTAACTATTCTTCTGGAAAGGCATCCTCTTCTAAGTCTTCAGGTTATGCGTTGAAAACAACAAAAGAAGAAGACGCGGATTCATCCTCCTCAGGCGATGACGAGAATTTATCTATGGAGGACTTTGAGAAGCAGCTTGCTCTCTTGACAAGAAGATTTCGCCGAAACTTTCGAAGGGGTAACTCAAGAAAAACTCCATCCTACGTAAAGTCGAAGAAAGGCAAAGGTTCTTCAAGTTTCAAACCAAGAAAGCAAGAGGGTTTTTCTAAGGATAAGAAAAGCTCAAAAGGACAAGTCCAATGCTTCAAGTGCCGAGGGTACGGCCATATCTCAACGGAGTGTCCTAATAAGAATCCGTCAAAGAAGAAAGCGATGCAAGCCGTCGCTTGGGATGACACCTCATCGTCAAATGAGTCATCCTCAAGTGATGAAGAAGATAACGCAACAGCGTTCCACGCATCCACATCTTCACCCTTCATGTGCTTAATGGCTAGTACATCCGAGTCATTGTCCTCCTCCCAAGTTGGAAAGAACGCAACGGACGATGAATCGGATGATTCGGAAGGTGAAGATTTTGCTCTAGCCTATCACAGACTTTTGAGGGATTCAAAGAAACTGGCTAAGCAAAACAAGGGGTTGAGAAGGAGATTGCAGGATCTCGAAGAAGAAGTAAAAAGGGTAACTTCTCTCTCGACCGATCTTGAAGTGGAAAGGGATGATCTGATTAAAATAAATGTTTCCCTTCAAGTGTCCAATGAGCAACTCGAGAAGAATTATATAGATATGGTGAACAAAGCGAATTACTTCTTGAAGCTCAACGGCGAGGCTCGACAGGAAAAATTGGAAATGACAGAGACCATTCTCCAACTCAAGGATGACTTACAGCAATTTTCATCAGGAAGGAGTAAGTTGGATAAGCTTCTTGGTCTTGGTCAATCAAACAAGTTCGGCCTCGAATACAATCGAACTAACGACAATTTTAGTTCGGTTGGGACAGTCTTTGTGCCCCAGTCGGTGTCTCCTCCTCCGACACCGGAATTGACGACAAACAACGACAACAAACCTACTTCCCCCTCTTCGGAATCGTCAAGCATCAAGGTATGTTTTCGTTGTGGCATTGCAGGACACATAAGGAGAAATTGCAAGATGGGAGCCAAACGCTCAACTCAAGCACTTCTTGCAACAACTACCAAAAGGGTGATTCCTCGGAAATCAAATGCAAATTTTTCAAAGGAAAAGAGCCTCGGTAGTTCATCAAACAAGACGACGACGTCAAGGAAAAGCGACGGATCAAACAAGACGCTTTCACCAAAGGTATCAACCTCACAATCATTTCCGACGTACACCAAAACTCGAAAGGTTTGGGTACGCAAAGGTGAATTCTTCTCTTATACTTGAACCACGTCGGTACCAAACGGCCCTTGGAATTATTGAATATGGATCTTATGGGGCCGACACGTCAACCATCCTTGGGAGGTAAATGGTATATTTTCTTATTGGTTGATGATTTCTCTAGATACTCATGGGTAGCATTTTTAAAAGAGAAAGCTGATACTTTTGATTCTTTTCACGAGATTTGCCTTCGTATTATGATTGAAAAGAATGAAAAGATCATTTGTGTTAGAAGTGATAGAGGTGGAGAATTCATAAATTCTAAATTCATTGACTTTTGCACTTCCAATGGCATTAAACATGAATTCTCAGCACCCTATACACCTCAACAGAATGGTGTAGTCGAGCGCAAAAACAGGGTTGTACAAGAGATGGCACGTGTTATGCTTCACAGCCGGAATTTACCGTTACATTTTTCGGCTGAAGCTGTGAACACTGCAATCTATGTTATTAATCGAGTTTATTTGCGCCCGGGGATGTTAAACACACCTTATGAACTATGGTGTTGTAGAAAACCCAACATCAAATATTTTCGCATCTTTGGGAGTCGATGTTACATTTTACGTGACCGCGAAAATCTTGGAAAATTTGACTCTCGAAGTGACGAAGGGATTTTCATGGGTTATTCTACAAATAGTAGAGCATATCGGGTATTTAACTTGGAATCTAAAACGATTGTAGAATCCATAAATGTTAAAGTAGATGAAGCTTTCCACTTTGCATCTGATAAATCTACCCCTGATATCTCTCTTGATGATGATACTCCTGTAAATGCATCTTCTCATGATAATACTTCCAATATTAATGATGCATCTAATGGTTCTCCAAGTTTATCTGATGTGCAGGAATCATCTCATATACCTCCGAGTACTCCATTACATCAAACGTTACGCATCTCCAAAGATCATCCTGAATCAAACATCATTGGAGACCCACAAGAAGGAGTTAAAACTCGGAGACAGTTGGTTTGTGGATTCGCTTGTTACGTTTCCATGATCGAACCAAAGAATATCGATGAAGCTCTTCAGGATGACTACTGGATTGAAGCAATGCAGGAAGAGCTCCATCAGTTTGAACGCAACAAAGTCTGGGAATTAACGACGCCTCCGAAGCAACACAATGTGATCGGTACTAAATGGATTTTCAAGAACAAGAAAAATGAGGATGGTACCATCATCAGGAATAAAGCACGTTTAGTTGCTCAAGGCTACTCTCAAATAGAAGGTATAGACTTTGATGAAACGTTCGCCCCTGTAGCTAGACTCGAGACCATTCGTATCTTATTCGCTATTGCTTGTCACTTTAAAATAAAACTCTTTCAAATGGACGTTAAGAGCACGTTTTTAAATGGGTTTTTAAATGAGGAAGTTTATGTGGCTCAACCGAAAGGTTTTGTAGACTGTAAACTACCTAACCATGTTTTTCGTTTGAAAAAGGCTCTTTACGGTTTAAAACAAGCACCGCGAGCGTGGTACGAAAGGTTGACAAAGCACCTTTTGGAGAAGGGCTATACACGAGGGGGAGCAGACAGGACTCTCTTTGTGAAGCATTATCAAAATAACTTCATTATTGCACAAATCTATGTCGATGACATTGTATTTGGAGCAACAAAGGATAATGATGCTTCTAAATTCGCAGAAACCATGGAAAGTGAATTTGAGATGTCTATGATGGGCGAACTGACATACTTTCTTGGATTGCAAGTGAAACAAAATGGTGAAGGCATCCATCTGTGTCAATCCAAGTATGCAAAGGAGTTGGTAAAGAAATTCGGATTAGAAGATTCTAAAGATTTTCCTACTCCTGTGGGAACTAGCAATAAGGGATTAGGAAGTGAATCTCTTAGTGAGAATGTAGACGAGAAACTTTATCGCAGCATGATTGGAAGTCTACTTTACCTCACAGCTAGTCGCCCGGATATATCCTTTAGTGTTGGGATTTGCGCGAGATATCAATCAGCACCAAAGGAGGTTCACCTGAAAGCGGTGAAACGGATCATCCGGTACATCAAAGGAACCATTAATTTCGGAATTTGGTATCCTATGGGAACAAGTCTAGATATTATTGGATACTCAGATGCCGATTGGGTAGGATCTGTGGATGATCGGAAAAGTACGAGTGGTGCATGTTTTTATCTTGGCCATTGCCTTGTTGCATGGCATAGTAAAAAGCAAAACTGCATTCCACGCTCGACTGCCGAAGCGGAATACATCTCAGCGGGTAGTTGTTCAACTCAACTCATTTGGATGAAAAGCGTGTTGAGCGACTTCCGGATTTCAGCAACTTCGGTAATTGTTTTATGTGACAACACTAGTGCTATAAACATTTCAAAAAACCCTGTGTTGCATTCTAGAACAAAACACATTGAACTTAGATATCATTTTCTTAGAGAGCTAGTTGAATCAAATATTCTTCAAATTTCCTACATTTCAACTTAAGATCAATTAGCTGACTTTTTAACAAAACCTTTGGATCAAAAACGTTTTATTCATTTGCGTAAAGCAATTGGAATGCTTTCCTTGAAATAACCTCTTTTTGAAACTTTTGTTTAGGTTAGGTTCTGTTTTTGTGTTTTTGTTCATTATCTATGCTTAGACATAGAACATTACTTGAGCATTAGTTTTTATTGACTTTAACTGCATCCTTTTTTATGTTTAGAAATTTATTATGTTTTGGATATCATAATAATTCATTTGATGCAATGATCATTTATGTGAATTAAATCATCTTTGTTTTGATCAAAGTCAATTTCTCTCTCGATGATCTCTTGGTATAGTTTTTATCTTATTTGACTGTTTTAGTCGAGTATGAAATCGAGATCAATATTTGGCTGAATACTTTATATCTTAAATAATTGATAGCCAATTGAGGGGGAGTCAAAGAAAAAGTGTTATGCTCAAAAGATGTGTTAAGAGTTACATCCCAATGAGGAGTGTGAAAACTACCACCACATGGAGGAAAGAGCTACCACCTCGGTCGTCCGAGTACTGTGTGCAGCTACCACATGTATACCAAGCAAGGTTTTTCAAGTTTGATTAAATAAAATGCATGTTGAAATACTTGATTCTGTCAAAATTTCAAGGTTGGTATAAGGTGGGAATTTTAATGAAAGATGCTCAAAGAGGCAATCTCTTCAATAAATTGACTAGATATATTATCTAACTTATCTGGGATTTCAGACATCTATTGATCTTTGTATTTCATTTTCTTTACCGAATTGATGATTTGATAAAGGCATTACTCATAAGATCAAGTTAGATGTAATTGAAGTTGTTCAACTTTAAGGGATTTAATTTTTATAAATTTTCGTTTCATTTGTTGGATGTTATTGATAGATTTGGCATAATTTATTTCTTGTTGTATGAAACGATAATTTTCATTTAAAGTTGATACACAAAAATGCTTACAATCTTTTTCTGGATTTCCTAGAATTTTTCTGAATTTTTCTGAAGAAAAAGTTGGAGCCGATCCGAATTGGACAAGCCGATCCGGATCCCGAACGCAGGCATTCTCTGCGGGTAGCCGATCCGGATCGTAATCACGAACTGATCCGGATCGCGGCTAGGGTTTTATATAGAACAAAAGGGTTTTGATTTCTTTTACTTCAATCTTTTGTTCAAAAGTCTCCAGAGCTTCTCTCTCTAGAAAACATCCATCTTGGAAGCTTTCAAACTCAAGTTCTTCGATTCCAAGTAAGTTTTATTGATCAAAATCTCGGTTTTTCACAGTTTTTCATATTCTTCCTCAAAAACGTGATGAATTTCCGTATCTTTCTCGTTTGTGGATGGTTTTTGATCAAATTTCTTTTGAAATAAGAACTTTGTATAGATTAGTTTTGATTATATGCTAGGTATTCTAATGATAAACGGATTTTTGGCCTTCGATTTCAAAAATTTCGGTTTTAGGGCATATAATGGGATTTTTCGAAAATCATTCGATTGATCTATTTTCAAATTTCTTTATGCAAAACTAATTTGATTCTTAGTCTCTCTACACGATAATGATTGTTTGGGTATAATTTTTCAAATTTTTGAAAATTAACAATTTGTTCGTGTTCTTGAGTTGTTGCTCACAGGATTTCATTTTTCACAAGAAACTAGTAGCAATGGTGATCACCTGGATCATTCTTCTTCTGGCTACTATGGTCCATACTAGAGACACTATCAAGCCCAAGAGGGCTAAGAAGGCGAAGAAAACTAGAGATGATTCCGATACGGAATCTGAGACGGAATCGATCGATTGGGATGAGTTGCAAGTTGAAGCAACTGCACCCACTGCTTCGAAAGGAAAAGCGCCTGCAGAAACATCAAAGGCTCCGCCTACTGCTGCTGAAAAGGGCAAGGCTCCAATGGAAGAAACTTCTGTGAAAACAAGAAGAAAAAGTGTTGCTCGCAAGAGAGGGAGTGCTCGAGGAATTTCCATTGAGCAACCAGTTGCTAGCCAGCCTCCTCCACAAGACTTTATCAGCTCTGCTAGGATAAAGGATTTTGAGAACAGGGAATGCATTGGCGAAAGACACGTTAATGTCAAAGCCTTGAAGGAACGATATTCGCTTTTTGGGACTCTGTATGACCAGACAGGTCTTGCTCCCATTTGCAACTTCCCCGAGACCACTGGGTATTGTCTTCACTCAGTAAGAATGTTTTATCAAAATGCCTGCTATCTAGTTGATCAGGAGAGCGGATGTCGAGAATTCCAAACATTGGTCAAGAATGTTAAGATCAAAGTAACCCCTCAACTGATTGGAGAGGCGTCTGGAATGACGGCCAGAGCTGATGGGGCTCATTATATGAAGTGTCAAACCTTTACCACCAACTCCTGGAGAGTGGTAGTTGATGGAATCTGTCTTCCAGATACTCTGTCGGCAGGAAACTCCGTCTTTTCAAAAGAACTGCGACTAGAGTATCGCTATTTGAACTTCATTATCTGTTATAACGTCCTTCCAAATATGAATACAAAGGTTCTTCGGTGGGATAGGATGTTATTCCTCTATCTTCTTGGCAACCCCACAGCAGCAATGGGAGCAAACTTAAATATTCCTTACATCATCTGGTCGAGGATGGCACGCTATGTGGAACATGCTCACCCTTCAGAGAGACTACCTTATCCAATGATCATTATGCGCATTCTTCGAAAATTTAAAGCTGACACAAGTGCGAGTTCCTACATGCACAGTCTAGGAACGATCAATGAAACAACTATTGTAAAGTCTCTCTCAACAAAACAAGATGAGCCCCCATCACCTCCTCACCGACGAAGAGCACAACAACAAGCAACAACCTCTGCTCCAGCAGCACCTCCAGTCCAACCAGCACCTGCAGCACAACAAGCACCTCCATCAACATCCGATGATGATGCATCGGTTACCTCCATTTATAGAGAACAACAAAGGCTCTCCAACGAGCAAGAACACATTTCAAATGAACTGATTGAAGTAAAGGAAGAAATAAAAAAGGTCAACAAGAACCAGTCATCCATGAACAAACGTTTAAAGAAAATCTTCCAAATACTCGGCTGCATCAGTTCGGATGATTCTGAGTAATTCTCTTCCTTTTTAATTTTTTTTCTTGTGCAGATCTTTAATCGTTTTCTTGTGCAGGTTTTTAAGTTTTAGTTTTTAGTTTTTAGCTCACAGTTTTGGTTCTTGAACTTGTTAACTTTTCTCTCCGTTTTGGTAATTTTGGCTAACTTTGTGACAAAAAGGGGGAGAGAGTGTTTGAACAGTTTGAACAATTTTGATTGTCCAGTTGAACCATGAAGGTAAGTAAGGTAAGTAGAACTTCAACTTTTGGTTTTCTTTTGTGATTGCTTGCATGCCTCGACTAACTATTTGCTAACTATTTGGGCATGTAATATAACTAACAAGTTGATGTTCACTAACAAGCTTGTGACATTTGGATTTTGATTGCATAGGAGATATGTTGGTTTTTAACTATGATCAAATTACATATCTGAATGTGAAAATGTCATGGTAAGTATAAATGAGTATAAACTTCATCTCTGTATGTGGTTTTTGAATGATATAAAATTCTTGAGGTATCTAACTGATTTCTTTTGTCAAGAATGATTTCTTTTGCAGAGAGTACAAATGTCTAAGTCTAGAGTCTGTTTTAGGAGTTTAACTCATGTATCTATTTTATTTTGGATCTCCATTGTAAATTTTTGTTGTATGGTGATGGCAACAAAAATATCTTTTTGAATTTTCTTGAGTGGATTTAAGTTTTGTCACGAAACCGCCAAAGGGGGAGATTGTTACGGATTTTGAGTTGGTGTATTTCGTGAATTCGGTTAAGTCTTGAAGATTGAAGATAAAGAAATTTGGATCATTTAACTCAATCTCAAGAAAGAAGAATTCAAAAGGATCAGGTATGTTTAACTAATTATTTTTGGTGATCCGAATACTTCTTATAGTGTAGAAACACTTGGATGAATTTCTAATTGCATAAAAATCAAAAACTGGACATGGGACATGTTCAGGATCCGGATCAGACTTTCCAACCCGGATCCCGAAGGGTGTTCGTTCATACACCAGTTCAATCCGGATCGTAGCCTCCTCTGATCCGGATCCCGAACACTAGTTTTACCATGTTTTGTGAACGATCCGGATCAGGCTTTGCAATCCGGATCCCGAACGTTGGTGTTTGGTGAATTGTATGAACGATCCAGATTAGGCACTTCGATCCGGATCCCGAACCTTGGTTTTTCTGGAAACTGTTTGTCTCGCTACTGCAATCCGGATCGCCGAAGTCCGATCCGGATCGCCGTCCTGAAAAATTCT
Organism: Tillandsia leiboldiana; assembly: GCA_029204045.2. Classification (NCBI taxonomy): domain Eukaryota; kingdom Viridiplantae; phylum Streptophyta; class Magnoliopsida; order Poales; family Bromeliaceae; genus Tillandsia; species Tillandsia leiboldiana. The sequence continues at coordinate 32,166,409 of CM055065.1, forward strand.
AGAAAAGGTTAGTTTTTGATTCTTATCCTCTTCCAATGGTTTCTAACCTATATATAGACCCTTTAATTCATCTTTTAGGGCAACCCACGAAAAAGGGAAAAAGACGACCGAATTAGATAGATCCACAAATAGAGAAGAAAGGAAATCAATAGATTAAATCTTATGTTTCTTCATCTGTATTGATTGATTTGATTCTAGGTTTTCATACTCACATTTTGAGTAGAATCAAATCAATGAATACTTAGATGGTATTTCTGATCTATTTCTAATCTAAGTATTCGGCGGATCATCACCACCCAAAAACAATAATTTTCCCAAAATCGGCGCGTGGACTCGCGTGGCCTTGTGGATTCAAAGTGCTACCGCTCTCGTGGATTCGGAGCGAGGTACGTTCGTGGATTCGAAGCGTGCTACTGGGTGAAGACCGTGGATTCGGTCGGACGTCGTGGATTCGGCGTTGGACGAAAATCGTGGATTCGAGAAGCGTCGTGGAGCGAGCGGAGAAGATCAACTAGGAGCGTATGGAAAAGGTTGAGTCGTCTGTGAGTACGGTATATCACCTTGTACGTGTTTAATTCTAGTGGATTTCACTGTGTTATCGGTCCCGTGGTTTTTTACTCCGGTTTGGAGTTTTCCACGTAAAAATCTCTGCGTGTTATTTATTTTTCCGCATTGGGTTTTATATCGCAATGATTTTTGAGTGTTTATTGTTTACACCTATTCACCCCCCTCTAGGTGTTTTTTCCCCCTATTTAGATCCAATTATACATAACCCAACAGATTTTACCTGTTGATCTTTTGGTCCTTCGTCAGCTCCGGGATTTCGACGTAGTATTGGGTATGGATTGGTTGACTCAGTATTACGCTACTATTGATTGTCGAGGGAGGACTGTGAACCCTCCGGGAGCCGGGTCAGGAGGAGTATGTCTTCAAAGGATTGTCAGAGTACGCTGTTTGCAGCGACGATCTCTTCTGCTAGAGCACGACAGCTGATGAGTCGTGGTTGTGTTGCTTTCTTAGCTACTGTTGTAGAGGTGCCTACGGCGATGCCTGGGCTCGAGGACATTCCTATCGTCCGAGAGTATCCAGATTTGTTCCCTCCTGAGCTATCGTCTATGCCGCCGGATCGAGAGATTGAGTTTGCTGATTGACGTGGTTCCTGGAACTACGCCAATCTCTAAGGCACCCTACAGAATGGCACCTGCAGAATTGAGGGAGTTAAAGGCTCAGCTTCAGGATCTGTTGGATCGCGGGTTTGTTTCGACCTAGTGTTTCTCCTTGGGGAGCCCCGACTTCTATTTGTAAAGAAGAAAGACGGGTCACTTAGGCTTTGTATGGACTACAGAGAGTTGAATAAAGTGACCGTCAAGAACAAGTATCCACTTCCTCGGATTAATGATTTATTTGACCAGCTTCAGGGAGCTGCGGTTTTCTCGAAGATAGATCTTCAGTCCGGTTACCACCAGCTGAGGGTGAGGGCCGAGGACGTGTCCAAGACAGCATTTAGGACTCGGTATGGGCATTACGAGTTTACAGTGTTACCCTTTGGTTTGACGAATGCCCCGGCTGCGTTTATGGATATGATGAACTGAGTCTTTCAGCCGTACTTGGACCATTTTGTGGTGGTTTTCATCGATGACATTTTGATTTATTCCCGTAGCGACGTTGAGCACGAGGAGCACTTGAGGTTAGTGCTACAGCTTCTGAGGGAGAAGAAGCTATATGCCAAGTTGAAGAAGTGTGCCTTTTGGCTACGGGAGGTTTCTTTTCTAGGCCACATTGTCTCAGCCACAAGAGTGTCAGTGGACCCGACGAAGATTGATTCAGTTCGGGATTGGCCTAGACCTACGACGGTGACGGAGATTCGGAGCTTCTTGGGCCTTGCGGGCTACTACCGTCGTTTTGTTGAGGGCTTTGTGAAGCTCTCTACCCCCCTCACTAGTTTGACCAA
>CM055065.1:32168459-32333307 GCA_029204045.2 Tillandsia leiboldiana
GCCCCGCCTGCCTAAGGAATAGGGGGAGAATAGACAATAGGGTTTCCTCGCCAAGCAGTCCCCAACAAGAGTGTAGCGGTCGAAATGGTTAACTAGATATCCCTGAAATCAGCCTATCTCCTCATGGAGAAGAGGGTGGGTGACAAATAGTGGTTCATCATGTGTATCAGTATAACTCCGCCTGGGTTGTAATCATCATCTAAATCATAACCAACCGCACATGTCCATAACCTGCTAATCACCCTACATGAAATCATCCCCCCTATGCCTGTCCAAAAAAAATCCTCAAGTGGTACCCTCCCACAAGACGCCCACAATAACACAATAGAAAGTACCATCCCCCCCCCTTATTCAATGTTAATGCTCAAACGTGTTCCATGAAGCATGTTATAAGTGCCAACCTGTCAAGTTTTTCCAATATATTTGTTCCATATGATAGGCTCACAATTATCTAGTAAGCATGCATGTCCATTAGGTGACAGTCAACATGTCCAATAAAGGGATCACTCTAATATTCCCTAGTGGAACAGAAAAGAGGAGTAAGCACCCATCCACCTCGAGCGCTAAAACCCGATCCCACAGCAAGTCCCCGCCCGGTCCTCAACGATTCACCACGGTGCTGCACAAATCCCCAAAAGAACAAGCACATTAATCCACCAATGCTCACAAATACCAAAATCGGTTCCCAAATCATCAGTGCCACATTTTTGCCGTTTTTTTTCACCTGCTAGATGTGCTCGCGAAATTCCAGGAAACAATAACCGTCACGATCCGCCTCGCGACGCAACCGTCTAAACGATACCCTGCAGCGTTCCCACACCACGCGAGTTTTCTCTACCGCTGAAATCCACAATTCGAACCAAGAGACTACCCGAACAATACTTCACCCAAACTGTGCTACAAAGTTCTGTAAAAAGGGGTTTCCTCACCTTCGGGGGGAAAATTCCAGAAAATCCAGCGAAAATCAGAGAGACTCCTGGCGGTGCGTAGATGCAAATTGCCTTTTGAATCACCTCAATCCGATGTCTGGCTGCGGAGATATCGCCGAAAATACCGAACCGCTGTCCCAACTCCATCACAGCAAAGGAGGTCACAAGATGATCCGAAAAGACCCATAAAACCTCGGGATTGGAAAAACCAGCAAACACGAAAAACGTAGCCCTACCTGTCGTTGAAGACGATGGCGCAAGAATCTGCTGAAACAAGAGTGCCGGGGTAGCTCGAGGAGGTCCGTGCACCCTGAAATGCGACGAAGGGGAATCACAAGGGACGAGCGTCGCGCCGCGCCGTAAAATCCAAACCTCGGAGTGCGTGCCACCACAAATCTTGGAAATCCTCCAGAAGATGTAGAACTCGAAGGGGAACAACTTTGCTGAAGACACCTTGGTGAAAGGAGGCTCGGAAATGGTGGAAAAAGTGAGAAGAAAGGAGCTCGGGCTGTTTAAATAGGCCTCCCAAACAATTAGCAAAATGCCATCCGGGTCCCCATTCTCGGGGCCCGGAAGTTTCCGGGCGCGCACAGTGCGGCCGGCCCAAGACTTGTCGGGCGCGCACAGGCGGCCCGGCCAAGGGCGCCCGTCGGACGGGATCCCACGGTCCGTCCGACCCGCCTCCAGCGCCCGTCCACGTGTCGCCCGAACAGGCGACAGCCCAAATCCTCCACTCCTGCTGCGCCACGCGGCCACCCCGGGAGTCGAACAGCGCGTCCCCGACAACAGTAACCGGTCGCGCCTGCGCGCCAGCCGCGCGCCAGCGTGCCCACTACGCTGCCCCGCACAGTTGACCAGCCATAGGGAAGCGCCACGCGTTCCCTGCACACTAGACCCGCTGCACCCGGTGCACGAGGCCTCCGGTAAGCCGAACCAATGGTAACCTTCCACGTGTCCACTCCGGTGCACCGTGAACCGAAAACCCAACCAGTCATGCTCCGTAGACCGTGAGCTGTGCGCCGCTATGGGGTGGTGCCACGTGCCCCCGCCTTGCGTGCACGACGGCCGCGTGGACCGCGCCTGCCCGCGCCCGCGGCGCGCTTGCCCCGCGCCCTGTGCCGCCGCCGTTTCCGCCTGCCCGAGGCCGCGCCGCCGCCCGCCGACGCTGCCGCCGCCGCCGCCGCCGCCGCCGGCGATCGCCGGAGTTACTGTTCCGGCGGGTGAACAGTACCCGAAGCTCAGAAAAAAAACCAGCAGATAGTCCATCTTGACCGTTTTCGCGCGCTGTAACCCTGAATTTGACGTCCGCTTCGCCAAATTCCCATCCAATAAATCGCCGGAGGCTCCCGAAAAGGCATTTTCAATCCGAATTTTCGTGCCGAGTCCAAATCTGATATCCGATTTGCGCGAAAACACCTATAAACATCCGACGGGTTCCCTGATTACCCACGCGATCCACTTTAAAGCTCGGAGTCAATCACTTGTGTCAAAATTGGCGCACGAACACCGCCGCATGCCCCGTAGGCCTCCAGAAGCTGCCGGTCACACATAAAAAGCCCTGTAGAGTTCCGGATCATCACAGCTAACCCGTTCAAACTCAGCTGAGAACTCGATCCTTCATTACTAACAATCGCAGGCCTCAGTCAATCCACTTGACCGCAAGGCAAGCTCCGGAAGCCTCTACCGGTCTTCGATGAAACATAACCGGGCCACGGCCCCCCGGCTGCAAGGTTCCCATAACCATGTCGACCACTAACTCGTTCCTCCATCCATCCACCATCTCGGCACCTCAACCGCCGAGAACCTCCAGGTCTCTGTCTCCTCTGAGACACAGATCCTGGGGCTGCACCATGGCAACCTCGATCCACTCCCGCTAACCCAAATTCAGGCCATACCGGAAGACTCTCTCTCTGGAGCTGGTCCCTCAATCTCCGTCCCTCTTGGACGTGATCAGTGATCCTCGGTCAATCCATCGCACATGCCCAATCGCTGCATCTACCGGTCGGCACTCGACGCGAATACACAATGAGATAATATCCAGGTGTCGTCCCCTCTCAGCATAACAACCCCGAAGCCTCAACCTGGTGACAAGGGGCCCCACTGCTCAACCCTCGCGGAAACTCGCTCCCGGTGGTCCAACAGGACCGAACCCGACGCCACCAACTCTCGGCGTCCCAAACGAAAGGCGCAAGATCCCGCGCCCTGAAGCTTCTCCAGGATGAACAAATCCTTGAACAGAGCTTTTCCATAGCAGCGAATCCAGTTCTCGGCCTCCCAAGGCCCCCAACTTAAATCCCAAAATCTGCAGGGGATGGGACTGGATGAAGTAGAACAACCGGTTGACAACCTCTCGCTGCTCCTGCACACCATCAGTGGTGCGACCAGGGTCAAAATCGACAATGTCGCGGCTGGAGTACTACTGGCGATACCCCGGAGATGCCTCTCAGCTCAAACATGCGCAACACACGCTCCATGTTCTTCTCCTGGCGCCGCAACGCCTCCGACATCTGGGCCCCCTGAGCCCGCAGATCCTGTACCTCACCCTGCCTAGCCTGCTCGGCAGCCCGCCGTCCGGGCTCCTCAGCTGAGGTCAAACGCCCGCTCGTCGCTGCACGACGTCTCGGCGGCATCGCAAGTAGCTGAAACAAAACAAACATCAGGACACAACAACCATACGACCCAATCCAGCGAGAGTCTAAAATTTGTTATCCTTCCTAAAGTATTATGTTGTCTGCAGCCAACATAACCACTTTGAGAGAATAACATATCAAATCCACTCATCCCAACCCGAGGGAGAGGTAAAAACTCAATCTGGACTCTCGCTAAAAGTCACGACTCTCACGTAGTCATCCTAATGTCCAACCACAAGCCTAGGGTTTCTAAGTCCTCAATGACCTATACCTAGGCTCTGATACCACTCTAATCTGTCACGCCCCCGGGGTCGAAACTGCGACCCGGGCTCGCTAACAGATCCGCCATCTGTACGGAAACTGCCGTACAGACGAAGCGTCTAGCCTGCAAAAGACAAAACTACAGCTACACAGATATCAGAGCGGATAAAAAGCTGTACTATAAATTTTTTCTCAACTACAAGTTGCTACAACTCATAGCCTATCTCCCAAAATCAGCTGATACAAATAGAAGTCCACCTATACAACATCTACGAATCCAAAAAGGGAGATAGCTAACAAGAACATAACCCACTCCCACAATCCGGGATGGTACATCTACCTCTCTCTAAAGTAACAATGCTGGTAGGGAACTATCACGCGACTCCCTGTCCTCGGTCCGTCCAGTCAAGCACAGCAGGAACGGAAGAAAAGCCTCAGCAACCTGTCACCGACAGAGGGTGTGAGAACTACATCCTACAGTAGTTCTCAGTGGGTACCGTCTCCAAGAACCACGGTCTGCCCACTAAGTCTACCAGAGGCATAAGATAGAGAAAAGACTGATAATAAGATAAATAAGCTGGAAAAGAATCTACAGCTATCATGCCTCTATCTACTATGCTCAATAAGAAGAGACTATGGATGATGGAATGCAGTCACTCACTGCTGACAATATGTCACAAGTACTAAGCCCAAGACGCTCTACTATGACACATGCTACGCCATCACTCCCTCAGTATATCTCGAATCTCAGCGACTGCCCACCCGGGTCCAGTCGAGTCAAGCCTGCGCCCCCTGGTGTATCAACCAGGGTGTCCAAACGGACAAACTCGAAATCTCACACAGTGACCCCATGGTAGCACGGCCAGGGGTATCAAGCGACCACTAGTATATGAACTAGGCGCATCATCGCAGCCTCGTCAGGCTCGGTATCATCATCACAGCCTCATCAGGCTCGGAATCATCAACGCACCCGGGGCGTGGTTCGAGGGGGTGCGACCCCACCGAACTCAAGTATCTCATCAGTATCACTGTCTCACAAGTGGCTCCTGCAGGCTGTGGTCCTCGATCAAACAGATCGGTATCTCGATGCTCAAAGCACAAACTCAGTCGGAGAACCCTCCACAGCTCAATCTCACAACACAGACCCACCCAACGAAGGTACTACACAGCTGGGACCACCGTCTCACCCACGGCTCCCACAACACAACTCCACTGAACTCAACACTCAACTCACGGCCGGAGCTACTCCACGGCCAGATCTACGAAGGGTCCGAAACCCAGGGAGACTAACATCTACGTCCCCAAGAGAGAAAGCAGCCCTTAGAACCCAGATCACTCGAATCCGCTCGGGTGGATAAGTTTATAAGAAACCATGTCATTTATTTCAGAAAATCATTCGATCTGAGAGAAAGCCATCTTTATAATGATTTTTAGTCTTTTTTTAGGAAAACCCTTTGAAATCAAGTTTTATGCCCAAGCCTCGAAGAGCTGATGCCTTCGTCCCAACGGACGAGAACAGACTCGGACAACCTTGCGAGGCTTGGAAGAAACATTGGCTGACTAAAATCATGTATTTATCCAAAAAGGTTCTGGGTTCAAGGTCCTGCTAACACACGTGCACCACGACCCCAACCTGGTGGTGACGAGAAGAACAGTGGAAAGGAAAAGCCCCCGGGACCACCGTTTATCTGAAACGGCTCCCCAAAATGCTAACACTGGCCTAACCCAGCCACCAGACCCCACTCGGCCCCCCGGGCCCGAGTGCAACACCCGTCCCACAACACTCTGACCACTCGGCCCACTACCCGGGCGAGGAAACTCTAAGTCCCGAAGGATATGAAAAGTGCGGGATGTCTAAAGCATAAGGAACCTAGCCCAAATTAAGGTTCACAAATGGTCTGGTCAAAATCATGCACATATGACGGGGGTGCTAGTTAAGTTCCAAGAAAAATACTTAAACTAGCATGCAATCCTATCACAATAGAATTAGAAGGAAGTCCGTAGACTTGGAGAGAAGACCAACCCACCTCAGAAAGCCACCAATTGCTCGTCGACACTTGCAATTGGCTCAGCGGGCTTACCTGGCCTCCAAGGGGTCCGCACGCAACACGAAGCCCGATGCCAGAATCCGCCCGCGAAACGGAGCACAGCAGCGACCAACCACACGACCGCGGCGCCCCGCGGAACAAAAACCGCACCGCACGCTCGTTGTCGCACGCCGCACGCCCACGAGCTTCGCACGGCCTCCAACGGCGAGTCCAAAAAATCCAAAAAGCTCCAATCCATTTTCCTTCTTTTTCTTCTTCTTCCTTCCCCTCTCTTTTCTTTTCCTTTCTTTCTCTTTCCTTTCTTTCTCTTTTCCTGCTGCAGAGGGTGGAGGTGGAGCCCCTTTATATAAAGCATAAAGCTTTATAATTAATTAACTTAATTAATTAATTCCAATAATTCCAACTCCAACTCACTTTTTGCCTTCGGGCTCTCCGCCGCTGCCCGGAACCTCCCGAACTCCGCTGTAAATCGAAAATACACGCGCTCACAGCTTTTTCTCTCCAAAAAGCTCATCCGTTGAGGCGGGGTGCTCAAATCACTTACCGGCTCCAAAATTGCCAGTTCCAACTCACTTTTTGCCTCCGGGTCCTCCGCGTCAGTCCCGAACCTCCCGAACCTCGCTATAAATCAAAAGTACACGTGTCCACAGCTTTTTCTCCTCAAAAAGCTTATCCGTTGAGTCGGGGTGCTCAAATCAATTACCGGCTCCAAAATTGCCAGTTCCGACTCACTTTCTGACTCCGGGCCCTCCGCGTCAGTCCGGAACCTCCCGAACCTCGCTGTAAATCAAAAGTACACGTGTCCACAGCTTTTTCTCTTCAAAAAGCTCGTCCGTTGAGTCGGGGTGCTCAAATCAATTACCGGCTCCAAAATTGCCAGTTCCGACTCACTTTTGCCTCCGGGCCCTCCGCGTCAGTCCGGAACCTCCCGAACCTCGCTGTAATCTGAAAGTACACCTGCTCCAAGTGTTCCTGAATTTCCGGCGCTCCACGGTGAAGTCGGAAATTTCCAATCTCATCCTCAATCGGCCTACAAAGCCCGGAAAAACCCCGAATCGAGCTGGAGCTTCCGCGTTGACCCGAATCAACTCGGCATCAACAGTAACCTCAAATGCAACATGCCCAAGGCAACTCTCTGCTCCAAGCCATCTGTGTGGTCGGCGCGCTATCCAAAGTCCCGGTACTCTACAACCAATGTTCTTTTCTTTTGAAAAGTCCTTCTTTGATTTCCGGGGAGTGAACTCATTGGTAGCAGTTGCAAGATGTGATTGATTTGATCTTTGAGCTCCAATCTTGCAATTTCTTTCAATGTGCCCTTCAACATTACAACGAAAACATACCTTAGTGCTTGACGATTCCGAAGAGGGTGAAGTAGGCTTGTTGTCGTTGCTTGTCGTGAATTCCGGTGTCGGAGGAGGAGATACCGACTGAGGCACAAAAACTGTCCCAACCGAACTAAAGTTGTTTTCAGTTCGATTGTATCCGAGGCCGAACTTGTTTGTTTGACCGAGACCAAGAAGCTTATCCAACTTACTCCTTCCTGATGAAAATCGCTGTAAGTCATCCTTGAGTTGGAGAATGGTCTCTGTCATTTCCAACTTTTCCTGTCGAGCCTCCCCGTTGAGCTTCAAGAAGTAATTCGCTTTGTTCACCATATCTATATAATTCTTCTCGAATTGCTCATTGGACTCTTGAAGGGAAACATTTGCTTTTATCAGATTATCCCTTTCCACTTCAAGATCGGTCGAGAGAGAAGTTACCCTTTTTACTTCTTCTTCGAGATCCTGTAATCTCCCTCTCAACCCCTTGTTTTGTTTAGCCAGTTTCTTTGAATCCCTCAAAAGTCTGTGGTAGGCTAAAACAAAATCTTCACCTTCAGAGTTACTTGATTCATCATCCGTTGCAGTTTTTTCAGCCCAGGAGGAGTTTGACAATGAATCTGAAGTACTTGCCATTAAGCATATGAAGGGTGAAGATGTGGACGCGTGGAATGCCGTTGCGCTTTCTTCTTCATCACTTGAGGATGACTCATTTGACGTTGAGTTGTCATCCCATGTGACGACTTGCATCGCTTTCTTCTTCGACGGATTCTTAGTTGGACACTCCGTTGAGATATGGCCGTATCCTCGGCACTTGAAGCATTGGACTTGTCCCTCTGAACTTTTCTTATCCTTTGAAAAGTTCTCTTGCTTTCTTGACTTGTAACTTGAAGTACCCTTGCCTTTCTTCGACTTTCCGAAGGATGGAGTTTTACTTGAATTACCCCTTCGAAAGTTGCGGCGAAACTTCCTTGTCAAGAGAGCGAGCTGCTTCTCAAATTCCTCCATAGATAGGTTCTCGTCATCGTCTCAGGAGGATGAATCCGTGTCTTCTTCCTTTGTTGTTTTCAAAGCATAACCTGAAGACTTAGAAGAGGATGCCTTTCCCGAAGAATAGTTAGTAGTAAATGTCATTTCATAAGTTTGTAATGAACCAACTAGTTCTTCTACACGCATTTCGTCCGGGTGTTTAATAGTTTCAATGGCTGTAACCTTTGGGCGAAATCGTTCAGGAAGAGTTCTTAAGATCTTTCTTACAACCTTAAATTCTGGAATCTTCTCTCCCAGGTTAGCACATGAGTTTACGATGTCTTGCAATCGTGTATAGTAGTCCGTGAAAGATTCATTTTCTGCCATGAAAATAGAGTCAAATCTGCTCGTAAGCATTTGCAGCTTTTGAATCTTCACGAGGTTAGTTCCCTCATGTGTAACCTGAAGAACATCCCAGATTTCTTTCGCAGTCTCACATGCCGAGACGCGAGAGAATTCACTTTGAGATAAGGCATTAAAAATAGCATTAATTCCCTTGCCATTGTAAGAAGATGAATCTAACTCTTCCTTGGTCCACTTCGACCTAGGTTTTAAGGTGCGAACATCACCAATAAATTCAGTTGGATTAGACCATCCTAATTCAATTGATTGCCACACCCGTTCGTCGATGGAACTTAAAAAGGCTTTCATCCGTACTCTCCAGTACGCATAATTTGTTCCATCAAAGAATGGGGGTCTGTTGATGTTTCCACCTTCAACCATTGTTTACAACCCTATTCCCTCTCTGATACCACTTGTTGGGTTATATGTAATAATGGATCTAAATAGGGGAAAAAACACCTAGAGGGGGGTGAATAGGTGTAAACAATAAACACTCAAAAAATCATTGTGCAATAAAAACCCAATGCGGAAATATAAATGAACACACAAGATTTTTACGTGGAAAACTCCAAACCGGAGTAAAAAACCACGGGACCGATAACACGGAGAAATCCACTAGAATTAAACACGTACAAGGTGATATACCGAACTCACAGACGACTCAACCTTTTCCATACGCTCCTAGTTGATCTTCTCCGCTCGCTCCACAACGCGTCTCGAATCCACGATCTGCGTCCAATGCCGAATCCACGGCGTCCAACGTCGAGTCCACGACGTCTGACCGAATCCACGGTCTTCACCCAGTAACACGCTTCGAATCCACGAACGTACCTCGCTCCGAATCCACGAGAGCGGTTGCACCTTGAATCCACAAGGCCACGCGAGTCCACGCGCCGATTTTGGGGTAAATCGTTGTTTGTTTGGGTGGTGATGATCCGCCGAATACTGAGATCAAAGATAGATAGGAAATACCATCTAAGTATTCATTAGTTTGATTCAACTCAAGATGTGAGTATGAAAACCTAGAATCAAACCAATCAATATAGATGAAGAAACATAGGGTAATATCTAATGATTTCCTTTCTTCTCTATATGTGGATCTTAGGCCGTATAAAAGATATTTGATTATGACGGCTTATGCGGCTTATCTGGATTGACCCTAGAAAAAGAATCATAGGGTCTATTTATAGGTTAGAAACCCTAGGAAGAAGATAAGGATAAAAAACTGTCGTTTTTGGAAATTTTTACGACGGCGATCCGGATCGGATTAGCTGTGATCCGGATCGTCGTAACGAGTCATGCAATTCCAGAAAAACGAAGGTTCGGGATCCGAATCGAAGTGCTTGATCCGGATCGTTCATACAGTTCACCAAACATCAACGTTCGGGATCCGGATTGCGAAGCCTGATCCAGATCGTTCAAGGAAAATGGTAAACTCAATGTTCGGGATCCGGATCAAGAGAAGCTACGATCCGGATTGAACTGGTGTATGAACAAACCACCTTCGGGATCCGGATTGAACAATCTGATCCGGATCCTGAACAAGTCTCATGTTCAGTTCTTGATTTTTATGCAATAAGAAATTCTTCCAAGTGTTTCTACACTACAAGAAGTATTCGGATCACCAAAAATATTTAGTTAAACTTACCTGATCCTTTTGAATTCTTCTTTCTTGAGATTGAGGTATATGATCCAAACTTCATTCATCTTCAATCTTCAAGACTTAACACTTTCACGAAATGCGCCAAAACAAAATCGTTAACAATCATGCCCTCGACAACTTGGTCCAATGTCGTAGCGCCTTCCAACCGGGCGGTACAGACTCATCCGCTCGATGTAAATGGTCGTCGCTCAGTCTGCCCCGACGTCGTGGCCCTAACTGCCTGGAGGTAAAATCGGAGGTGCTCCTTCATCCCGAAGTGGTAGCGGGGGTGCCGTCGCAAGCGGTATTGCCGTAAGCACTGCTCGAGGGCATGCTGCCTGAAAATGTCCCTACTGTCCACACGAAAAACATCGCCACTGCCTGTGGTCACACTGCGGCGCAGAAAACGGCCCACCACAAATGACACAGTCATCCCGCTGCTGCTGCTGATACATCGGCCGTGGAAAACCTCCTGATCTCTGTCTCCTTTGAGATTCACGACCCTCAGACTGGGATCCTGGCGGCCCCGGGGGTCTCGATCTACCCAACTGTCCAAACTCAGGCGGTACTGGATGCCTCTCCCCGGAGCTGGTCCCTGTCGCTCCGTCTCTCTCTGACATGATCACTGATCCTCGGTCAACCCACCGAGCCTGCTCAATCGCTGCATCTAGCATCGGCGCTCGCCGAGAATACACCAAGTGATAGATATCCTGATGCGGTCCTCTCTCAACTAGCTCAACCTTCTGGGCCTAATCTCGGGCGACATGGGGTACACTGCTCAACAATCGCAAAACTTGCGAACATACTCCTGAAGAGATCGACTCCCCTGCTGCAGGTGTCTAAGATCCCCTCCAGTTTCTGCTTACACTGTCAGGAAGAAGGCCCTAAGCAGCAAAGCACGAAACTGGTTCCAAGTCAACAACTGCGCTCCCGGTGGTCCAACAAGACGAACTCGACGCCACCAAATCTCGGCGTCCTTTCCCAAAAAGTGCGTAGCCAAGTGTACCTGATGCTTCTCCACTGCTGCTATCCAGTTTTCAGCCTCCCACTGCTTCAAGCTCAATCCTACAAATCGGGGTGGATCAGACTGCCGGGACTGGCTCGATCGCCCGATGATGTCCCAAAGCTCATCTACTATCCGCCATCCACCCTACCTCAGTGCCTCGGCACTACTCGTCGACACGGAGGGGGTTGCTCGCTCCATCGGTGCCACTAGTATAACTGAATATGTCACTGCATAGGAAGAAAGTGCTGGAGTACCCTCAAGCGGTACTGCAACTGGCTGTGCTCTCTGCTCCAACAGGCGCATCAAACGTTCCATGGACTCCTCCTGGCATCAGACAGCCTACGACAACCGTGCCATCTGGATCCATAACTCCTGGGTCTCGCTCTGCTCTGATAGCTCTACCTCCCGCTCCTCGGGTACTCATCAGATGCGGGGTGTGCCATCTTCACTACACGACGTCTCAGGGGTATCGTAGTCCACTGCACAATAACAAACATCAGGACACAACAACCATACGACCCAATCCAGCTAAAGTCTAAGACGTGTCATCCATTCCATAGCATTATGTTGTCTGCAGCCAACATAATTGCTTAGGAGAATAAACATGCCAATCGCTCATCCCGTCTCTTGGGAGAGGTAAAACTCAATCAGGACTCTCGCTAAAAGTCACGACTCTCACGTAGTCATCCTAATGTCCAACCACAAGCCTAGGGTTTCTAAGTCCTCAAAGACCTACAACCTAGGCTCTGATACCACTCTAATCTGTCACGCCCCGGGGTCGAAACTGCGACCCGGGCTCGCTAACAGATCCGCCATCTGTACGGAAACTGCCGTACAGACGAAGCGTCTAACCTGCAAAAAGAAACAACTACAGTGTACAGATATCAGAGCTGAAAGTAAACTACTAAAAACTGAAATGCAAACACTGTACAACTGAAAATAAATATAATTTCCATCTCCCAAACTCGATCATATGAAAAGTCCTCTGATACAAAACCCAAAAGAGAGATATCTCCAATAAATACATCAGTGTACAAGCTCTCAAAACAACTATATCCTCACTACATCAGTCTCTCAAACTGTAAAATAAAATACAACTCTATACCTCACAACAAAGGTCTCTCAACAGGAAACTCTCAAAATATAAAAATGGTACATCTACCACACTATAAAGGAACTATGCTGGTAGGGAACTATCACGCGACTCCCTGTCCTTGGTCCGTCAAGCCAGCTCGGGCAGGAACGAAAGAAAAGCCTCAGCAACCTGTCACCGACAGAGGGTGTGAGAACTACATCCTACAGTAGTTCTCAGTGGGTACCGTCTCCAAGACCCACGGTCTGCCCACTAAGTCTACTAGAGGCAAAAGATAACAGAAAAGACTGGGATAGGAAAACAAAGCTGGATAAGTATCAACAGCTATCATGCCTCTATCTACTATGCTCAAGGGGAAAAACACAGATGATGGTATGCATCCACTCGATACTGCTAATGTGTCATAAGTACTATGCTCAAAGAAAACTCTACTAAGACACATGCTATGCAACCACTCACTCACAATAACCAAAATCTCAATGACTGCCCCATAGGGTCTAGTCAAGCCTGCGCCCCCTAGTGTATCAACCAGGGCGTCCCATCGGAGTATCTCAATCTCACGCAAAGTGACCCCATGGTAGCTCGGCCAGGGGTATCAAGCGACCACTACTAAATCAACTAGGCGCATAACCACATCGTAGCCTCGTCAGGCTCGGTATCATCAACGCACCCGGGGCGTAGCTCGAGGGGTGCGACCCCACCGAACTCAAGTATCACATATGTCTCACTGTCTCAATATGCGGCTCATGCAGGCTATAATCCACGATCAAACAGATCGCTATCTCAAAGCTTGAAAACCATCACTAAGTCGGAGAACCCTCCACGACTCAATCTCACAATACTAACTCACTAAAAGAAGGTACCACACAGCTGGGGACCGCCGTCACTCCAAACGGCTCCCAAAAGACACCCCACTCATAGGCGAGAAGAACCGACTGACGCAGCAAAGGTCCGAGAATCCGTTAAGCAGGTACCTAGAACCCCAATCAAACAAGAACAGACTCTAGGCTCAGCCTATCGACGTTCTCGATCCTTTACCGTTCAGGGATTCGGCCCCTCTCGGTTAAAGTGGGAAGCCAACTCAATACACCAAACTCACGGGCTGGAGACGCTCAACAGCCATAACCGCGAAGGGTCCGAAAACCCCGGGAAACTAATACCTGCGACCCCAATCAAACAAGAACAGGCTATAGGCGTAGCCTCCCGTTGTTTTCGACCCAAGAATGAAATCAACCCTTAGAACCCAGATCACTCACCCCGGTCGGGTGAGGAAATTTAGGAGAAAAGATGACCTTTATTATAAAATATCATTTCCACTCAACCCCCTTGGGGTGAGGATAAAATTGCCCCTTTTTGAAAACTGTCCTGAATTGAGGAAACCAACTTTTATAGATTTTAGTTCTTAAGAAAATCAGTTAAAAACAAGCTTATTTTCTGAACTCCCAAGGGTTGATGCCGACGCCCAATCAAACAAGAACAGGCCCCGATGACCCCTAGAATTTCGGAAGGAAAATACAGGTTTACTAAAATCATGAGTGTCCAAAAACATTCTGGGTTCAAGGTCCTGATAACACACGCTCACCACGATCACTACGTGGTGGTGACGTCCAAAACAGAGAAATATCCAGAGACCCGGGACCACCGTTTACCCAAAATGATTCCCAAAACACTAACACTGGCCTAACACAGCCACCAGACCCCACTCAGCCCCCAGGCCCGAGTGCAACACACGTCCCACAATGCCCTGACCACTCGGCCCACTACTCGGGCGAGAAACTCTATGTCCAGAAGAAAGCAATGTGTGGGATGTCTAAAGCATAAAAGAACCTAGCCCAGATTAAGGTTCTCTATTGGTCTGGTTACACATGCAACATATGACGGGGGTGCTAGTCAAAGTTCCAATGAAACACTTAAACTAGCATGCAACATCCTATCACAATAGAATTAGAGAGAAGTCCGCAGACTTGGAGATAAAAACCAACCCACCTCGGTAAGCCACCAATTGCTCGTAGACACTTGCAATTGGCCTCCACGCGATCCGCACACAAAACGAAGTACGGTGCCGAAACCCGCGCGCAAAACGGAGTCCACACGCAAAACGGAGCACGCCGCCGGAGTCCGCATGCAAAACGGAGCACGGTGCCGGAGTCCGCACGCAAAACGGAGTCTGCACGCAAAATGGTGCACGCCGCCGGAGTTCGCACGCAAAACGGTGCACGGTGCTAGAGTCCGCACGCAAAACGCTGCATGGTGCCGGAGTCCGCACGCAAAACGGAGTCCGCATGCAAAACAGAGCACATCGTCGGGTACCGCACGCAAAACGGTGCAGTAAAACACGGTCCCTAACACAGATAAGAACAAGGGGTTAATTTACGGTCCAAAAGAACGCCCCAAAACTGTGCCAAAAAACACTGTAAAAACAAGTGCGGGACCTACCCGACTACGACGCGCCGCCCAACTGCTAAATGGAACTCCTTGCGCGCTCCACGAGGTCGCCGACGCACCGCTGCACCCCACGAATTCCCCTCCCTCACTCTCTCTCGCTCTCGGTTGGAGAAGAAAAGGAAGAAGAAGAGAGGAGAAAGGTGCTCGGGTGGAGAAGAAAGAAGAAGAAAAAGAAGAGAAAGAGAAGGAGAAGGGGCTCACGCACCGGGTCCACGAAGCCGGCCAATGGGAGCCCTCCACCCGGCGGTCCACACGCAGGGTCGCGCGCACCAGGCACAGCGCGCGCCCCCGCCCGCCATGCGGCCGCGTCTCCGCGCGCCACGCGGCACGCGGCAGTCACGCGCCACACGGGCGCGTGACACCGTGCCCCGCGCAGGCGCGGGACACCACGCGCGCCACACGGGCGCGCGCCCCCTCACGCCCGCGCGGGCGCCAACGGGGGGCCGCCACGTGGCGGCCCCTGCGCTGACCCGCGCAGGCGCACGTTCCCTACACGCGCCAGCTGCGCGCCCTGCACAGCGCGCCACGCCGCCTCGGGAACCGTGCCGTCGCCGCCACGCCTCGGGCAGTGGGCCGTCGCGCGCTGAATGCAAAAACGATGGCCATTTCTCCAAATTCTCATCCGAAAATTTGCCGAATGCCTCCGGATAGCCCACTTGTTCCGATTTTCGCGCCGGGTCCATTCCAAAAATCCAATTTGCCAATTTCCAACTCTAAAAATTCTCGAAGGCAACCGGAGAGGTAAACTTTTATCCAAACTTCGCCCGGAGTCCAAATTTGACATCTGCGTCGCGCGAAACCACTTCTAAACACTCGACGGGTCCACCAATCTCCCACGGAATCTCCTTTTAAGCCCAAAGTCCAACACTTGTGTCCAAATTGCGCACAAACACCACCGACACATCACGCAGGCCTCCAGTGATGCAAACTAAAACCCGAATTGCACCACAAATCCATTTCTCGGGCCCGACATGCGCACAAACACTCCCAACGGCCACCAAAAGCTACCCAACATCCAGCAAACCCTACGCGGGGGATTCCGGGACCTCACATTGTGTCCCCTGGGGTCTCTGCTAGACTGATGTCTTTGGTCATGCAGCCCACTCTGCTGGAGAGGATCCGAGAGAGACAGAGTGAGGACCCCTATTTGACCAGGATTAGAGATCAGATTTCGAGTGATCGGTCAGGGGATTTTTCAGTGGATGCTTCGGGAGTACTGAGGTACAGGCACCGAGCATGTGTGCCAGTGGATGCGGAGATCAGAGAGCAGATATTGAGGGAGGCCCATTATACAACTTATACCCTTCATCCTGTGGGGGACTAAGATGTATAAGGACCTCAAGGCACACTTCTGGTGGAATGGCATGAAAAGGGATATTGGGAGGTTTGTGTCTCAGTGTTTAACTTGTCAGCAGGTAAAAGCTGAGCATTGGGTGCCAGCTGGCAAGCTACAGAGTCTCCCAATTCCCGAGTGGAAATGGGACCACATTACGATGGATTTTGTGGTTGGATTGCCGAGGGCACAGGGAGGAGCAGATGCTATCTGGGTAGTTGTGGATCGACTCACCAAGCCAGCGCACTTTTTGCCTATGCAGACTACTTGGCCACTCGAGCGACTAGCCCAGTTGTATTTGGATGAGATAGTGAGATTACATGGAGTGCCAGCTTCTATAGTATCAGATAGAGACCCGAGGTTTGCTTCGCGATTCTGGAGGAGTTTACAGACTACCTTGGGGACTCAGCTCAGATTCAGTACAGCCTTCCACCCACAGACTGATGGACAGTCAGAGCGGACGATTCAGATCCTTGAGGATATGCTGAGGGCTTGTGTCCTAGATTTTGGCGGTGGATGGATTCGACACTTATCTTTGGCTGAGTTTGCGTACAACAATAGCTTTCAGGCGAGCATCCAAATGGCTACGTTTGGAGCGTTGTATGGACGCAAATGTCGATCACCGCTATATTGGAGTGATGTGGGGGAGAGACGGACTCTGGGACCAGATTTATTGATAGAGGCAAAGGAGAAGGTCAGAGTGATCCGACAGCACCTTTAGACCGCTCAAGGTCGACAGAGGAGCTATGCTGATGTTCGACGACGAGACTTAGAGTTTCAGGTTGGAGATCATGTATTTTTGAAAGTCTCGCCGTCCAAGGGGATAAGGAGGTTTGGCATCCGCGGAAAACTCAACCCCCGTTATATTGGACCCTTCGAGGTATTGGAGCGCATCGGACCAGTTGCCTATCGACTTGCTCTTCCCCTGAGGTTAACCGGTGTCCACGATGTTTTTCATGTTTCTACTCTGAGGAGGTACGTCTTCGACCCATCGCACGTCATCAACTTCACGCCGCTTGAGATCAGCGAGGATTTGAGGTATGAGGAGCGCCCGCTGCGGATTCTGGATCGAGAGGTGAGAGAATTGCACAGTCGGGCCATTCCCTATGTGAAGGTCCTTTGGAGCTATCATGATGAGCGCGAGGCTACTTGGGAGCTGGAGTCGGAGATGATGGACACCTACCCCTACCTGTTCGAGGCTCAGGACTGAGGTATGATTTTCGTTTCGAGGACGAAACTTTTGTTAGTGGGGGAGGATGTAGTGTCCCAGGATCCCCAGTGGTTTTTCCCCTGTTTTGGGGTGTGGAACACCTATTATTGGTGTGTAGGGTCCCAACATGTCAAGTGATGTGTTGTTTGAACTCAGTAAGGATTTGGGAGCAAGCCTGACCTTCGGCTGCATTTGCCGAATTTTAGAAGTGGTTTCAGGCTGAACGGAGGTCGTATTTGGATTCAACGTGGAAAAATGCTTGAAAATGACTGTTTATTTATATTTTTCGGAGTCCGGATGCCCAAAAAGGGACCCTCGGAAGTTTTCTGCGCAAAATTGGTGCATGGGGGGAGCTGTGGACCGGCCTGGACACGTGGCGCCCTTTCATTGGGCCGGCGCACGCCTCCCGGTCCACGGAGTGGGCCGCCGGTGCACGGTGGACCGGCGGGCCACGTGGCGGCACGCGGTTGGGCCGGTGCAGAGCGCGCGGTGCAGGGACAAGGCGCGGGGAGGCCGGGCAGGCCGGGCACGCGCGGCTGTGTGCGCGGTGCACGGTGGACCGGGGCGCGCCACGTGGCGGCCCCGGATTAGTTGGCCCATGTGCGCGTGGCGCACGCTGAGCCGCGAGGCTGCGGCCGTACGCACGTGGGCGCGCGTGGGCGCGGCGGCGGCCGCCTGACAGCCGTGTCGGGCGCGGCGGCGCACGCGGGCCACGTGGCACCGCACCATAGGCGGGCGCCACCCACCCCAGCCGCCGATTGCGGGGACCCGTGGGCGCGCCCGATTGGCCGGCCGCTCTGTCCCCTGTGCGGGGGACACGTGTCGAGCAGCGGGACGGGTTGGACGGCCACGCGGTCCGGCCGGATCCGGTGTGCGGAGCGGGCCGAGTTGGGCCGAGTTACTGTGCGGCCCAGTTTCGGGGCCCGAAAGTTTCGGGCGCCCGAAACCGGGGACATGGCCGTCATTAATCCAAAAGATTTTTGGGCCTATATAAGGCAGCCCACCTCTCTCTCTTCTCTTTCTTTTTCCGAAGTGTAGAGAGGGAATGAGAGGGAGGGATCTTTAGAGAAGTTGTTCCTCACATTATTTTGCATCTCGTGGTGGATTTCCAGAATTTTTGGAAGCACGACAACGGCGATCCGGATTTTACAGTGCGCCTCGTTTTTCCCCCTAATTAGGCCCGTTATCGTCGCATCTCAGTCCGAGAAGCCCCCTGCACAGTACAGGAGTCCGATTTCGATGATTTCTTCGCCGGTGTGTTCTTGAGAGGTAGGACTTCATTTTTCATGTTGGTGATTTCTCTGGATTCCAAATTCTTGGCACGGTTCCCGAGGTGTTTTTGACCCCCCTTTTGCTGTATGGAATCTTTGGATAGTGGTGACTTCAACAATTTATATCTTGGCGTAGGAACATCGGATCGAGGCGTTTAAAGAGTCTTTTTGGGCCTACTTTTCGCGAGGAACGCAACCGTGATTTTTCTGGGATTTTTGGAGCTCGGGACAGAGGTGAAATGCCTCGTTTTGCGTGCTGGTTGTAAAAACAGCAAAAGCTGTATTTGGGACTTGTAATTTTTACACCGTGTGCAATGTTTGTTGTTGTAGGACACTGTTTTCGGCAGACAGCGGTTTTAGAGGACTGTGGGCAGCGGAGTGTTTCTTCGGGTGCTGTGCACGCTTTTCGAGGTGGGTGGTTGTGTTTCCCTCACTGTTGACTTGCTCACTAGGATTATTAAGTTGCCCCAATTTAAATGTGATAAGCTAATAGTTGATGTGAGAACCTGATATCTTGAACCCCTAAATTAATTGGTAGCCCTTAGGTGTTAAACTTGGGACAATATTGTTGGACAAATGCTATATCCTAACCTTGCATGCAATTGACTTAACATGTTGGTATATTAAGATTTATCTTTTAAAATGAATATCAGACACTTTTCTACTGCTTTTAAAAAGGACAATCGCATGCTTGTATGGACATCTAGTTAGGCTACTATTATTGCTACACCATCTTATTGGGATCTGACTTAGGAGAAAACATGTGTAGTTATTCTCACTGTTATACTTATGTATGTTGCTTGAGTTCAAGCAGAGTTTTGGGATGGTGTAGTTGGGATCTTGAGTATGGGACAGTTATGACTTATTTGTGGATTGTGGGGCATTATGGCGACCGCGAATGTTAGGCAGTCGACCAGATGTTTTATTTCACCAGATTGGGATTTGTGGGTTCAGCGGCGACCGCGGATTTTGGGCGGTTTACCGGATGTTATTATCACATCAGATTGGGGATCGGGATTGCATTAGTGGATGGAGTCTTCCCACTTTGATCATAGTCATGATCCAGTCCTGCTATTGTGAGACATTGATTACAGAGATGCTTGATACAGAGATACTTTACTCGTGTGGGTCGGTCCCCTCGAGTGCCACTCCGGAGTAGGCTTTTGACCGTGACGGGGCGGTCAGTTGGTGAGTTGTGAGTGATGACAGAGTTGGTGAGTTGTGAGTGATGACAGAGCAGGCAGTACCAGTGCTTCCTGGCCCTTTGATTGGGTTCCTTTGGGCTGTTAGCCTTATAGTTGCATGCATACAGTTATCTTTTGGCACTGCATTTAGAGGCATTGTAGTAGCAGTTTCCTTTTCAGCAGCCTTTATGGCTTACTACTATTCCTTCATTTTTGCCTCTTATAGTCCTAGTGGGTGCGTCAGCATATGAGGTTTTACCCACTAGGGGAGGCTACTGGTTTATCTAGTAGTTCTCACCCCCATAGTTGTTTTCTGCCTTTTCCCCTTTGTTTTGCAGAGTCGTCTGTGGGAGCTGCTGGGCCATCAGCGGCAGATCGAGGTAAGAGGATTGCGGACTAGCTAGATCATCTACCCCGACCGGGAGAGTAGCTGGACTTTTATTGTACCCCTTTTGTATCTCAGACTACCGTAGTTTACTTTTGGGTCTGGCTTTAGCCAGCTGTTTGTATTTAGTTTGGTGAGCTGGGAGTTTATTGTACTTTTATTTCAGCTTGTATTTTATTTCCAGTCTGAGATTACTTATAGTTCTTTTAGTTCAGCTCTGTTTATGCTCTTCTATTGTATATCTTATATCTGAGCAGGTTACCAGCGCTTCGTGTACATGGAAAATTCTGTGTGCACGGCGGATCTGTTGGCGAGCCCGGGTTCTGGTTTACACCCGGGGCATGACATATATTATCTAACTTATTTGGAATTTCAAACATCTCTCGATCTTGGTACTTCATTTTCTTTACTATATTGATGATTTGATAAACGCATTACTCATAAGATCATGATAGATGTCATTGAACTTGTTCAACTTTAAAGGTTTTAATTTTTATAAATTTTCATTTCATTACTTGGATATTATTGATAGATTTAGCATAATCTATTTCTTTTGATGTGAAATGATGGCTTTTGTTTAAAGTTGACATGGAAAAGTGCTTACATACTTTTTCTGGATTTTCTGGAATTTTTCTAAATTTTTTTGAAGAAAAAGTTGGAGTCGATCCTGACTGGAATATCCGTTCCGGATCCCGAACGCAGGAATTTTCTGCGGGTAGCCAATCCGGACTGGATTATTGATCCGTTCCGGACCGCGGCTAGGGTTTTATAAGAAACAAAAGGGTTTTGATTTCATTTTACAACAATCTTTTGTTTCCAAGTCTCCAGAGCTTCTCTCTCTAGAAATCAACCAATTTGGAGCCTTTCCAACTCGAGTTCTTCGGATCAAAGTAAGCTTCTTTGATCAAAACTTTGGTTTTTCACAGACTTTCTATTTTTTCTCAAAAACGTGAATGAAATCTTGTAACTTTTTCGTTTGAGATTGGTTTTTGGTCAAATTTCTTTTGAAATAAGAACTCTGAGTAGATTAGTTTTGATTATATGCTAGGTATTCTCTTGATTAACGGATTTTTGGGCTTCGATTTCTTAAAATTTGGTTTTAGGGCATATAATGAGAATTTTTGAAAATCATGGAATTGATCTATTTTTAAAATTCTTTTTGCAAAACTAATTTGATTCCTAGTCTCTCTACATGATAATGATTGTTTAGGTATAATTTTTCAAATTTTTTAAAATAAACAATTTTTTCGTGTTCTTGAGTTCGTGCTCGCAGGTTTCTCGCGTTTAATAGCAACAATGGTGTTCACTTGGATAATAGTACTTCTTGTTGCCATGGTTCACACTAGAGCAATGAATAAATTGAAGAGAGCGAAGAAAACTCTACGAAAAGGTGAGTTTGTCCTCGTGAACGACTCCGAGACGGAATCTGATAAGGAAGATGTGAACTGGGATGAATTGATGGATGACGAAACAACGCCTGTTAAGTCAAAAGGGAAGTCCCCTGGTTCGCCTAAGGATAAGACAGCACCTACTGCTGTGGAAAAAGGCAAAGCACCAATGCCATCATCCTCTATCTCGATGAAAAGAAAGAGACTAGCTCGACGGTTAGGACGAGCACGAGGGGTTGAAATTAACGAACCAATAGCTCCTGATTCACCACCCCGTGAGGAACAAGTGTCTATTAATACTGACCATCTGAGGGCTTTTGAAAATCGAGAATGCATTGGCGAAAGACATGTTAACATTGGGGCTCTTCGAGACCACTCCCCGGAGTTTGGTAATATGATTGAACAAGCCAATCTTCTTCAAGTGTGCAGATTCCCAGAAATTCTTGGATACTGTTTGCATCGAGTAAGGACATTCTACACAAATGCACGACACCTTCAAGAAAATGAAGACGGTCCAATGGAGTTTTATACGAACGTCCAAGGGACAAGACTTAAAATAACTCCACAATTAATTGGTGAAGTCTTAGGGATGCAATCTAGCAGGTCAGGGATAAACTACTTAAAAGGAAGGAGCTTAACGAATATGATGTGGCAAACTGTTGTAAGTGGAATATGTTTGGAGGAAACTCAGTCAACGGGCAATTCTATCAAGTCCAAAGAACTTCGACTTGAGTACCGGTTCCTCAACTTCATCACATGTTACAATATTCTTCCAAACATGCAGACAAAAGTCTTAAGATGGGATCGAATGCTGTTCTTATATCTCTTAGGACATCCGTCAGAAGCAGTGGGGTTAAATATCAATATTCCATACATCATTTGGAATAGGATGACAAGGTATGTTGAGCATGCTCATCCCACGAAAAGACTACCATTTCCATTGATCATAATAAGGATTTTGAAGAAATTCAAGGTTGATATCAGCTCGACAACTTATCAACACTGTTTAGGTATGATCAATGAGTCTACAGTTGTTAAGTCTTTTCATAAACTGCCTCATGCCACCCCAACTCCTCCGCGCCGGACGAAACCCTCCGTCGGCCCTTCTGCGTCACCTTCACGACAAGTACCTTTGTCAGATGTTGAAGCGTCTGTTACTTCGATTTATAAGGAGCAACAACGTTTATCGTTTGAACAAGAACAAATTACTAAAGAGCAGAAGCAAATTTCAGATGAACTTGAACTCATCACAGCAGCCCAGATCACTTTGACAAAGAAGTTCACTTCGATGAAAAAGTTGGTGAAGAAGATGTTTTTGAATATGGGCTGTAGTAGCTCTGAGGACTTAGAGTCCGACGATTGATTCTTTTTAATTTTCTGTTTTGCAGGTTTTTAGTTTTAGTTCTTACATTTCCTTTTGTTTTTGAACTTGTTAACTCCCTTTATTTTGTAATTTTGGTTATTTTTGTGACAAAAAGGGGGAGAGAGATATGAACAATGAGAACAATGATGAACAATGGTTTGACAAGTTTCTGAGAACTTTTGGATACTGAAACCTGGAAGGTAAGTATCAAAACAACTTTTGGTTTTGTATTGTGAATGAATGCATGCCTCGACTAACTATTTGACTAACTATTTGGGCATGTATTATTACTAACAAGTTGTTTGATTACTAACAAACTTATGACATTCGGATGTTATTGCTTAGAAGATATGTTTATCTCTGATTGATATTTTATTACATATCTGATTTTATAAATGTCATAGTGAGTATAAACTCTATCTCTCTGTTTGGTTTTTGAATGCAAAAAATTTTTGAGATATCTAACGATCTTTTTTGTCAAGAATTACTTCTTTTTGCAGAGAATACAGATGTCTAAGTCTAGAGTCTGTTTTAGGAGTTTATCTCATGTATTTAGTTTATTTGAATCTCAAATGTAAATTTTTGTTGTATGGTGATAGCAACAAAAATATCTTTTTGAATTTTCTTATGTGGATCTTTGTTTTGTCACGAAACAGCCAAAGGGAAGATTGTTAAGGATTTTGTTTTGGCGTATTTCGTGAAAGTATTTAAGTCTTGAAGATTGAAGATGAAGATGCTTGGATCATATACCTCAATCTCAAGAAAGAAGAATTCAAAAGGATCAGGTACGTTTAACTAAATAAGTTTGGTTATCTGAATACTTCTTATAATGTAGAAACA
This sequence comes from Tillandsia leiboldiana, assembly GCA_029204045.2. NCBI lineage: Eukaryota > Viridiplantae > Streptophyta > Magnoliopsida > Poales > Bromeliaceae > Tillandsia > Tillandsia leiboldiana. The sequence continues at coordinate 32,192,178 of CM055065.1, forward strand.
CTTGGATGGGTTTTTAATCGCATAAAAATCAAAAACTGGACATGTTATATGTTCGGGATCCGGATCAGAGTACTACAGTCCGGACCCCGAACATAGGTTATTTTATGCGCAAATCCAGTCCGGAACACATGTTGTTCAGTCCGGACCCCGAACATGGATTTTGCTGAAACTACATGAACAGTCCGGACCGTTGGATTTCGTTCCGGACCCCGAACGTTGTTTTCTGGAAAAGTTCTGTTTATTAACGACAGTCCGGAACGACTTATTCCAGTCCGGACCGTCGACCCGAAAATTTCCAGATAAGGTTAGTTTTTTATTCTTATCCTCTTCCAATGGTTTCTAACCTATAAGTAAACCCTAATTCTATTCTTTAGGGTAATCCACGATAAGTTTTATACTCCGGGAAATGATGGAAAAATATTAACGGAGAAAAATTTATAAGATCCACATATAGAGAAGAAAGGAAATAACTAGATTTAATTCTATGTTTCTTCATCTATATTAATTAATTTGATTCTAGGTTTTCATACTCAGATTTTGAGTAGAATCAAATTAATAAAAACTTAGATGGCATTTCCGATCTATCTTTGATCTAAGTATTCGGCGGATCATCACCACCAACAAAACAACGATTTTTTCCCAAAATCGGCGCGTGGATTCGCGTGGCCTTGTGGATTCAAGGTGCTACCGCTCTCGTGGATTCGGAGCGAGGTACGTTCGTGTGATCGAGACGTACTACCTGGTGGAGACTGTGGATTCGGTCAGACGTCGTGGATTCGACGTTGGACGCCGTGGATTCGGCGTTGCACACAAATCGTGGATTCGAGGCGCGTTGCGGAGCGAGCGGAGAAGATCAACTCGGAGCATATGGAAAAAGGATGAGTCGTCTGTGAGTGCGTTATATCACCTTTGTACGTGTTTAATCTTAGTTGATTTCACTGTGTTATCGGTCCCGTGGTTTTTTACTCCTGTGTTGGAGTTTTCCACGTAAAAATCTTGCGTGTTATTTTTCATTTCCGCATTGGGTTTTATTGCGCAAAGATTTTTGAGTGTTTATCGTTTACACCTATTCACCCCCCCCTCTAGGTGGTTTTTCCCCTATTTAGATTCTTATTATAATATAACCCAACAATTTTCACCTGCGAGATGACCTCAGAAAATTCCAGAAAAATAACTATTGTGATCCTCGCGGCGAGCCGATCGAAACGAGTACTTGCACGTCCAAATCCGACACGTGAAGGTCAATAAATAATTCGAACATCGCCGTATGTTAAAACCTTCACGAACACAAGCCTGCAGACACTCAGTCTTAAAGAAGCTTAATTATCACCTTCAAAGAGTCCTCCAAAAATTCTGATAAAAATACGGGTGTGTTCTTCACGAAGCGTAGATGTCAATCAAGTCCTCATACTCCTTATTCCGATGCTCGTAGACCGAGAAATCACAAGAATACTCCTCCGCTGTCCAAATCCTCACAACGGTACAAGGGGTCAGAAGATACCTCAGGAACCATGCCAAAAATCCAAAATGAGGCAAAGTGATCAACACAGAAATCGAAGGCTTACCTATTAGAAACACACTGCCGAAGAAATCATCCAAAAATTCCTTCTGGTTTGCGCACAGGAAATTCCTGACTGAACTGCGACGGAAATGGGCCGAAAAAGGGAAACGTCGAGGCGCACTGTAAAACCAAGATCGCCGCTGTCGAGCCTCCAAAAATCCCGGGGATCCACCACAGGATCAAAAACATCACAAGGAACAAGTTCCCTAAAGGTTTCTCCCTCTCAATCCCTCTCTAAGACTCGGAAAAAGTAGAAAAAGAGAGAGATGAGGGGTATTTATAGGCCCAGCCCAGCCCACCAAAGATCCGGATTCGGGCGCTGGATTCGGGCGCCCGAATCCGGCCCAATCCAATTACTGTATGCGCCCGAATCGCTCCCGGCGTGCCACGTCATCGCGCCCCGCGCCCCGCGCGCCCGGTGCACGCGCGCCCGCCAATCGCGGCGCGCCGCATGGCATCGCGGTCCACGGCGGGAACCGTGGGCCGCGGTTCACGCCGGATCCGCCGAGTCAGTGAGCCCGCCAATGAGCGGGCGACACGTGGCCCGGTCGGTCCATCGTGCGTCGCGCCCGGCCGCCTGTCGCGCATGCGTTGACTGGCCAATCACTGCGCGCCACGTGTCATCGCCAACACTCGCTGCGCCCGGTGCACGAGCCCGATGCTCCCGTCGAATCCAAAGCCGCCACGTGTCTCCAGCGCATCCAATGAGAAGCCACCACGTGGCACACCCATCTCTGTACACCGCGCCCGCATCTGCCCGCGCTGCCCGCGCCTGCCCGCTCCCGAGCCCGTGCCTGCGCCGCCGTGCTCCGCCGCCGGCGCCACCCCGGCCGCCGGAACAGTAAAACTGCCTCGAAATCCGTGTTTGCACATCCGGGCTCCGAAAAATACAAGTAAATAGCCCATTTTCATCGTTTTCGCACGCTGAGTCCAAATTTGAAGTCTGTTTTGCCAAATTCCGCTTCTAAAATTTGTCAAAGGCATCCGGAAAGGTGTTCTTAATCCAACTTTCGCGCTGGGTCCATTTTTGAGGTCCGATTCGTGCGCAAACACCTCCAACATACAGCAAAGGCCTCCGAAAGCTGCTAAACACACTGCAGGAGCTCTGTTGTCCAACAGTAATTCTCTCGCGAAAATTCGGGTCCTCATAGTAATGGAGGGACTGAATAAACTGAAAGGTATCCTGGCGCAATCCACTCCCAGTCTCACATATCCTATGCGCCTCGTCCCTCGAAACCTGGAGCGCGCAGTTCAACAACTGCATAAACTCTCTAGCACAGGGAGGCTCTCAATTGATCACTCCATCACCTCCCACCACGACTCTGCCTCCAAAGGCTCCAAACTCAATCTTACGAGTCGGGGTGGTTCATCTGCCAAATCTGGCTCAATAGATCGATCATGTCCCACAGCTCCTCTGCTGTCAACTATCCACCCTGCCTCGGTGCCTCGGCACTAAACGTTGGCACGGAGGGGGTTACTCAGTGCTCCGACAACTGTGTCACCAAAACCAGTTGTTCCCTCAATCGCTGATAAGCCTCTAACAATCCTGTCATCAGGGTCCGGAGCGCTCTGATCTCAATCCGGGTATCCGGCCAAAAACCAACCGCCCAAGCTCAACTGCTGTGACAGGATGCACACGGGTCAAAACCCAGCGTCGGGGAGACACCGCTCGCCACGACGAAACTGCAAATCAGCACACAAAAGCCACTCGACCCAATCCAGCGAAAGTCTAGAGCATGTCACCCATTCCACAGCATTATGTTGTCTGCAGCCAACATAATCACTTAGGAGAATAAACATGCCAATCACTCGTCCCGTCCCCTAGGAGAGGTATAAAACTCAATCAGGACTCTCGCTATAAATCACGACTCTCACGAAGTCAACCAAGGGTCAAACCATAAGCCTAGGGTTTCTAAGTCCACCATGACCTACAACCTAGGCTCTGATACCAACCTAATCTGTCACGCCCCGGGGTCGAAACTGCGACCCGGGCTCGCCAACAGATCCGCCGCCTACACAACCCTGCATAGGCGAAACGCCCAACCTGCAAGAAAAGGTACTACAACTAACAGATATCAGAGCTATAAATAAAAATCTGTTGTAAAACTAAAATCAACCACTGTACAACTGGAAATAATACAATAATGTCCATCTCCCAAAAAGATAATCATACAATATCCTCAGATACAAAACTCAGAACTCAACAGGGAGGTATCTCCAATAAATACATCAGTGTACAGGCTCTCAATACATATCATAGCCTCACTACATCAGTCTCTCAAAAGAGGAAAAAAAAATAACTAATCTACTGAAGATCTCCTCCGAAGGGGTACAGCTACTCTCCAACGACGGGTAGGGATCTAGCTCGCGACTCCCTCGCCTCGATCAACAACCGCAGAATGATCAGCAACAACCGCTAAGACTCTGCAAAACAAAGGAGAGAAAAGAAAGGGAGGGGAAAAACCCCCAACGGGTGTGAGAACTACACCAAAAAGGGAGTTCTCAACGGGTATAGCCACCAGGCCCGACGATCTGCCCACTAAATCCACTAGAAGCATAAGATAACCAATGCAGTAAAAACTGAACAAGAAAGCTGGAGACACTCAACAGCTACCATGCCTCTATCTAAATGCTCAAAAGAAAAGAACCAAAGAATGGTATGCAACCACTAGCACATGAAGTGCACAATCGACGCAATCGAGCTGACTGCCACATCTGGTCCAGTCAAACCTGCGCCCACCTACAACCACCTCCCACTGCCGGGTAGGAATTAAGTAGGGTGTCCAAACGGACTAACTCGCTATCGAGTAGTGGCTCATGCAGGCTATATTCGGAATCCACGCTCTCTCTCAGAACGGATAGACTCAAGATGCTCAACCTCTCACACAACGGTCAAAGTACTCATAACGACACGGGACCACCGTCAAACCAAACGGCTTCCAACAACAGTAGCACTGGTCTAAACACAGCTACTAGACTCCACTCAGTCCCCCTGACACGAGTGCAACAATAAAGTAATCGCCTGTAAAAACCCAATCTTGTGCCACCAGTAAAACTGATACTGCCTGCTGTGCCTTGCCTGTATCGGGTATGCTGGACGACGCATAACACCGATGAAAAGAATGAGTCTCAAGGACTCAAAGTATGTAAAACGCACACTCCGGAGTGGCACTCGAGGGGAGCGACCCACACGAGTAAAGTATCACTGTAACAAGTATCATAAGTAGTATAAATCAGCAGGACTGGATCATGACTCTGATCAAAGTGGGAAAGCCCAACCACTAAAGAAAGCCTCGGTCCTCAATCAGATGCAAAAGTACTCAATAAGTGGGAAACTCCGTCCACTCGAGAAATCTGGTACCCAATCTGATGCATAAATAAATATCCTGTCAACCGCCCAATATCCGCGGTTGCCGTAATACCCTGCCGTCTATAATCAAGTCCTATAACCGACCTCCGGTCAACCGCCCAAAGTCCGTGGTCACCGCAAAACCCTGCCAACCACAATCCAGCACAACCCGTCCCTGACACTAATGTCCCGGCTACACTACCCCAGACCCCTGCTCGCACACGAGCAACACAGACCGCCTGACTAAAAAAGAAGGAGAAAAGGATAACATGGTTTCTCCTAAGTCAAGTTCTAATAAGTAGTGTAGCAGTAAAAGGTGGCCCAACTATATGTCCATACAAGCATGCATTTGCCCTCAAGAAAGATATAAGAAAGTAAACCACATGCCGAAATCACCAATGCCTACTGTCACGCCCCGGGGTCGAAACTGCGACCCGGGCTCGCCAACAGATCCGCCATCTGTACGGAAACTGCCGTACAGACGAAGCGTCTACCCTGCAAGTCAGATCTATAGCTATAATGTATCAGAGCTGAAAAAAAGACCAGTAGCTACAGAAATCCACTGAACATCTGATATAATAAAAAATCTCAATACAATGTCTCTCAGCTACAAAAGTACAAGAAATCCTCACTGATCTCTCAGAATGTCCAGTACAAAAGTGGAGTCGTAAAATACACAAGGTACATCTACCTCTGACTCTCAGTGCTGGTAAGGAACTAAACGGCCACGTCCTCACCTCGATCAGCTGACTCCGCGCGAGCTAAGCCGGAACAGCAGCCTCAGGAAACCTGTCACCGCAGCGGGTGTGAGAACTACTGCAAAGGTAGTTCCCAGTGGGTACCGTCTCAAAATCCACGGTATGCCCACTAAGTCTACCGGAGGCACAACAGATAGGTATGCAGATAGATAGATAGATAAAAGCTGAAAGAAACTATAGCTATCATGTCTCAATCATCATGCTCAAGAAACTCTACAATGATGAAGATGTGCATACACTCGCTACTGCTAACATGCCTCAAGTATCATGCTCAAAGGAAAACTCATCTATGAACATGCTATGAAACTCACTCACACATATCACCCAATCCCAATGACTGTCCCTCTTTGGACCAGTCAATCAAGCCTGCGCTCATCTACTGCCGCGCATCCCGTAGGAACGGACTTACGTAGGCATCCACTGCCGCACATCCCGGAGGAACGGACTTACGTAGGGTGTCCCTCTAGGACCATCTCAGTAATCACATCGCAGCCTCGTCAGGCTCGGTATCATCATCGCACCCGGGGCGTAGCTCGAGGGGAGCGACCCCACCGAACTCAAGTATCTCAAGTATCTCAAGTATCTCATAACTGGCATAAAAAGCCAGGCTCAGCAGGCTATAATCCACGATCAAACAGATCGGATCTCAATGCTCAACTAGCATAACTCAGTCGGAGGAAGACTCCACGACTCGAACAGAATAGCCCAAACACTCTCACAGCTATGTCGGAGAACCCTCAACGACTCAAGGCTAAAATACACGATCAAACAGATCGGATCTCAATGCTCAACAAGCATACTCAGTCGTAGAAAGACTCCACGACTCGAACAGGAAAGCCCAACACTCTCACAGCTATGTCGGAGAACCCTCAACGACTCAATCTGATAATGCACGCCCCGTGGCTGAGTCGGGAAACCTCCACGACTCGATCTGCCAGAGCCCCCAAAACTCTCAAGGCTAAGTGGGAGAACCATCTCCACCACTAAATCAGAACACGACCCATGATCTAGAGTAACCCAATCAGGGAATACATCCTCAATACCCCGCGAACTCAAGTATCTCAAAACTCTCTCATGACACTAGAAAGTCATCTCATAATGCTCTAAAAATCCACTCGGCCCTCTGGCACGAGAACACATGCATCCTGAACCTACTCAACCCCTCGGGAAGATCTCAATATTTTAAAACTCTTTTCAAAACCCAGTTTTCATTAAAACAGGTCCGACGATTTTTAAAACGGTTCAGATGCCAATATAAAGCCAACTAAACATGCAGTCTAGTGTCAAATCACTTCTAGATCATGCTAAAAATATCTGGGGCTTGCAATTGTATTCCTACAATTTTCTAGGCAACTATCAGATTTACCAGCTATGCAAATAATTAAGCTAAACATGATCAACATGCATTCAATAGCTTTAAAGGGCATTCCATACATCTTGAAGAAATTCCAACCCACCTCAAATGCTTTCCGAAGGCCGCGCCGAAATCGGTGAAGAAACGGGCGAAAAACTGATGAAACTGCACTGTGCCTCTCGCGCGCACGCGCGCCGTCGCGCGTCTCGGAAAAATCCACGAAGCTCCGATCAATCCTCTATCACACTCCCCAAGGTCTCAGCAAGGTCTCCACCTGATCTCGGTCCAAACCGATGTCGCTCCGGAATCCTCCTGCGCACCCAGTCCGCGCCCTCGCCGCGGCTCCGCACAGTGTGCAGGGCCCTCGCCGCGCTCCTCGCGGCCCGGACAGCACTCCGCTGCACCCTCTCATGGCAGGGAAGAAGAAAAGATGGAATTAATACATTTCCCAAGCTCAAAATCAATCTCTGTCCGAATCCGAAAATCCGCGGAAAAGTCGAAAATCCAAAACTCGGAGAAATGCAACGTACTCACCTCCACCGTGTCCGCGCACGCACACGAGCCCCAACCGGGCTCTCCAACCGGGCAAGCTCCCTGTCGCGCTCACGATCCACATCCGAAGCCTCGGCGCGAAGAACAGTCCTCCAAAAATCCACAGCCAACTCTCTCTCTCAATCTCAATCTCTCCCTTTCTCTCATTCTTCCTCTCACTCTTTCTCACTTTCTTTTTCTTTCTCTGGTTTCCCCCAACGAAAAGGGAGGAGGAGGAGGAGTCTTATATAGAGAGGAGAGGTCTACAAAGTCAACAGAGTGGTTGGAAGCCCATACCTCAACACTGTGCACCAATCCGAGCTAATTCTGGGCATTCCCCGAGTCTGTGTACCGGTACCAGCATGTGGGTACCGGTACACCCACCTTGGTTCCGGAACTAGGTAGCTTGTTCCGGAACCAAGCCACCCAAAAACCAAAACAGCAGCCTGAAGCTTCCAACCTCGCGCCGACAACTCACTTTCTCGCCTCGGGTCTCCCGCATCACCCCGAAACCAACCGAACACCTCTGTAAAATCATAATACACATGTCCCAAGGGATCAACTCACATCAAACCCATCCATGAAACAAATGCTCGACCCGCAAGCTCTCAATCCGACGCCAACTCACTTTTCTACAAAAAAGCTTCCGCGTAGCTCCGGGACCACCCGAACCTCTCTGTAAATACAAACAGAAACTGCTAAAGGTATTTTCACAATACCAGGCTGCCACGTGGAGTCGGCACACTGCCCGAAGCTCCGGTACTCTACACTCTCCCCTCCTTTTAACGGTTTCGTCCTCGAAACCTCAAAACTCCAGAACTCAGGGGGGTGACTCAAATAAGTGGGGATATGAAACTCCCAGCTCATCCTCAGGCTCTCATGTGGCCTCTCGCTCCTCATGATGACTCCATAAGACCTTTACCAAAGGTAAGATCCGGTTGCGTAATTCTCTCGTCTCTCGAGCAAGAATTCGCACCGGTCGCTCCTGATAGCCCAAGTCCTCGCCTGACTCCAAAGAAACGAAGTCCAAATCATGCAAGGGATCCAAATCCATACTTCCCTCAGAACGGATACACCAGCGTCCTCGTGGGTACTTGCCAAATCATGGCGGTAGCGCAACTCGGTGAACAACTAATCCAATGCGCTCTAACTCCTCGAATATGCCAATAATTTGCGGATTCAACTTCCCGCGAAATCTCAAATCTACACATTTCTGCGGATAGTGATTCTCAGAAGTCACCAAAACTCCCTGCTTCCAGTTGGCATAACTTTTCCGTTGCTCCTTGGCAACCACAATGCTGAGAGCTTCACAAAAGCATTCTTACATCCATCTACAGGGTAAGAAGTCCAACATCGGGAACAACACTCAACCCCTAACTCTCAAAATCAGCTCTCGGATCTCGGAATCCACGGGCACACAGATGCGGTCCTTGTACTTCAGTACTCCCGCTGCATTCACTGAGAAGTTCCCTCTCTAATCCTGTCCAACGGAGTGGGTTACGAGTCCAAAATACAAGTTTTGCCACATTCCCAGGGAACACCACCTTAATCTCAATTCGTCTCAATTACTCTTTCAGCGGCATCTGCTGAGTAACCATCATACTCCAAAACTGCACCGCTCGCCTATTCAAGGCAGCTGCGACCACATTGGCTTTGTCGGGACGTTACTGTAAGCTCAATCATACATCCTTAATAACTCTATCCACCGGCATTGCCTCAAATCAAATTCCTTCTGAGTAACCCAGTACCTCAGGTTCTAAGATCGATAGATATCTCAAATCTCTTTCTATCTCAAGCAACTATTCACAATGATGTTAATACCATCCACAGCTTGAACTCCTCAAGGTTATGCTGGCACTGCTTAATCCACAACTCTGGACCTCTGTCAATGTCATGGGTCCAAGCCGAACCTAAACGGCAACACTCTTCGCCGGGTCCACTGTCACTCCTGCGGCTGTAATAACATGGCCTAACCACAAAATCTTCCGAAGTCTAAGAGCAAATTCTCTTACAACTCGACATCAACTTCTTCTCATAGAAGTTGCAGCACTATCCTTAAGTGCTCCTCGTGCTTAAACTCATCTCGGAAACCAAATCCGATATAATCAATCAACTGGCCTTGTATAAATTTAACTCAACTACTAGCACGGCAACTCACTGTAGAGCTCAAACTCACACTGGTTCTACTGCCCGGTCCAAGTACCGCCGGAACACACAAGTCCTCAAATCCAAAAGGCCGCAGGGCCTTAGTCAATCCGCTTGACCTCACTGTAAGCTCAAAATGTCTCTATCGGGTTCAGACTCTATCTGGCACAGCCCTCAGCTGTAGGGTTCCACAAAGCCTTCAATGTCCCGCAAGGCATCAACCCAACATGATCCAAATCTAACTGTGCTCGAATCGTCACAGCACTCTCACCGTTGTGCACTCACAACGTGGCATCACTGCCGTATACCAACGGCATGGCATCACCACCGTGTATCAACGGCGTGGCATCACCACCGTGTATCAACGGTGTGGTAACACATCCAAAATACCAATCTCTCGGATCCTCACTGTCGTATCCTCACGACGTGGCATGGGGTCACCCAGACCTCTCGATCCCTCGGATCCGCAGCTGCGCTAACAGCTCTCTCACTGGCTCACGAGTGATACTCCAAGAGATGATGCTGAAGTCGGCGTGGTTTCCAAAACCACGTCGATCACTATCTCGATCTCAGTCTCACTAAACGGCGGCATCAACATCAGACCAGGTAAACTCCTGTCCGGGATCACACGGGCGATAAAGATATTCCTTTAGTCCCGGTGCTGCAGTAGGCACCTCTTCTACCGTCGCTAGCAAAGCGACACGACCACGACTCAACCTTTGCCGTGCTCTAGCATCCTCTATAACCACACTCCTCCTGGCCAGGTCCACGGAGGGTCATGTCCACTCTCGGCAATCCAAGATAGCACAACATTGGGATAACCAATCCCTAACCAACCTTATATCAACATCTCGGAGCTGATGTAGGACTAACAACTCTAGGATCAAATCCAAGGTATTATCTGCACTGGCAGGACTGGCAACACTCATCCATGCGCTATACGTGATCTGGAACCTGATCCTCACGTGCACAAGCCAACAGTCCCACCCAGCCCACACGCAGCTATCTTTGCTCTAGTAAAGCACACACCAGCGGTGTTGGCATCAACATGCTCTAACTCCGATGACCATAAGAAAACCACACCTGGTAAGACGCGCTCCACTATCCTGGCGTCCTCTAATCGGCTGCACAATTCATCCACAAGATGATGGTGGCCATCGCTCAATCTGCCTCGGCATCTCGGCTCAATCAGCCTACCGGTAAGTCGGATGAACCTCTATCTCCTGTAGGAGTAATGGGGTGACGTCGCAAGCGGCAATCCAAGAGCACCACGCTGGGACACTCTGCCTGAAATGCCCTGACTATCCACAAGAAAAGCATCGCCCTTTCCCTAAAGTCACTCTATGGCGATGAATGCGGCTCACCACAAAAGACACAATCATACGAATACTGCTGTTGGTGCCTCGACTGTCGAGAACCTCTTAGTCTCTGTCTCCTCTGAGACTCATGATCCTGTGACTGGAATCATGGCAACCCCGATCCACTCGACTATCCCAAAATCAGGCGATACTGGACATCTCTCTCTGGAGCTAGTCCCTCGCTCTCCGTCCCTCTCGGACATGATCACAGACCTCAGTCAATCCATCGGGCATGCACAACCGTTGCATCTGAAGTCGCTCGTCGAGAATATCCAAAATGATAACGTCTCGAAGCAGTCCCCTCTCAAACATAATCAACTATCTGGGTCTCATCCTGGCAACATGGGGCACACTGCTCAACCGTCGAAGAAACTCGCTCCAAGTCCTCGACTGCTCTCCCGGTGGTTCAATAGGACAACTCGACGCCACCAACTCTCGGCGTCCTTATCCAAAGTGCATAACCAAGTGCACCCGATGCTTGTCCTGGATAACAAGTCCTCAAACACTTCCAAAGCGGCAATCCAGTTCTCGGCCTCTCGAGGCTCCAACTCTGCCCTGAGATCTGTAGGGGATGGAACTGGCGGATGCACGACTATCAATCAGCAATCTCTCGCTGCTCCCGCACTACTCACAGTGCAAACGGGGCCGAAGTCGACGATGTCGCGGCTGGAGGTACTACGGCGATACCTCAAACGATACCCTCTGCTCAACATGCGCATCACGCGCTCCGTGTTCTCTTCCTGGCGCCGCGTCGCCTAAACAACTGAGCTACCTGGGCCCGTAACTCGCAGACCTCGCTCTGCTCTGTCCATTCAGCCCCCCGCTGTTCGGGCTCCTCATCCAAGGTCAAACACGCCCTCGCCGCTGCACGGCATCACAGGGCCAACAAGGAGAACAGTCACGGCCAACCAAACCACAAACACTCTCGACCCAATCAAGCGAAAGTCTATAACATGTTAACCGTTCTAAGGTATTATGTTGTCTGCAGCCAACATAATCACTTTAGAGAATAAACATGTAAAATCACTCGCCCCAATCCCTCGGGGGAGGTACAAACTCAATCAGGACTATCGCTAAAATCACGTCTCTCACGACAGTCATCCTACTGTCCAACCAATAGCCTAGGGTCACTAAGTCCTCAACGACCTATATTCCTAGGCTCTGATACCACCCTAATCTGTCACGCCCCGGGGTCGAAACTGCGACCCGGGCTCGCCAACAGATCCGCCATCTGTACGGAAACTGCCGTACAGACGAAGCGTCTACCCTGCAAGTCAGATCTATAGCTATAATGTATCAGAGCTGAAAAAAAAGACCAGTAGCTACAGAAATCCACTGAACATCTGATATAATAAAAAATCTCAATACAATGTCTCTCAGCTACAAAAGTACAAGAAATCCTCACTGATCTCTCAGAATGTCCAGTACAAAAGTGGAGTCGTAAAATACACAAGGTACATCTACCTCTGACTCTCAGTGCTGGTAAGGAACTAAACGGCCACGTCCTCACCTCGATCAGCTGACTCCGCGCGAGCTAAGCCGGAACAGCAGCCTCAGGAAACCTGTCACCGCAGCGGGTGTGAGAACTACTGCAAAGGTAGTTCCCAGTGGGTACCGTCTCAAAATCCACGGTATGCCCACTAAGTCTACCGGAGGCACAACAGATAGGTATGCAGATAGATAGATAGATAAAAGCTGAAAGAAACTATAGCTATCATGTCTCAATCATCATGCTCAAGAAACTCTACAATGATGAAGATGTGCATACACTCGCTACTGCTAACATGCCTCAAGTATCATGCTCAAAGGAAAACTCATCTATGAACATGCTATGAAACTCACTCACACATATCACCCAATCCCAATGACTGTCCCTCTTTGGACCAGTCAATCAAGCCTGCGCTCATCTACTGCCGCGCATCCCGTAGGAACGGACTTACGTAGGCATCCACTGCCGCACATCCCGGAGGAACGGACTTACGTAGGGTGTCCCTCTAGGACCATCTCAGTAATCACATCGCAGCCTCGTCAGGCTCGGTATCATCATCGCACCCGGGGCGTAGCTCGAGGGGAGCGACCCCACCGAACTCAAGTATCTCAAGTATCTCAAGTATCTCATAACTGGCATAAAAAGCCAGGCTCAGCAGGCTATAATCCACGATCAAACAGATCGGATCTCAATGCTCAACTAGCATAACTCAGTCGGAGGAAGACTCCACGACTCGAACAGAATAGCCCAAACACTCTCACAGCTATGTCGGAGAACCCTCAACGACTCAAGGCTAAAATACACGATCAAACAGATCGGATCTCAATGCTCAACAAGCATACTCAGTCGTAGAAAGACTCCACGACTCGAACAGGAAAGCCCAACACTCTCACAGCTATGTCGGAGAACCCTCAACGACTCAATCTGATAATGCACGCCCCGTGGCTGAGTCGGGAAACCTCCACGACTCGATCTGCCAGAGCCCCCAAAACTCTCAAGGCTAAGTGGGAGAACCATCTCCACCACTAAATCAGAACACGACCCATGATCTAGAGTAACCCAATCAGGGAATACATCCTCAATACCCCGCGAACTCAAGTATCTCAAAACTCTCTCATGACACTAGAAAGTCATCTCATAATGCTCTAAAAATCCACTCGGCCCTCTGGCACGAGAACACATGCATCCTGAACCTACTCAACCCCTCGGGAAGATCTCAATATTTTAAAACTCTTTTCAAAACCCAGTTTTCATTAAAACAGGTCCGACGATTTTTAAAACGGTTCAGATGCCAATATAAAGCCAACTAAACATGCAGTCTAGTGTCAAATCACTTCTAGATCATGCTAAAAATATCTGGGGCTTGCAATTGTATTCCTACAATTTTCTAGGCAACTATCAGATTTACCAGCTATGCAAATAATTAAGCTAAACATGATCAACATGCATTCAATAGCTTTAAAGGGCATTCCATACATCTTGAAGAAATTCCAACCCACCTCAAATGCTTTCCGAAGGCCGCGCCGAAATCGGTGAAGAAACGGGCGAAAAACTGATGAAACTGCACTGTGCCTCTCGCGCGCACGCGCGCCGTCGCGCGTCTCGGAAAAATCCACGAAGCTCCGATCAATCCTCTATCACACTCCCCAAGGTCTCAGCAAGGTCTCCACCTGATCTCGGTCCAAACCGATGTCGCTCCGGAATCCTCCTGCGCACCCAGTCCGCGCCCTCGCCGCGGCTCCGCACAGTGTGCAGGGCCCTCGCCGCGCTCCTCGCGGCCCGGACAGCACTCCGCTGCACCCTCTCATGGCAGGGAAGAAGAAAAGATGGAATTAATACATTTCCCAAGCTCAAAATCAATCTCTGTCCGAATCCGAAAATCCGCGGAAAAGTCGAAAATCCAAAACTCGGAGAAATGCAACGTACTCACCTCCACCGTGTCCGCGCACGCACACGAGCCCCAACCGGGCTCTCCAACCGGGCAAGCTCCCTGTCGCGCTCACGATCCACATCCGAAGCCTCGGCGCGAAGAACAGTCCTCCAAAAATCCACAGCCAACTCTCTCTCTCAATCTCAATCTCTCCCTTTCTCTCATTCTTCCTCTCACTCTTTCTCACTTTCTTTTTCTTTCTCTGGTTTCCCCCAACGAAAAGGGAGGAGGAGGAGGAGTCTTATATAGAGAGGAGAGGTCTACAAAGTCAACAGAGTGGTTGGAAGCCCATACCTCAACACTGTGCACCAATCCGAGCTAATTCTGGGCATTCCCCGAGTCTGTGTACCGGTACCAGCATGTGGGTACCGGTACACCCACCTTGGTTCCGGAACTAGGTAGCTTGTACCGGAACCAAGCCACCCAAAAACCAAAACAGCAGCCTGAAGCTTCCAACCTCGCGCCGACAACTCACTTTCTCGCCTCGGGTCTCCCGCATCACCCCGAAACCAACCGAACACCTCTGTAAAATCATAATACACATGTCCCAAGGGATCAACTCACATCAAACCCATCCATGAAACAAATGCTCGACCCGCAAGCTCTCAATCCGACGCCAACTCACTTTTCTACAAAAAAGCTTCCGCGTAGCTCCGGGACCACCCGAACCTCTCTGTAAATACAAACAGAAACTGCTAAAGGTATTTTCACAATACCAGGCTGCCACGTGGAGTCGGCACACTGCCCGAAGCTCCGGTACTCTACACCTACACCTGTCCATAATCCTCGATCCATAATAACTCCTCAGAGTAAAATCCGCACGTAGCTACATAATCCTGCCCCATCGCATAAACCAGCCACATAAAGGGCTATGTGCTAACATGGCATGCTACATAATCACATAGGGTTACATTATCCTAGGTAAGCTTACACTAATCATCAACATAGATATCCAAATCATGCAAGTCCTCAGTATACATCATAAATACTATTCTTGCAATTCTTTTATACAATTACTATTATCAAGCTTACCTACCTCTCAATCACAAACCATGTACCCTAGACATGCATGCACCCTAATATAAAGAATTAGAGAACCGTCCACCGGTTCTGGAAATAAAGCACCCACCTGAAGCGCTTTCCGCAGGCAAAGCCGAAGTCGATGAAGAGCGTGGCCACTTGCTAACAATATCTGCTGAACCCGTATCCACGGTACATGTCGCACAAGCCTCGTCTCCAAGCAGTGCTCCAAAAACTCCCACAAATACCCCTGGATACAAAATATAGTCCAATATTACAATTTATACAACATTCCAAGGGTGTTGTCCAAGTTGAAACTTCAGTCCCAAAGAAGCAATATTTTCACCAGCAGAAAGGACTCCGAAAAATCCAACAAAAATACTGCCACGAGCGTCGTGTCGAGCCCTTCGAAACGAGTACCTGCACGTCCCAATCCGAGCCCTATAGGTCGAGTTACAAATTCCACAACACAGGGAGTGCAAAACCTCACAACAACACAACTGAAATACTTTGCACAAAAAAGGGGGAAAAGTATACCTTCGGGCAAGTCTCAGAAAAATCCCAGAAAAATACGACGGGAATCCTTGCGATGCGTAGATGCAAAAAGTGTATAGGCATGTCTCAATCCGATGCCTGAGCGCGGAGATAACGCCAAAGAACAGAGTCGCTGTCCGAACTCCAACACAGAAACATGGGTCACAGTAAGCTCGGAAAAACTCCTAGAAAAATGCGAAACGAGGGGAAGCTAGAAATACCAAGATCGTAGCCCTGTCTGTCGCCGATCCAATGGCGCAAGAATCGCCTAAAAAGGTGGTCGGAGTAGGCCGGGGGAGCACGCGCACCGAAACGCGACGAAAGAGAACACCGGCGAAAGAACGTCGCGCTGCGCCGAAGAAAATGGAACCTCGAAAAGCATGCCACGAAAAAATCCGGGAATCCACAGGTGGAACCAGCTCTAAAAGAGGAGAAATCTTTGTGGAGGTCGCACTGGGAGAAACTGAGCAGGGAAAGAGCTACCAGCCATTGTTCTCAGCCTATTTATAGGCTGGGAAAAACAAATCCGAAAATGACCGCGGTGTCCCTGGTTTCGGGCGCCCGAATAAATTCGGGCGCCAACGGTACCGCGATCCACAGCTCCGCGGCGCGCCCGGAAGTATCCTGTTCCGCCACGTCACCTGCCAAACAGCGGACAGCCCAAGCGACTACCCGCCGCGCGCCACGTGGTCCAACCTGCTGCCGACGCGTGGCGCGCCCGAGCGCGGGAAACCGCTTCAACGCGCCCACGTGCGCGCCTGCGCCGCCGCCTGCGACGCCTGCCAGGCACGCGCCCCGAGGCCACCGCACCCGCTCCGTGCACCCAGTTCACAGCACCGACCTACCGCCAGCCGCCACGCATCCCTTGGCAACGAATAGGAGAATGACACGTGGCATGCCGCGCCTGTGCACCGCGCGCCTGCCCGCGCGCCCGCGCGCCTGCCTGCGCGCCCGCGCACCTGCCCGCGCGCTGCCCTCGCCTGTTCCGCCGCCTGCCCGAGCCCGCGCCGCCGCCGCTGCCCGCCGGTCGCCGGAACAGTGCCAAGTGCCTCGAAAACCGTGCGCGTCATCCGGGCTCCAAAAAATAAAATTAAATAGTCCATTTTCATCGTTTTCGCGCGCTGAATCCAAATCCGCTGTCCGTTTTGCCAAATTCCATTTCTAAAAATTGCCGAAGGCATCCGGAAAGGTATTCTTTTGTCCAAACTTCGCGCTGAGTCCAATTTTAATATCCGCTTTGCGCAAAACTATTTCTAAACATCCGACGGGGTCCTCCGATCACTCACGTGATCCATTTTAAGCCCGAAGTCCATCACTTGTATCCAAATTGTGCACAAACACCACCGGCACGCCACATAGGCCTCCAGAAGCTGCAGATGTAACAGTAATCCATAAGTGGGAATTTCGGGTCCTCACAGAAGCTCTTCAGGATGACTACTAGATTGAAGCAATGCATGAAGAGCTCAATCAATTCGAAAGAAACAAAGTCTGGGAATTAACGAAGTCCCCTAAGTACCAAAACATTATTGGTACTAAGTGGATTTTCAAGAACAAGAAATATGAAGACGGTTGTCACGCCCCGGGGGTAGATCAGAAAGCAGAAAACGCCCAAATTTTTTTTTTCTCTAAAAGCCTTTATCCTCCGGCACGTGCCCAGACCCACCACTTATACAAGGTTACTTCAACAAACGGACAAAGTCTTCCTTGTATATGCACGGCGTCGCACAACATACAATCACCAATCACCACTAGTTTAACATACACATTCTCACATAAAGGATCATATAAACTTGTATATCATTCAAAGGAAGTTCGCCCACTCGGCATACTCCAATTTGAAAGGATAAATCCACAAGGTTTTAAAATAGTGCCTACCCGACACTTTGTTTTAAAAATCTATTTTCAGAAACGTTTTAACTTTTCAAAAACCTCAACATTCACATGCAACGATCACAATATAAGAATGAAAAAGCGAAGTTTATTATCCCAAGCCATCACGACTTTCATGTTCCAATGTTCCAATTGTTCACATCACATCATCCACATCACAAGTTGTTCAAGTATTATGCCATCAATATCCACATAGTGTAAAAATAAAAGAGGAGTAAAAAGGGTCACCGAAATGACGAAAAATGTGTGTCACTCGTGCACCGATGCCTCTCCTCCGTCCCCGCCGGAACCTGTCACATGGTAGGAGTCAGTTACCAAAATATAGGAAAGGAAATAACCAACAACATAATCATAACATGCTGTAAATGAGTACAAAAAGTAAATAGGACAACAAACCATAAACCGGAACATCCATTCCACTCATACCATCCCTTAGTCCGTAGACCAAAGGAATAACCAACCTTGCTCAATCCTTTGGTGCTCTTCTTGTCACGCCCCGGGGTCGAAACTGTGACCCGGGCTCGCCAACAGATCCGCCACCTATGCGAAACCCCGCATAGGCGAAGCGTCCAACCTGCAAAAGTATCCTCTAACCACTAAACAGATATCAGAGCTGAAGAAAAACTGCTGTAATAAAAATCTGAATCACTGTACAACTGAAAAATAAAAGTACAATATCCATCTCCCATAAATAATGATACAATAATCCGATCCACCGAAACTGTAATACAAGTAAAAGCCACCTATACAATATCTATAAATCCAAATAGGGAGATAAACTAAAGTAATAAAATACAACTGTGTACAGTGAAACCCACAATCCGGGTTGGTACATCTATCCCACTGTAGAAATCAACACTGGTAGGGATCTATCTCGCGACTTCCTCGCCTCGAATCGTCAACCGAAAGATCCGCAACTCCCGCAGCAGACACTGCAAAACAAAGGGAGGAAAGGGAAAAAACAATAATGGGGGTGAGAACCACTAGTAAAACCAGTCCCTCCCCCTGTGGGTAAAGCCTCAAACCCCGACGTACCCACTAAGTCTACCAGAGGCAAGAAAAAGAATAAGAGAGGTGGTAAGCTAGAAATATAATCACTGATAAAATAAAGCTACCACTACTATGCCTCTAAATGCAAAGCCGGAAAGAGTAACTACGGATGCATCGGTGAAAGAATCTACCAACAGGACCCAATCAGATGATCCGGTATAAAATCCGGTACTGCCTGCTCTGTCATCAATCTCACGAACTCAGTATCTCTACTGTCCAAATGACCGAAACCCAACACGGTCTGACCGGCGCCCAACACGGTCTAAAGCCTACTCCGGAGTGGCACTCGAGGGGAGCGACCCACACGAGTAAAGTATCACTGTAACCAGTATCATCAGTATCATAAAATAGCAGGACTGGGTCACGACTCTGATCAAAGTGGGAAAACCCATCCACTAAAGGGAAACTCGATCCCTAATCTGGTGCAATAATACTCAATAAGTGGGAAACTCCATCCACTAGAGAAATTTGATACCCAATCTGATGCATAAGTAAACATCCGGTCAACCGCCCAATGTCCGCGATCGCCGCAACACCCCACAAGTCCAAAATCTAATAAAGTAATCAACATCTGGCTAACCGCCTAATGTCCGCGGTTACCACAATGCCCCACAATCCATAATCGAGTCTAACCTGTCCCAGACTCAATGGCCTCAACTACACTATCCCGAACCCCTGCTCTAACTCGAGCAACATGCATCTGAATAAAAAGGAGAACAGCTAAACATGGTTTCTCCTAAGTCAGATTCCAACATGAAAGTGTAGCAGAAAAAGGTGGCCTATCTAGATGTCCATACAAGCATGCAAGTGTCCTCATGTAGAATGAAAGGAAGGCCTCTAACAGTGTTCTTACACAGATTAGATCATGAATAGTATATACTCTCATAAGGAATAACTCACACAGAATATAGGTTAAAGAACATCATTTATCATCAACATCACCTAAAGGAGTACAACACTTATCAAACCTCACATTCTCACATGGATATGCTAAAGATCATTTAACATCACTTAAACATGGACATTCAATCAAGTATCACCAATGAATAGACTAAGGTTCAACAACTTTCATTGATCTCACATAGGATGAACATAGGATCTACCAACAACATCCAATCTCATTTGGAGGAATTAGGAGTCATGAACAAAGCTTAGTCTCATAAGGAGCAGGCCTCAACTCACAATGATAACCATCTTTTCATGAATGAACTAGGAATCAAAAGCATAGGTCATTCTCACATCGACTAGATCAATAACCAACATCAACACCCATTTTCACATAAGCTAGATCAAAGATCAATCAACTAATTATTATCACATAGATAGGTTATGAATCAACATCTATGCTCAACATCACACATTGTAGGTTAAGGATCAACAACTATAATTCATATCACAAGGTGGAGGCTAAGGATCACCAAACCAACTACTCTCATATAAGCCATTCTCAAATAAATCAATCAAGTCCTTCTCACATAAGCAACCAACCACTTCTCACATAACCCCATCAAGTCCTCACATAAATCAATCAACCATTCACATATAACTATCACCATCATTCTCACATAATTACGTTAACCATTCATCACAAGGTGTAGGTTGAAGATTAGTTTCCTAATTACCCTCACATAGAATAGGTTTAAGGATGATCACTTATAATCAACTTCATATGAGATCATATAATTTCAACCAAGTAATCATTTACTCATGCATAAGCTAAGGATCAAATAACTTAATCTAAACATGGATATCCAAGCATATTATACCAAGGAGAAGAGAACAACAATCAACTATGCCATGAGGGAAACCAATAGCCCGAGTGGGTAAATCGTCGTTTTCGGCAAAGCACAACCACCCACCTGAAACTTGACGATCCGATGCCCGATCTGGCTGAATTTTGGCATAAGTAATCCTTATCCTCCCAGGAGTCCGATGCCGTGAAAATCATCCAAATCCACCTCACGGATTGGGCGCAATCACTGAAACAATGCACACTACGCACTCAAATTCCAGAATTTCAGCAATTGAAACTAAGTTAAAGAAGATGTAAGTGCAGCCCCAAATACCTCAAAATGAAGTCTCGAACAGTAAAACAAAAATATCCTCTTTCATACAAACATCTCCAAGTCCTCGAAATCCACCATTAATTTCCCTTAACATTCACATAAAGAAAGAATCACAATGCTGTCCAAAAATTGCTAACATAACTTGCTAGCATTTCTAAGCTTAGTTAGGGGCTTTTCCAAAGGGATTTATGTCACGCCCCGGGGTCGAAACTGTGACCCGGGCTCGCCAACAGATCCGCCACCCATGCCAACCTGCATAGGCGAAGCGTCCTACCTGCAAGAAAAGTACTACAGCTAAACAGATATCAGAGCTATAAATAAAAACCTGCTGTATAACTAAAATCAATCACTGTACAACTGGAAGATAATACAACAAGATCCGCCTCCCAAAAATAATAATAATACAATGTCCTCAAATACAAGCTCAGCACCCAACCGGGAGGTATCTCCAATAAATACAACAGTGTACAGTCTCTCAATACATAATATCCTCACTACAACAGTCTCTCAAAAGAGGAAAAAGAAACAACTAATCTACTGATGATCTCCTCTGAAGGGGGTACCGCTACTCTCCAACGACGGGTAGGGATCTAGCTCGCGACTCCCTCGCCTCGAACAACAACCGCAGAATCCGCAACACCCGCTAAGACTCTGCAAAACAAGGGAGAGGAAGGAAAAAGGAGGGGGAAGACCCCCAAAGGGTGTGAGAACTACACCAAAAAGGGAGTTCTCAGTGGGTACCACCGCCAGACCTGACGGTCTGCCCACTAAGTCCTCAAGAGACATAAGATAACCAAAGCAGTAAAGACTGAAATAGGAAAGCTGGAGACTCTCAACAGCTACCATGCCTCTAACT
Organism: Tillandsia leiboldiana; assembly: GCA_029204045.2. Lineage (NCBI taxonomy): Eukaryota > Viridiplantae > Streptophyta > Magnoliopsida > Poales > Bromeliaceae > Tillandsia > Tillandsia leiboldiana. The sequence goes on from CM055065.1 coordinate 32,214,069, forward strand.
AAAAGCTCAAATGGGGAAACTCTGATAAAGATATGCAACACTCGCACACGAGGTGCTCAATCGACCCAATCGAGCTGACTGCCACATCGGGTCCAGTCAAACCTGCGCCCACCTACAACCACCTCCCGCTGACGGGCAGGAATTACGTAGGGCGTCCAAACGGACTAACTCGCTATCGAGTAGTGGCTCATGCAGGCTATAGTCAAAATCCACGCTCTCTCTCAGAACGGATAAACTCAAGATCACCAAGCCTCTCGCACAACGGTCAACAACTCACAAAGACCTCGGGACCACAGTCCCCAAATGGATCCCAACAACACTAGCACCGGTCTAAACACAGCTACTAGACTCCACTCGGTCCCCCTGACACGAGTGAAACAAGAAAGGCAAATATCTGTAATAAACCCAATCTAGTGCCACCAGTAAAACTGGCATTACCTGCTCAGCGGAATCTGCACACAAGGCTCGAAACCGCGGGATCGGCCCGCACGGCTTGCATCCCAAAATAAGTATCAGACCGGCACACAAGGCTGGGTCCGAAAAGCCTACCTCCGGAGTGGCGCTCGAGGGGAGCGACCCGCACGAGTAAAGTATCTCAGTAACAGTATCTCAGTATAGCAGGACTTTGATCATCAATCTGATCAAAGTGGGAAAACTCAACCACCAAGGAAAGACCCGACCTCAATCGGATGCAACTGAACGATAAGTGGGAAACTCCATCCACTAAAGAAAACTTATACCCAATCAGGTGCATAGAGAAACATCCGGTCAACCGCCCAATATCCGCGGTTGCCGCAAAGCCCCACAACTAATCCAACCTGTCCCAGACACGAAGTCCCGACTACACTATCCAGACCCCTGCTCGAACCCGAGCAACACTGACCACCTGACTAACAAGAAGGAGAAAGGAAAAGCATGGTTTCTCCTAAGTCAAGTTCCAATAAGTAGTGTAGCAATAAAAAGGGGGCCTAACTATATGTCCATACAAGCATGCATTTGTCCTCAAGAAAGATACAACGAAGTAATCCACATGCCTACACCTGACCATAATCCTCGATCATAATAAATCCTCAGAGTACAAATCCGCACATAGCTACGAAATCCTGTCCCAACGCATAAACCAACCACATGAAAGGCTATGTGCTAACATGGCATGTTACATAATCTCATAGGGTAACATTATCCTAGGTAAGCTTACACTAATCATCACATAGATGTCCAAGTCATGCAAGTCCTCAGTATACCTCATAAATACTATTCTTGCAATCATTTATACAAATATCATTATCAAGCTTACCTACCTTACAAACATAAACGATGTACCCTAAACATGCATGCATCAGTCATAGAGGGGTGACATCCCCACAAGTGCACTTATATTCGCCATAACATAATCATTGCCTTGTACAGTTACTGATATTAAGCTTACCCACCTAAAGCGCTTAAACCAAGGCAAACCTGAAGTCGGTGAAGAGTGTAGACGCTCACAGTCCAAAATCTGCCAAAATTGCACCCTCGGTACATGTCGCGCAAGCCGTGGCTCCAAACAACTGAAAACGCCCGGAATCCACTATGTCCAATATTCTCTAGTTCCAACAGGTCCAGCAACACTTGCAAACACCCCTGGGTACAACAATAAGGTCCAACATTACACTTTTATTCCAAAAATAATCCACATATACAACATCAGAAAATAGCCCGGAAGACGTGCAGTTTTCACCTATAGAAATTGCCCAAAAAAATCCAACAAAATTACTATCGCGTTCTTCGCGTCGATACCTTCGAAACGAGTACCTGCACGTCAAATTCCGAGCCTCGTAGGCCGAGTTACAAATTCCACAACACAGGGCACCCACAAACATACAACCACACATCTGTATTTCCATGCACAGATAAAGGGCGAGAAATATACCATCGGGCAAAACTCAGAAAAATCCAAGAAAAATACTGTGACAATCCTCATGTCGAGTAGATGAAAAAAGTGTACAAGCACGTCGCCATCCGATGCCCGGTTGCGGAGATAAAAATCCGGCAAGGTGTCACTGTCCAGAAAATCCATCAGAAAACCGTGTCACAGTAAACATGGAAGAACTCCTCGAAAAGCGCGAAATGGGGGAAAGCTGAAAATACCAAGATCGCAGATCTGTCCGTCTCGGATCCAACGGCGTAAGAATCACCCGAAACGGTGGTCGGAGTAGGCCGGGGGAGTTCGCGCACCGAAACGGGACCAAGGGGAACCCAAATGGATGAGCGTCGCGCCGCGCCGTAAAAATGGAAACCTCGATAAGTGTGCCACCAAAAATCCTAGAAATCCTCCAGAGGGTGCGCAACACGAAGGGGAGCAACTTTGATGAAGGGCTCGGGGAGAGGGGAAGCTCGGAACTGCGAAAAAAGGGGTGAAGAAGGAGGTTCGGATCCTTTAAATAGGCTTCGGAAAACAATTGAAGAAATACCGGATAAGTCCCACTTTCCGGGCGCTGGCAAGAACCGGGTGGCTACAGTGTTGGGCCCGACCCAACACTGTTCACGCCCGGAAATCCCAGGGCCCGCCACGTCGCCCCCGAACAGCGGACAGCCACACCGGCCATCCGCTGCTCGACACGTGGCGCTCGGAGAAGGCGACGCGTGGACCGCACTCGGTCAACAGTCGCCCACGTGCGCGCCTGCGACGCAGCCTGCGCCTCTGCACGCACGCTTCCCGAGGCGCTCCCCAGCTAGCTCCGTGGACCGAGTGCACGTGGACCGGCCAACCGGTGCGCGCCACGTGTCCCCCCACCGGTCCACCGTACACCCGCCATTCCCGTGGACCGCGCCCGCTGCGCCGGCCCAACCGGGAGAGGCCACGTGGCCCGCTACCGGTGCAGGCCTCCGCGGTGGACCGCGCACCTGCCCGAGCCTGCTCCGCCGCGCTCCGCCGCTGCCCGCCGCCGCCGCCGGTGCCGGAACAGTAACCTTGCCTCGAAAAACGTGCCGAATCATCCGGACTCCAAAAAATGCAAGTAAATAGTCCATTTTTATTGTTTTCGCGCGCTGAATCCAAATCCGAGGTCCATTTTGCCAAATTCCAACTCTAAAAATTGCCGAAGGCATCCGGGAAGATGTTCCTTGATCCAAGCTTCGCGCTGAGCCCAATTTTAATATCCATTGCGCGCGAAACCACTTCTGGAGCTCTGACGGAGTCCACCGATCACCCACGTGACCCATTTAACACACTGAGCCCAACACTTGTGTCCAATTGGTGCACAAATACCACTGATACGCCCCACAGGCCTCCAGGAGCTGCTGGTCAACCAGTAATCTCGTCGTGGGGATCCGGGTCCTCACAATTTATCCACAGATCACACAGGAGAATTTGCTCACCTTGAAGTTAAGAAGAAGTCCCAACTTGAATTTCTGAAAAATACCTTGTATCCACAAAGTTATATGCATTCCAAGGTGCATTGCTCAAATCCAAACTAAAACAGGGACTGCAGTAATCCATAAAATAGCACTTGGAAAGATCATTAAATTTACGTAACCAAACGTGCTCCAAATCCTGCAAGAGAGGTACCATTGGATTCCTTGTCGAGAGTAGATACAAATTGAGCTAAAGAACTCCAAATTTCATGCTCGGATGAAGGAGAAAACCCATAAACACTTTGAACTATCCACCAAGTTCCATCTGTGCACGAATGCAGCAAGGTATTCCAAAGATTATACATAAACCCTAATAAACACTCAGATATGGGGAAAATGATACATACCAATATTGTAGATCTTCGAGTCCCGGAAATTTCCCCTTAAAAATCATCCAAAAATTCCACTCCTATAATTCAGAAAAGCCAAAACACTGAAGACTGTTCAGGATTCCAGACTGAAACAAAGGGTCCCAAAGATGGCCCTAAAACTCTGTAAAAACATGAGACCTGAGGGGGGATTTGAATACAAAGATTGTAGCCTTACCTCTTATGAAAACGTAGAACCAAAAATTAGCTCAAAAGTCCAAGAAATGAGTCCTGGGGAATTTTTGTACTGAAACGCGACGGGAAGGTCCACCAACAGCAACAATGGTGGTGCTTGCTTCTTGGTGAAGATGATGATCCAAATGGCCTTCAAAAATCCCCAAAAAAAATCCAGTGTTGTAGTAGAGAGGTTGGAGAAGCTCTGCTAAAAAAATCTCACTGAGAAAATGTGACACCCACGGAATTTGGATTAGTCCTCTATATAAATGATATAATAGGACTAAATCTCTAACCCGGCTATAGCATTTTGGATGGTAGCAAGATCCAAGAGGAACATGAGAGTTAAGCGTGCTAGAGCTAGAGTAGTTCTAGGATGGGTGACCCCCTGGGAAGTGGGGCGTCACAGTTGGTATCGGAGCTTAGGGATAGGTCAGTCGGGACTTAGGAAACCCTAGGCTTTTGGCAGACCCTAGGATGGCAGGGCGCGAGTGGCGCGACATTTTGCGAAAGTCGGCAATTTATTATTAACTCTTCCTGTGAGCGGAGAGGGATTGGCATATCCTATTTCTGGTAGACTATTATGTTGGCTGCAGACAACATAAGGTTACAGAAAAAGGGGGATGTCCATGACTTTCGCTGGATTGGGTCGAGAGTGCTTTTGTTTACTGACCCGTGGTTTCTTGTGTGGCAGGATGCCTCCTAGGCGGCAGATCCCTACTCGGGGTACTCCTACACCCCCGGAGGAGCCGGAGCAGTCCGGGCCCTCGGAGATTAGTGAGCTCAGGGCCATGGTGGCCCAGTTGGCGGAGAGCCACCGCCGTCAGGAGCAGAGGTTTGACCAGTTGCTTGCCCAGGTTGGGGCACCTCCCCCTACTACTGTAGAGGCCCCTGTACCCCCTGTTGTACCACCGGCTATTCCACCAGTCCCTACGGCACCGTCGTCGAGCAGTGGGGCCCAGGGGATGTTCAGGCCGTTGACCCCGGCGGAGGAGCGGGAGTTTGCTGACAAGCTCTCACAGTTTTGCAAGCGAGGACCGCCTAGGTTCTCAGGGCGGAGCACACACCCGTGGGAGATAGGATCGTGGCTGGCAGCAATGGAGAAGTTATTTCGGGACTTCTTCATTGACCATAGATACAGAGTGCATATGGCAGTACACTGTCTAGAGGGGGATGCAGATGCCTGGTGGCGTCGGGTTGAGCCTTTGGAGTTTCAGATTACCCGACAGCTGCCTTGTTCAGAGTTTCGGCGGATCATTATGGACACCTATTTCTCCACGAGCGTGAAGAAAAAGATTGAGGATGACTTGAAGAATCTACAGCAAGGTGATCGGGCTGTATGGGATTATTTTCAGGAGTTCACGCAGTTGCTCAACTGCGTGCCCTATGTGGCCAGGGATGGGCCGCACCAGGTCGAGCTTTTTGAGACAGGTCTGCGCCCTGAGATTTATACCTTGGTGCACGCCCAGAGGCTTCAGACCTTATCGGAGGCGGTGGATCATGCACAGTGGGTCGAGAGGGGAGACCACGTAGTTGCTAGGCGTGGGGGCGCGGTCGCTCAGAGTTCTGAGAGGAAGCGACCAGCGTCCGACGATGGGGGACAGGCCAGCTCCTGGAGGCCGCCCCGACCGCCACCGCCTCAGTTTTCGGGCCGTGGGCGATCGGAGCGGCGAGGGTCTGGGGGATCCCAGAGGCCCCCGCAGCATCAGCAGCAGCCCCAGCGACAGCAGCAGAGGTCGCAGTCCCGACAGCAGGGGTCACAGCGGCAGAGGCAGCAGCAGCAGCAGTCGAGGCAGTCTCAGTCGGCGGTCAGGTGCATCTTTTGCAGGGGACAACACCCGTCGGATACTTGTGATCAGAGGTATGGCCGCTGTTATCGGTGTGGACAGTCTGGCCACATTCGAGCTACTTGCCCTTTCTCGACATCGCAGGCCCCTTCTTCAGCATCAGCCCCTTCGGCGCCCCAGCAGCGGCCTTATGCTCCAGCGAGCAGGGCTCCTTCTTCGCATCCTGCAGACTACAGACCCCCGGCACAGAGTGGGCGTGTTTACGCCGCCCAGGTAGAGGACTCCGCAGCAGCTGACCACGTGGTGGCAGGTATCACTTTACTTTTTGGTACTAGAGCTCGCACTTTATTTGATACCGGTGCATCACATTCTTTTATCAGTAGATCATTTGCATCATCCTATGGATTAGAGTTAGGTCGGTTGCCACATGCATTAGAGGTACGGATTCCTGAGCATACATTGCATGTAGAGGAGTGTTGTTGGTCTTGCCCTGTACAGCTTGAGTCTTGGGTTTTGCCAGCGGACCTTATGGTCCTTAGTCAGCTGCGAGATTTTGACATTATACTGGGGGTGGATTGGCTGGCCCGCTATTTCGCGACGATTGACTGCGCCGCGAGGACTGTTACTTTTAGCGAGCCAGGCCAGGAGGTGTTCGTTTACAGGGGGTGCCAAAGTGCTTTCTTTGCCTCTGTGGTTTCGACTTCTCGGGCGAGGCAGATGATGCGCAGTGGCTGCGTAGCCTTTTTGGCTTGTGTGGTAAAGGAGCCTACGGCGGCACCGGGACTCACGGATATCCCTATTATCCATGAGTTCCTGGACGTGTTTCCACCGGAGTTGACTTGTATGCCGCCGGATAGGGAGGTCGAGTTTTTGATTGACGTAGTCCCAGGAATTGCGCCAATCTCTAAGGCTCCTTACCGGATGGCACCGGCTGAGTTACGAGAGTTAAAGGCACAACTTCAGGATTTAATGGATAAAGGCTTTGTGAGGCCAAGTGTATCGCCTTGGGGAGCGCCGGTGCTATTTGTGAAGAAGAAGGATGGTTCACTTCGACTTTGTGTTGATTACCGCGAGCTGAATAAAGTGACCATCAAGAACAAGTACCCTTTGCCGCGCATTGATGATCTATTTGATCAGCTGCAAGGGTCTTGTGTCTTCTCCAAGATTGACTTACAGTCTGGTTACCACCAACTGAAGATGAAGGCCGAGGATATCCCGAAGATGGCATTCAGGACGCGGTACGGGCATTATGAGTTCACTGTCATGCCTTTTGGATTGACAAATGCCCCTGCTGCTTTTATGGATTTAATGAACAGGATTTTTCGACCATACTTGGATCGGTTCGTCGTTGTTTTTATCGATGACATCTTAGTTTATTCCCGGAGCGATGTGGAGCACGAGGAGCACTTGAGGATTGTGCTGCAACTTCTGAGAGAAAGGAAGTTGTATGCCAAGTTATCTAAGTGTGATTTCTGGCTTCGGGAGGTTGTCTTTTTGGGCCACGTGATTTCAGCCGCTGGAGTGGCAGTAGACCCGGCGAAGATAGAGGCAGTCCGGGATTGGCCCCGACCGACGACGGTATCAGAGGTCCGCAGTTTTATGGGCCTAGCCGGATATTACCGTCGGTTTGTGGAAGGTTTTGCGAAACTTTCCACACCCCTCACTCGTCTGACGCGAAAAGGGATTAAGTTTGTTTGGAGTGAGGATTGCCAGAGGAGCTTTGAGGAATTAAAGAACAGATTGATGACGGCTCCTATCCTTTCCCTCCCTGTTATGGGGAAAGGATACGTGATTTATAATGATGCATCGCACAGTGGACTCGGTTGCGTGCTGATGCAGGAGGGAAGGGTAATCGCTTATGCCTCTCGGCAACTGAAGGATTATGAGAAAAATTACCCGACCCATGACCTAGAGCTGGCTGCAGTGATTTTCGCACTAAAGTAATGGCGCCACTACCTGTATGGAGAGCACTGCGAGATTTACACCGACCACAAGAGCTTGAAATACCTGTTCACGCAGAAGGAGCTCAACTTGAGGCAACGCAGATGGTTGAAATTATTAAAGGACTATGATGTGGATATATTATACCATCCTGGCAAGGCCAACGTGGTTGCTGATGCCTTGAGCAGGAGAGCAGTGCAGAGCTTATCTTTGATGATCACCGATCAGGCGCCACTACTTGAGCAGATGAGGCGGTTAGAGCTCGAGGTTGTATCCCCTGGGGTCTCTGCGCGACTTATGACTCTAGTCGTACAGCCCACTCTGTTGGACAGGATTCGGGAGAGACAGAGTGAGGACACCCACTTGATGAGGATTCGAGAGCAGATTCAGACGGACTCGGCAGGGGATTTTTCAGTTGATGCTTCGGGAGTACTTCGGTACAGGGACTGAGCTTGTGTGCCCATGGATACAGAGATTCGAGAGCAGATCTTGAGGGAGGCCCACTATACACCTTATACCATCCATCCTGGGGGGACTAAGATGTATAGGGACCTCAAGGCACAGTTCTGGTGGAACGGGATGAAAAGAGACATTGGGAGGTTTGTAGCACATTGCTTAACTTGTCAGCAAGTAAAGGCTGAGCATCGTGTACCTGCTGGCAAGTTGCAGAGCCTCCCAATCCCTGAATGGAAATGGGAACATGTTACCATGGATTTTGTCACCGGGTTGCCGAGGGCACAGTCTGGAGCAGACGCGATCTGGGTAGTCGTGGACAGACTCACCAAATCCGCTCACTTTTTACCGGTACAGGTGACTTGGCCACTTGAGCGACTGGCACAGCTGTATTTGGATGAGGTGGTGAGATTACATGGTGTGCCTGCCTCCATTGTATCTGATCGAGATTCGAGGTTTGTTTCGCGATTTTGGAGGAGTCTACAGGCCACTTTGGGGACACAGCTCAGTTTCAGCACGGCTTTTCACCCACAGACAGATGGGCAGTCAGAGCGGACTATACAGATTCTTGAGGACATGCTCCGGGCTTGTGCGCTAGACTTTGGAGGAGGTTGGGTGCGACACTTATCCCTGGCAGAGTTTGCGTACAACAATAGCTTTCAAGCGAGCATACTAATGGCTCCGTTTGAAGCATTGTATGGACGCAAGTGTCGTTCCCCACTTTATTGGAGTGATGTGGGTGAAAGGCGAACCTTGGGGCCGGAGATACTGCGAGAGGCAGAGGATAAAGTCAGAGTAGTCAGGCAGCATCTTCAGACAGCTCAGAGCAGACAGAGGAGCTACGCCGATGTGCGGAGGCGAGACCTTGAGTTTAGGGTTGGAGATCATGTCTTTTTGAAGGTTTCGCCTTCAAAGGGTATCCGGAGATTTGGGATTCGTGGGAAACTGAGCCCTCGTTATATTGGACCTTTTGAGGTATTGGAGCGCATAGGGCCAGTTGCCTACAGGCTTGCTGGTGTTCACGATGTATTCCATGTATCGACCCTGAGGAAGTATGTTCATGATCCGTCACACATCATCGATTTCACCCCACTGGAGATTGCCGAGGATCTGAGCTTTGTTGAGCGGCCGTTGAGGATCTTGGACCGTGAGGTTAGGGAGTTGCGCAGACGGGCCATCCCTTATGTGAAGATGCTCTGGAGCAATCATGATGAGCGCGAGGCTACCTGGGAGCTAGAGTCAGCGATGATGGATGCTTACCCCCATTTGTTCGAGGCCCCGGCTTGAGGTATGGCTTTTGTTTCGAGGACGAAACTCTTTTAGTGGGGGAGGATGTAATGTTCTGGTTTTTCCCGTACAGTTTTTCCGTTGAATCCATTGTGTAGAACACTTAGTGTTGGTGTGTCTGGCCCATGGTGCATCAAAGGGGTGCCACAGATGGACCCTCTGTGGTATTTTAGCTGATTTGGCCTTCGGTTGTGTTTGCCGAATTTTAGAAAGGGAATTGGGCCAAACGGAGTTCGGATTTGGATTCAGCGCGGAAAAACGCTTGGAAACGACTATTTATTTGTCGAATTTGGAGTCCGGATGACCAAATGCGGGCTTTCGGAAGTTTCGGGGGATTTCTGGTGCATGGGGGTACTCCGTGGACCGGACTGAGCCACGTGGCGGCCCATTATTGGCCGGCTCACGTCGCTCGGTCCACGGGGAGGCGCGGCCGGTGCATGGACTGTGACACCCCGGAATTTGGATTAGTCCTCTATATAAATGATATAATAGGACTAAATCTCTAACCCGGCTATAGCATTTTGGATGGTAGCAAGATCCAAGAGGAACATGAGAGTTAAGCGTGCTAGAGCTAGAGTAGTTCTAGGATGGGTGACCCCATGGGAAGTGGGGCGTCACAGTTGGTATCAGAGCCATTCACCAGCCGGAAATGTGAGATGAGTCTCGGCTGAGCCAGGGTTATATAGCGGGTAGAGCGAGGCTCCCCGGCTAATGACCGTTGTGAGCGGAGTGCAGCTCCTCACAAGGTCAGCTAAGGCTAGCGAGACGAGTCTCACATCGCCTGGTGCTTGTGAGTGTGCTTGAGCCTGACGTGGACGTCAGGGCTTAAAGGGGGGAAGAATGTGACACCCCGGAATTTGGATTAGTCCTCTATATAAATGATATAATAGGACTAAATCTCTAACCCGGCTATAGCATTTTGGATGGTAGCAAGATCCAAGAGGAACATGAGAGTTAAGCGTGCTAGAGCTAGAGTAGTTCTAGGATGGGTGACCCCCTGGGAAGTGGGGCGTCACATGGACCGCGCGGCGGGCCACGTGGCATGCGCGGAGTGGCGGGCTCACGCGGCGCGGCTCAGCGGATGCGCGCGGGTCTTATGGACCGGGCGTAGGACACGTGTCGCCCGGGGATTCGTGGGCTCACGGGGGCACGGTCCACGGGTGCATGGAGCGGCGCCTCGGGGCGCGTGCCAGCACAGTGCGCCAGTGTGGCTGGTCGGCCGCACATGGCCCGCACTCGAGTGCGGGCCACGTGTCGGCCCGACGTTGGCCGAGCGCATGCGGGGTTTGACCGGGGTTGGGACGCGTGGCGCGCAGCGGAGCCGCTTGCACGGCTGTTTCGTGTTCGGGTACACGTGGTGGCTCCAAAATTTTCCGGGCGCGTCGGATGAACCCCGTCCAACCGCCTTGGCGGATTCGGGCGCCCGAAATTTGGCGCCCGAATCCGGCCAAGGGGGGGGATTTTGGGCTGGCCTATAAAAGGGACCTTGGGGGCCCTTTTTGCTCACTTTCTGTGCGGATTTGCACAGGGCACTCTCAAGGAAAAACCTTCCTCCACCTGAAACCTTTCTTGCTGATCATTCCTGGGGATTTTAGGAGCGCGTTTTTCGAGGTTGGCCATTTTCCGGCGCGGCGCGACACTCGTTCTTCGATGACCCATTTCGTCCCTTCGCAGTGTTTAGGCTCCCCCGGCTCACCCCAACCTCTGATTTGGGTGATTCTTACGCCGTTGGACTCTCGACTGGTAGGGCTTCATTTTTGATATTTTGAGTTGCCCCTGGTTTTTATGTCGATTTTGAGTTTCCCGAGCTTCTTTGTGACCCATTTTTCCTCACTGAGTTTTGGACAGCACCTGGTTGTTTCGGCTATAACTTCGCGCTCAGGCATCGGATTGAGGCGATTCAAAAGGCGTTTCTCATCTACTTCTCGCAGGGAATCTCCTAGAATTTTCTCAGAATTTTCTGAATATTTTTCGAAGGTGGAAATCTCCTTTCTCTGTAACTTTTTGGTACAGAAATTCTGCACAGTTTTGTTTGGGGTGTTCCCCTTGCCGAATTTGTATCTCAGCGAACGAAGCTCGGTTTTGAACGTGCAGGTACTCGTTTCGACGGGTTCGTCACAAGGAACGCGACGGTATTTTTCTTGGAATTTTCTGAGCACCCTTCGCAGGTGAAAATCTGAGATCTTTAGATCGGTAATTTTGGGACAGATTTTGTGATGTTTGAAGGACTAAAATTATGTATGTTCTTCTTGGAGGTTTGGCACAGGATTGCGGTGAGTTTTGGTGCGAGCGCGGGTTTTCGCATTTGGGACGGGATTTTAGCGCTCGAGGTGGGTACCGTTGTTAACCTCTTACTTGGGATACCCCACTAGGCATATTGGAGTCAATCCGGTGTAATGTTGCTATTATACTAGTTGAATGAACATAGCATGCTTCATGAAAAGAAAAGGGCTTGTAACTGATACTTGTATATTTAGAGGGCTGGATACTAATAAATGGTAAATTCTTGTAAATGTTAAGTTGATTAAAATCCCTGGGAACACTTGCTTAAATCTGTTGATAATTATCGGCTTAACCCATATCTTGCTTTGTGTTTAATTGAGAAACCTATGCACGTGTATAAATTAGCTTATGGCATGTTAGTACCTCAGATATTTCAAACAAAGGCATACTGTAATTCTTGTAGAATTGGAACACTGAAAATTATTCTGTTATTAAAGGACTTTTGCATGCTTGAATGGTCATCTAGTTAGGGCACCTTTTTCTGCTGAACTATCATGCTGGAATTGACTTAGGAGAAACCATGATTTCATTTTTCTCCAGTTATCTTGACATAGGGGATGTCATGCCCGGGTTAGGGCAGGGGCTGGGATAGAGTAAGCAGATACTTGGGTTTCGGGACAGGCAGGCTGTGTAGGCAGGGTATTGCGGCGACCGCGGATTTTGGGCGGTTGACCGGACAGTTGTTGTTGCATCAGATCGGGGGAAGGATTTGGGCTACTTTTAGTGGATGGTGCTGTTCCATTTAGATCAGTGTCATGATCTAGTCCTGCGTACTTATTTTCCTTGGATACTTATTACCCAGGCATTTTACTCGTGTGGGTCGCTCCCGTCGAGTGCCACTCCGGAGTGCGCGTTATGCAGACTTGAGTCCTTGAGACTCCTATCCCCTATCGGTGTTATGCGTAGGCTGGCATACCCGATTTGGCAGGCATCGCAGGCAGTACCAGTGTTTACTGGGGTATAGATTGGTTTGGTCAGGCAGGCTTTGTTATTCTGATGCATATATGTAGCTATCTTTTAGCTGGGCATGTAGAGGCATACTAGTGGTAGCTTTTATCAGTAGTTTTATTTTCAGTTTACCACTTTTATTCTTTTCGCCTCTGGTAGTCCTAGTGGGCAGGTTCGAGTTGAGGTTTACCCACTAGGGGAGGCTACTGTCTTTATAGTAGTTCTCACCCCCACCCTTTCTCCCTTTTCTTTTCCCCTGTGTTTTGCAGAGTCCTCGGCAGGAGCTGCGGGTCCCTCTTCCCAGGATCGAGGTAAGAGGATCGTTGACTAGTGTAGCTTCTTCCCTGATACAGCATACAGTAGATTTTGATGTATCCCCAGTACACTCAGACGGTTGTTTTCCCTTTTTATTTTGGGTCTGGCTTCGGCCAGCTAGATGTATTTTATTTAGTGAGCTGGGAGAGACACATGTATATTTTTTAGAGTTATGTTGTACTTTACTTTCCAGTATTCTTCTGAGATGTACTAGTTTTAGTTTAGCTCTGTTTTATGCTCCTTTATGATATCTTCATATCTGAGCAGGTTACCAGCGCTTCGTGTACACGGGAAATTTCGTGTGCACGGCGGATCTGTGGACGAGCCCGGGTTCTGGTTTACACCCGGGGCGTGACAGATTAAGAAATGTGACACCTCCGGAATTTGGATTAGTCCTCTATATAAATGATATAATAGGACTAAATCTCTAACCCGGCTATAGCATTTTGGATGGTAGCAAGATCCAAGAGGAACATGAGAGTTAAGCGTGCTAGAGCTAGAGTAGTTCTAGGATGGGTGACCCCCTGGGAAGTGGGGCGTCACAGTTGGTATCGGAGCCATTCACCAGCCGGAAATGTGAGATGAGTCTCGGCTGAGCCAGGGTTATATAGCGGGTAGAGCGAGGCTTCCCGGCTAATGACCGTTGTGAGTGGAGTGCAGCTCCTCACAAGGTTGGCTAAGGCTAGTGAGACGAGTCTCACATCGCCTGGTGCTTGTGAGTGTGCTTGAGCCTGACGTGGACGTCAGGGCTTAAAGGGGGGAAGAATGTGACACCCCCGGAATTTGGATTAGTCCTCTATATAAATGATATAATAGGACTAAATCTTTAACCCGGCTATAGCATTTTGGATGGTAGCAAGATCCAAGAGGAACATGAGAGTTAAGCGTGCTAGAGCTAGAGTAGTTCTAGGATGGGTGACCCCCTGGGAAGTGGGGCGTCACAGAAAATCCTCCAAAAGGATCCAAAATGGAGGAAGGGAACTCCATTTAAACCATTGAAGAAGAAGAACCCCAGGAAAATCCCCGCTGTTGCTACAGTACTGGGCCCAGCCCGCAACCCGCGAGCCGGGCCGCCACATGGCGCCCATCCGAGCGCCCTCCACAACCGGATGGGCGGTGCGGATGGGGCCACGCAGCCCAATCCAAGTGGGCGCGGCGCGCCCAATAGGAGAGCGCGGCGTGTCCCACCCGGGGACCGTGCGCAGCCCGCCCCGCGTGCGCGCGCTGCCCAACGAGCGCGCGCCACGTGGGGCGCTGTCGGCCAGCCTGCGCCTGACGCGTGGCTTCACGGGCACTACGTGGACCGCGCCTGTTGCGCCGGCCCAATAACAAAGCGCCACGCGTCCTCCGACGGTCCGCAGCCCTTCATGCACCCGAAAACACCGTAAACTTCGGGTTGTCCGTTTGCGCGCGTCCGGACTCAGAAAATTGCATGTAAATAGTCGATTTTCATCGTTTTTCCGCACTGAATCCAAATACGAAGTCTGTTTTGCAAGAATCCATTTCTAATTTTCGGCGAAACTCCACATTAGGCAATCTCAATCCATTTCTCGCACTGAGTCCGTTTCTTGGGTCCGATTTGTGCGAAATCAACACTGTCCACAGAAATAGGCCTCCACAAACTGTTGATCACACTGTAATGACCACGAAGTTCCGGATCTTCACACTTCTAACCCTCCCCTTAACACCTCAGAGGGCCCCTACGTAATCCCCACGTAGAGTTCACGGGTCCTTAGACCAACTTCTCCGGAAAAGTACATCCGTGCGGTGGCCAAACCGTTGGTGTACGTGATAGCGCCATGAGCCTCAAAACCTATAACTGTAGACTAAATCGTGGTAGCTGTACCCGATAAAGTCGAGCGTCTTGCCATGTCCTCTTTTTGTATGTATCAATTTTGCCAAAACATGCATCACTCTATCCTTCTTTTCTTTTAAAATAGTTATGCCAAAAATTACAATATAAAGGGAGAGAAGGGCCGGACACCAAGGTCCAACAACATCCCCTACCTTAGTTAGATTACCCACCTCAAACGACGAAGAAAACGATGTGTGAAAACTCCCAAAAATCACCTCAAACCTTGCCGCGCAGGGAAAAAGGCACGAGCCGGTTTCACACCGCGAAGCAGCGGCCGCAAGCGCCGGGTGCACGCCTCGCGCGTGGACCACGCATGCTGGGCTGGGCCGGTGTAGCGGATTGGCGCGCCGCGTTCACCGCACGGGCTGCCACGCTGTGTGCCGGGTCAACGCCACCTGCGTGGACCGCGCGGCTGGGCCGGGCCGCCGAACAGTAACGGGCCTCTTTTCTTTTCTTTTCTTTTGCCCCTTTGCCCTCCTTGGCTCCAACGGTGACCCCGCGACCACAGTAACTGTGGCGACGACCTCGTGAACATGGTAACGCAACGGCGGCGGCGGCCTCCCATTTTAACCTAACAGCGGCGGTGGCCCCCCGTCTGAACCGATGGCGGCGGCGGCCTCCCGTTTAACACAACGGCGGCGGCGGCCTCCCATTTTAACCTAACAGTGGCGGTGGCCCCCCGTCTGAACCGACGGTGGCGGGGGCCTCTCGTTTTAACCTAACGGCGGCGACGGCCTCCCGTCTAAACCGACGGTGATGGCGGCCTCCCGTTTACCCCCAGGCTCTGACGGAAACCCCCCAAAACCCAAATGAATGTACGAAAACCTCACGAACACAACGAGAATAATAATAAAAAGCCAAGATCCAACCTCTTAGTCGGCGAAGGTGACGGTACGATGCTCGGCTCCGTCCTCCGCTTTCTGGTCTCCCGCACGGTCGGTGCTCCCTCCTCTGTAGCCCCACCACAATGCCGATTCCCGACCCAGATCTCCGACGAATCCTTCGAGGAAGAAGACGATGTTTTCTTTCGTTACAATTTCAAAAACTAGGGTTCTCTTCTCTCTCTTAAGTATGTAAAGTGGATACCGATGCCTGGTTCCACTATTTATAAGAGAACTCGAACCAATAATAACCACTTTTTAACAAACCCAATCTTTTTGTAACAAACAAAATCTTTTTGTAACAAATTGAACCTTTTGTAAGAACCAAATCTATTAATTTAACCGTTTCTTTCTTGATTTGCGTTCTAAATCCTTCAAAAATCACATCATATGTTGGCATGGATTTCCAAGCACCCAAAAGTCAAAATGAGTGTTCTAAACACCTCTTTTACATTAAACTTAGAAAAATCACATCGGGAGTTTCGCTTACCGGAATTTAGAGCCGATCGCACCACCATTTTCCATTCTTTGAGCCCTACATAATGGAATGCAAATCCAACCTAAAAGACATAACAAAAATACGGAGAAAAATACCGTGAGTACCGAAAGTGATACCGAACAAAAATCGTGGACACTACATCACTCCCTCCTTTAAAGAAGTTTTGAACCCGAAACTTAACTCAAATCCATAGCGAACAAATCCGGATAACGTTCTCTCATCATTGATTCTAGTTCCCACGTGGCTTCCTTTTCTTCATGGTTGCTCCACTGAACCTTCACATAAGGTATTGACCTTTTTCGCAACTTCATCTCTTCTCTTGCCAAAATCCGCACCGGTGTTTCTTCAAAACTCAAATCCTCTTGTAGTTCCACCGAAGAAACATCGATCACATGTGAAGGGTAAGGCACATGCTTCCGAAGCATAGATACATGAAATACATCATGTATCCTCTCAAGACTAGGTGGCAAGGCCAAACGGTAAGCTACCGGACCAATCCGCTCAAGGATTTCATACGGTCCCACGATTCGTGGGCTCAGCTTGCCACGCAAACCGAACCACCAAATTCCCTGGGACGGTGACACCTTGAGCAACACATGCTCTCTGACTTGGAACTCCAAGTCCCTTCGCCTTCGGTCCGCATAACTCTTTTGCCGGTTTTGTACGGTTAGCAACCGCTGCCTAATTAAACGGACCTTTGCTTCCGTTTTCTCCATCAAGTCTGGTCCAAGATGCTTTCGTTTTGTCAAATCGTCCCATCACAAAGGCGATCGACACCTGCGCCCATACAATGACTCATACGGTGCCATCTGAATGCTTGCCTGAAAACTGTTATTATTTGCAAATTCCACCAACGGCAAGTAACGACGCCATCCCCCTCCAAAATCCAAAACACAAGCCCGGAGCATATCCTCTAAAGTATGAATCACTCGCTCCGACTGTCCATCACTTTGGGGGTGAAATACCGTACTAAAACTGAGCTTGGTTTCCATTGCTTGTTGAAGACTTTGCTAAAAGTTTGACACGAAGCGCGTATCTCTGTCTGATGTAATCATAATCGATACCCCATGTAGTCTCACAATCTCGTCGATGTACAACTGAGCTAGGCGCTCCCGTGACCAAGTAGTATGTATAGGTAGGAAATGTGACAACTTTGTCAATCGATCAACCACGACCCAAATCGTATCATGCCCAAGTTGCGATCGTGGAAGCTGTTAAGGAATTTGTTTTGGCGTATTTCGTGAAAGTGGTTAAGTCTTGAAGATTGAAGATGAAGAAGCTTGAATCATATACCTCAATCTCAAGCAAAAGAATTCAAAAGGATCAGTGATGTTTAACTAAATAATTTTGGTGATCCGAATACTTCTTATAGTGTAGAAACACTTGGATGGATTCTTACCAGCGCTTCGTGTACACGGGAAAACGTGGCATTTCGTTCCGGACCCCGAACGTGTGTTTTTCTGGAAATAATCTGTTTAGCCACAACAGTCCGGACCTCCGATTTCCAGTCCGAACCGTCGTCCTGAAAAATTCAAGATAAGGTTAGTTTTTTATTCTTATCCTCTTCCAATGGTTTCTAACCAATAAATAAACCCTACGATTCATTTTTTTGGGTACTCCAAAATACGGTCGAAAAAGAGAAATCCACCTATAGAGAAGAAAGTAAATAACTAGATTTAATTCTATGTTTCTTCATCTATATTAATTAATTTGATTCTAGGTTTTCATACTCAGATTTTGAGTAGAATCAAATTAATGAATACTTAGATTGTATTTCCGATCTATTTCTAATCTAAGTATTCGGCGGATCATCACCACCCAAAAATAACGATTTTTCCAAAATCGGCGCGTGGACTCGCGTGGCCTTGTGGATTCAAGGTGCTACCGCTCTCGTGGATTCGGAGCGAGGTACGTTCGTGGATTCGAGACGTACTACTGGGTGAAGACCGTGGATTCGGTCAGACGTCGTGGATTCGACGTTGGACGCCGTGGATTCGGCGTTGGACGCTAATCGTGGATTCGTGGAGCGTTGCGGAGCGAGCGGAGAAGATCTACTAGGAGCGTATGGAAAAAGGTCGAGTCGTCTGTGAGTACGGTACATCACCTTTGTACGTGTTTTAATTCTAGTGGATTTCGCCGTGTTATCGGTCCCGTGGTTTTTTACTCCGGTTTTGGAGTTTTCAACGTAAAAATCTTGCGTGTTATTTTTCATTTCCGCATTGGGTTTTATTGCGCAACGATTTTTGAGTGTTTATTGTTTACACCTATTCACCCCCCCTCTAGGTGTTTTTTTCCCTATTTAGATCCATATTATACATAACCCATCAATTGGAATCAGAGCGGGAATAGGGTTGTAAACACTGGT
The DNA here is from genome assembly GCA_029204045.2 of Tillandsia leiboldiana. Classification (NCBI taxonomy): domain Eukaryota; kingdom Viridiplantae; phylum Streptophyta; class Magnoliopsida; order Poales; family Bromeliaceae; genus Tillandsia; species Tillandsia leiboldiana. Next base: position 32,232,621 of record CM055065.1, read on the forward strand.
TGAAGGTGGAAACATCAACAGACCCCCGTTCTTCGATGAAACAAACTATGCCTACTGGAAAGTACAGATGAAGGCATTTTTAATTTCCATCGACGAACGGGTGTGGCAATCAATCGAGTTAGGATGGTCAAATCCAACTGAAATTATTGCTAATGTTCGCACCATCAAACCTAGGTCGAAATGGACCAAGGAAGAGATTGACTCATCTTCTTACAATGGCAAAGGAATTAACGCCTTATTTATTGCTTTGTCTCAAACTGAGTTCTCTCGCGTCTCAGCATGTGAGACTGTGAAAGAAATCTGGGATGTTCTACAAGTTACACATGAGGGAACTAACCATGTGAAGATTCAAAAACTGCAAATGCTTACGAGCAAGTTTGACTCTATTTTCATGGCAGAAAATGAATCGTTCACAAAATACTATACACGATTGCAAGACATCGTGAATTCATGTGCTAACTTAGAAGAGAAAATTCCAGAATTTAAAATTGTAAGAAAGATTTTAAGAACTCTTCCCGAAAGATTTCGTTCCAAGGTTACGGCCATTGAAACAATTAAACACCCGGACGAAATCCGTGTAGAAGAATTAGTTGGTTCATTACAAACTTATGAAATGGCATTTCCTGCTAACTATTCTTCTGGAAAAGCATCCTCTTCTAAGTCTTTAGGTTTTGCGTTGAAAACAACAAAAGAAGAAGACGCGGATTCATCCTCCTCAGACGACGACGAGAACCTATCTATAGAGGATTTCGAGAAGCAACTTGCTCTCTTGACCAGAAAATTTCGCCGAAACTTTCGAAGGGGTAATTCAAGTAAAACTTCATCCTTCGTAAAGTCAAAGAAAGGCAAAGCTTCTTCAAGCTACAAGTCAAGAAAGCAAGAGAGTTTTTCAAAGAATAAGAAAAGCTCGGAGGGACAAGTCCAATGCTTCAAGTGCCGAGGATATGGCCATATCTCAACGGAGTGTCCCAATAAGAATCCGTCGAAGAAGAAAGCGATGTAAGCCGTCACCTGGGATGACACCTCAACGTCAAATGAGTCGTCTTCAAGTGATGAAGAAAATAACGCAACGGCGTTCCACGCGTCCACATCTTCACCTTTCGTATGCTTTATGGCAAGTACATCCGATTCATTGTCCAACTCCTCCCATGTTGAAAAGAATGCCACGGACGACGAATCGAGTAATTCCGAAGGTGAAGACTTTGCTTTTGCCTATCACAAACTTTTGAGGGATTAAAAGAAACTGGCAAAGCAAAACAAGGGGTTGAGAGGGAGATTGCAGGAGCTCGAAGAAGAATTAAAAAGGGCAACTTCTCTCTCAACCGGTCTTGAAGTGGAAAGGAATAACCTGATCAAAGCAAATGCTTCACTTCAAGAGAAAAATGAGCATTTCGAGAAGGAACATGTAAAAATGGTTGATAAAGCAAATTACTTATTGAAGCTCTACTCCGAGGCTCGACAAGAAAAAATGGAGATGACGAAAACATTTTCCAACTCAAGGATAACTTAAAGCGATTTTCTTCTGGAAGGAGTAAGTTGGATAAGATGCTTGGTCTCGGTCAAACAAACCGATTCGGCCTCGGATACAGTCGAACTGGAGACAGTCCTAGTTCGAGTCAGACAGTTTTTGTGCCCTAGTCGGTAACTCCTCCGACGACGACGGAAATCACTGCGTACAATGACAACAACCTTACCTCACCTTCTTCGGGATCGTCAAGTACAAAGGTATGTTTTTGTTGTGGTTTTGCAGGGCACATAAGAAGAAATTGCAAGATTGGAGCCAAACGATCAATTCAAGCACCTCTTGCAACAGCTACCAACAACGCATTCAATCCCCGGAAATCAAAGGAGATTTTTTCAAAGGAAAAGAATGTTGGTAGTTCACCCTACCAGACGATGACGTCAAGGAAAAGCGATGAATCAATCAATATGCTTTCACCAAGGAGAATAATTTCATGAACATTGCGAACGCAGTCCAAAAAGGTTTGGGTGCGCAAAGGTGAAATCTTCCCTTGTCTTGTTGTTCATACTTCTTTGCATGCTTATGACAACTCGTCTTGGTATCTGGATAGTGGATGTTCCCGTCACATGACCGGTGACAAAAATAGTTTTTAAACTTTAGAGAAAATCTCCGCAGGACATGTTGTTTTCGGAGACTGTCGTTCTTCTAAAATTATTGGAAAAGAAACAATCGCTATTCCAGAAGGCCCGGTTTTGAACAATGTCTTATTTGTTGAAGGCCTTAAGACTAACCTCATTAGCATAAGTCAACTTTGTGACAGTGATTTTTCAGTTAAATTTTCTTCTACAGAATGTGTTGTAACTGATAAGGACCATGTATTCTTTTTAAAAGGGGTTAGATCTGAAAACAATTGCTATGTTGTTTCGAACAAAATTTCTGAAAAGTGTAACCTAGTTTCTTTAGATATTGAAACTCTTTGGCATGAAAGACTTGGTCACATAAACTTTAAAGAACTAGCAAGGATTTCTAATAAAGACGTGGTTAAGGGGGTTCCTAAACTTTCATTTAAAGATAACATTGTGTGTGGAGGTTGTCAAAAGGGAAAACAATCAAGAGCTGCACACAAGAACTTGAACCACGTTGGTACCAAACGACCTTTAGAATTACTGCACATGGATTTAATGGGGCCGACTCGTCAACCATCTTTGGGAGGTAAATGGTATATTTTTCTTTTGGTTGATGATTTCTCTAGATATTAATGAGTAACTTTTTAAAATGAGAAAGCGAATACTTTCGACTCTTTTCATGAGGTTTGTCATCGTATTATGATTGAAAGAAATGAAAAGATCGTTCGTGTTCGAAGTGATAGAGGTGGAGAATTCATAAATTCTATATTCATTGATTTTTGCACTTCCATCGGCATAAAACATGAATTCTCAGCACCCTATACACCTCAGCAGAATGGTGTAGTCGAGCGCAAAAACAGGGTTATACAAGAGACGGCTCGTGTTATGCTTCATAGCCAGAATTTACCGTTATATTTTTGGGCTGAAGCTGTGAACACCGCTGTCTATATAATTAATCGAGTGTATTTGCGCCCGGGAACATTAAATACACCATATGAGCTGTGGTTTTGTAGAAAACTGAATATCAAATATTTTCGTATCTTTGGGAGTCGCTGTTACATTTTACGTGACCGCGAGAATCTTGGAAAATTTGACTCTCGAAGTGACGAAGGGATTTTCATGGGTTATTCTACAAATAGCAGAGCATATCGGGTATTTAACTTGGAATCTAAAACGATGGTAGAATCCATAAATGTCAAAGTAGATGAAGCTTTTCACTTTGCATCTGATAAATCTACCCCTGATATGTCTCTAGATGATGATACTCCTGTAAATGTATCTTCTCGTAATAACTCTTTCGATAAAGTTGATGCATCCAATGGTTCTTCTAGTTTATCTGATGTGCAGGAATCATCACACGCACCTCCGAGTACTCCGTTACCTCAAACGCTACGCATCTCCAAGGATCATCCGGAATCGAACATTATTGGAGACCCACAAGAAGGAGTCAGGACTCGGAGACAGTTGGTTTGTGGAGTTTCATGTTACGTCTCCATGGTAGAACCAAAGAACATAGATGAAGCTCTTCAGGATGACTACTGGATTGAAGCAATGCAGGAAGAGCTCCATCAGTTCGAACGAAACAAAGTCTGGGAATTAACGAAGCCTCCGAAGCAACACAACGTGATTGGTACTAAATGGATTTTAAAGAACAAGAAAAACGAGGATGGTACCATCATCAGGAACAAAGCACGCCTAGTTGCTCAGGGCTATTCACAAATAGAGGGAATAGACTTTGATGAGACGTTCGCCCCGGTAGCTAGACTCGAGTCAGTTCGTATCTTATTCGCAATTGCTTGTCATTTTAAAATCAAACTCTTTTAAAAGGACGTTAAGAGCGCGTTTTTAAATGGGTCTTTAAACGAGGAAGTTTATGTGGCTCAACCGAAAGGTTTTGTAGACTATAAACAACCTAACAATATTTTTCGTTTGAAAAAGGCTCTTTACGGTCTAAAACAAGCACCACGAGCATGGTACGAAAGTGTAGTACACTGAACTTTAGCAAATTGCGAAGTTCGAGTGTGTGGAGGGTTGAATGATACCCTTAGAATGTTTTTGTAAGCTTCCGGAAGGTTCTAGAAGGTTTCAGGTGAGTTTGGGCGCAAATCGGAAATTTTCGAAAATTTTGATTTTTGGGGGTTTTGGCTTCGGGATCCGGATCGGATTGGGGCGATCCGGATCGTCTGCGCAAAACTGGAAATTCCACGTTCGGGATCCGGATCGGATAGGGCAATCCGGATCGTGCGGGTCTGGACAGCCCAGTAAGAAATGTAATAACATTTCTTGAGGAGGGCTTTTTGGCTTTTGTTGCTTGAGGGTTTTTAACCCTCGTCACCTCTCTTTTCCTCTCATTTGGAGAGGGCAAGAGAAAGTGCTAGAGAGAGAAAGGGAGAGAAAGAGACATTAAATTTCCTTCTCCAACACCTCTCTCTACTTGGGTTCTTCTTCAACCTCCCCTTCTCCACCATTGAAGCTTGCTACAAGAGCTTGGAGGAAGGCTAGCACTTGGAGAAGAAAGAAGTTTGGAGCTTTTGTGCCTATCCTTTGCTTTTCCAAGGTGGGATTCGAGCTCAAAGAGGTTTAGAATACTTCTTTTTCATTTCTTGTGGGATTTTTGAAGGAAAACCTAGCTTTTGGAAAACTAGGGTTTACTTTAGGGCTTTTTGACCTATAGCTTTTGGGGTGGAATTGATGGGTGTAGAACACTCTTGTGGGTTGGTTTTGAAACTTTTCTTGTTTGGATTTCAAGATTTAGCAAGATTTCTCAACCCAAGGTATTTTTCCACCTATTTTCCTTATAATTTTAAGGGATTTTGATATTAGGGTTTTGTGATGTTTTAACCCTTTGGAAACTTCTCTTAGGGCATAAGAGGAAGTGTGGGCTTCTTGGTAAGGATCCTTCATAAGGATTTGGTAACTATCCGGTGGGTCTGACCCCACCGAAATGGGTGAACTCCCCCTATGTCTTCTATAGACTTTTAGGGCATCATTGTTATATTAAATATGCATCGTTTGATTTATCATGATTTATGATCATGCATTTGAACCCCTTCATGTGTAGAAAAATTCATACTCTATGTAGTAGAGGTAAACATTGTAGGTGCATGGGCACTTTGAGGGGGGATTGAATAGGAATTTTCGTGAACTTAAGCTTTTGGATACGAATAGAGGATAACTATACATGTTATAGAATTATTGAGATATGTTATGCATATGATCATGTGTAATTGGACATTACGACATTAGGGTCATCTAGTGTTGTGAGATACAAGTAGAAAATTTCTAAACTTGTACAATCAAGATGAAATAGTCAGATTCCATGTTTGAGACATGAGGACAACTTGTAAATGTTTTACTCTTTCATTATGCAAGATAATGTTAATATTGTATATAAAACATTGACACTTGAAATACTATTCCCCGACCTAAAGGTCGATGATGCTTTTCCGTGTTTTAGACACGATGACTTGCTTTTCCGTGTTTTAGACACGATGACTTGCTATTCCGTGTTTCAGACACGATGATCGAGACTTGCTTGCTTGCCGTTTGTGCTCATTCGCACATGCTTGGTAGGGTCGCTCCCTCCAAGCCGGCACTCCGGAGTTGGCCATTTGCGACATTATGATCGCCGTGCGGGATTGGGTGCCGATTGGGACGCCGTTGGATTGGCATAGCTCCTTGGGGGGTGCCACCACGGGACCATGAGGTATGGCTCAAGCTTAGACTCAAAGAAAGTCTTCAAGAGAAAAGGATTAAGTTAACTAAACTTGACATTGAAATATCACATAGATGATACATTCATGGTAGTTGGGCATACATGAGAGCAAACTCGACATTGGACACCACATAAATGATACTACTCATTGTAGTTGGACGTTATGATAACATGATAGATTCATATCATCATTACTTTGTATATGAGCATAGAGGCATGATAGTAGTAGAGTACTTTACTTTACTCCAGTTGTTTATTACCTGCATTTTATTTCAGCAGTTATACTATCTTATGCCTCAGTTGACCTAGTGGTGTAATTCGCTTCTCTCGGCGGCTTACCCACTGGGAACTATTGATTAATAGTTCTCACCCCATTTGGGTTGATGTTTTGCAGAGCCATCCGCAGCGGGAGGGGCTCGGGACCGTGGCAAGGGGTTATCGCATAGTTAGCTAATCCCCGTCGCACCACTCGAGGTGGTTGCGGGGCACCTTTTCTTTTGTTTTCTTGGAGAGGTGTCAGTGTATTTTGGCATAGAAACCACCCGTGTATTTTGATAAGTTGTTTTTGAAGGAACCAAATTTGTATATTGGATTTTAACTTGTTGCATGATAGTTATTATCTACCTTCCTCTTTTATGTATAGTTTAGTTGTGTTGTGCTCTGATTACTAGTAGGTTGTGTATATTGCTTCCTTTCCGCTTGGTTGTTGTAGACGCCTTGTGTGTACCGGGGGGTACCTTGTGCACACGGCGGGTCTGTGCACGTGCCGGGTAGGCTTCCGCTGGGGCCTGGGGCGTGACAGATTATATTGGTATCAGAGCCTAGGGTTGAGTCTTAGAGGACCTAGCAAACCTTAGGCTGGTTGGACCATAAGGATTAAGAACGTGAGAGACGGGGTCTTATATGATTACTTGGCGAAAGTAACATGATTGGGTCAATACGATAACTTCATATGAGTTGGAGTTGATCGAAGTGATTGCACCTTTTATTTCCTTGGAAGGTCTGGTTGGCGGCCGACAACCTGACATCGGGAAATAATTGTGGCATGCTTCATTTGCTTTCGCATGATTGGGATTTGTTTTGAGTGGGGATGCGTTTGCGTTGGTTATTTTAACCTACGCATTTTATGCCTGTTACAGTTTGTGATGCCTACGACTCGCTCCATGACGGCCGAGGAGGCCGATGCGGAGATATCCGCTACTTCCGGATCCAGTGAGGTCCGAGATTTGAGAGAGCAGTTGGCTATGCTAGCTGATGTAGTGGAGCGGCAGTCGGCTGCGGCGCGAGAGCAGGCAGAGGCTTCGCGTCGGCAGGATGCAGGATGCCGAGGTTGAAAACTCTTTTGACCCAGCAGTTGGCGGCAAGGGGAACTCAAGACCCTTCGCACCCACCAGTGCAACCACAGGAGCACATGGGTGGAGTGACCGATGCACTTCGACCTGAGGTGCCCGAGTCTTCACATCACACTCCGAGTGCTGGGCGCCGGGAAGAGGTTGTGATGTCACCACCAGTTCAGACTCCACCAGCGAGGACTGTTTTACCGAAGATGGTAGCAGGAGAAGAGCGGGACCGACTCATGGCTCGTTGAGGGAATTCCGGGAATCCAAGCCTCGGACATAGGATGGAGAGGAACCCGATTATTGGGTTTTTGAGAAGTGGATTTTACACATGGAGAAACTTTTCCATGATACCTTCGTAGCGGAGGGGGACCGGGTGTGGTTGGCGACACACCATCTTGAGGGCGATGCTTACCAGTGGTGGACGGACATTCGGGATGATCCCACGACCGATTTGGCGGCAATCACATGGCCGCGGTTCAAGAAGATGCTTGCAATGAAGTATTTTCCGGCGAGCGCGAAAAGGCAATGGAAAGAGACCTCCGCACCTTGAGGCAAGGAGACAAAATCGTGGCGGAGCACGAGAGGGAATTTACTCGACTACTTAACTGTATTCCGCACGTTGTGAGGGACGACGAGTTTTAGTTCCCGATCATACCTTGGAGATTTGGGAGTTTTCCCCTAGTTGTCCTGTTAGGATTGGGGATTGGATTTTGCCGGCAGATTTGTTGGCCCTCCATCGACTTGGAGAATTTGATGTGGTTTTGGGCATGGATTGGCTCACAAGATATCATGCTACTACTTGATTGTGAGAATCGACTCGTGACGTTTCGAGAACCGGGACAAAAGGAAATTGTGTTCAGAGGCTGCAAGAGTTCGCTGTTTGCGATGGCTATCTCTTCCGCTAGAGCAAAACAGCTGATTAGGAGTGGATGCGTTGCCTACTTGGCTACTGTTGTGGATAGTAGCAGTGAGACTCCGAGAGTGGAGGATATCCCAATTGTGCGAGAGTTTACTGATGTGTTCCCGGCAGAGCTACCGGGGATGCCTCCGGATAGGGAGATCGAGTTTGTGGTAGATCTGATCCCTGGAACTACCCCAATCTCGAAGGCACCATATCGGATGGCACCGGCAGAGTTAAAAGAGCTCAAGGCACAACTTCAAGACTTGTTGGAAAAGGGCTTCATCCGACCGAGCGTTTCACCTTGGGGAGCACCAGTTTTGTTCGTCAAGAAAAAGGATGGATCGCTTCGCCTTTGTGTGGACTATCGTGAGCTAAACAAGGTCACAATTAAGAATAAGTATCCATTGCCGAGGATTGATGATTTGTTCGATCAACTCCAAGGATCAAGAGTGTATTCGAAGATTGACCTTCAGTCTGGATACCACCAACTCAAGATCAAGCCCGAGGATGTTCCTAGGACGGCTTTTAGGACACGGTATGGACACTATGAGTTTACTGTTATGCCGTTTGGGCTCACTAATGCCCCGGCAGCTTTTATGGATTTGATGAACCGTGTCTTCAAGCCCTTTTTGGATAGATTCGTCGTGGTGTTCATCGACGATATTTTGGTGTACTCTCGAAGTGATGGAGAACATGAGGATCACTTGCGGCAAGTGTTGCAATTACTTCGGGAGAAAGAGCTCTACGCCAAGTTGAAGAAATGTGAGTTCTGGCTACGAGAGGTAGCGTTCTTGGGTCATGTAATATCGGATAAAGGAATAGCTGTGGACCCCAAGAAAATTGAGGCAATTAAGGATTGGCCTAGACCGACGAACATCACCGAGATCCGGAGCTTTATCGGTTTGGCCGGCTACTATCGGCGTTTTGTTGAGGGATTTGCAAGGTTATCTACTCCCCTCACGCAACTAACACATAAAGGCATCAAGTTTATTTGGAATGATGCATGTGAGAGAAGCTTCAGGGAATTGAAGGATCGGTTGACAACCGCCCCGATCTTGGCTTTGCCTACTGCAGGAGCAGGATACGTGATCTACAGTGATGCTTCCTTGAGTGGGTTAGGGTGTGTTTTGATGCAAACGAGAAGGTTATTGTTTATGCCTCTCGTCAATTAAAGGACTACGAGAAAAACTATCCCACTCATGATTTGGAGTTAGCCGCCGTGGTATTTGCATTGAAGCTGTGGCGACACTACTTATACGGTGAGTATTGTGAGGTACATACTGATCATAAGAGTCTAAAGTACCTCTTTAGTCAGAAGGAGTTGAATCTTAGGCAGCGCAGATGGTTGGAGCTGCTTAAAGATTATGATAGGACTATTCTCTATCATCCTGGGAAAGCAAATGTAGTGGCAGATGCTCTAAGTTGCAAATCGATGGAGAACTTAGCAATGATGATCACTTACCAACAACCATTACTTCAAGATATGAGACGATTGGAGTTGGAGGTTGTGGCACCTGAGACACCCGTGAGATTGATGGCATTGGTGTTGCAACCGACCCTTATGGAAAGGATCAAGATGAAACAAGTTCAAGATCCTAGCTTGGAAAAGATTCGGGCTACACTTGTGGACGGCCGAGCAGGTGAGTTTCATGTGGACGATCATGGCGCACTTCGTTTTCGAAGTCGACTTTATGTACCGGCGGATTTGGAGATCAAAGAAGAGATCCTGAAGGAAGCACACCGAGCACCTTATTCTCTTCACCCAGGTGGCACCAAAAGGTACAGGGACTTAAGGTTACTTTATTGGTGGCCCGGCATGAAGAATGATGTTGGAAAATTTGTGGCTCAATGCTTGACATGTCAACAAGTGAAAGCCGAGCACCGACTTCCCGCAGGCAAGTTGCAGAGCTTACCCATTCCCGTGTGGAAGTGGGAGAGGATCGCCATGGATTTTGTTGTTGGATTGCCTCGCTCTCAGGCTGGGCATGATGCGATTTGGGTGATCGTGGATAGGTTAACTAAATCTGCTCATTTTATCCCTATCCATACTACTTGGTCTAGAGAGAAGCTTGCACAAAAGTACCTTGATGAGATTGTGCGTTTGCATGGGGTGCCTGTTTCTATGGTTTCCGATCGAGATCCAAGATTTGCATCTCATTTTTGGAGGAGCCTTCACGAGGCCCTAGGCACGCAGTTGGATTTCAGTACAGCTTTCCACCCCCAGAGTGATGGGCAGTCTGAGCGAACCATACAAATCTTGGAGGACATGCTCAGAGCATGTGTTTTAGATTATCAAAGTGGTTGGCATCAATATCTATCGATGGCCGAGTTTGCCTATAGCAATAGTTATCAAGCAAGTATCAAGATGGCGCCATTCGAGGCTCTTTATGGAAGAAAGTGTCGATCACCTCTTCATTGGAGCGAGGTGGGAGAACGATTGATTTTAGGCCCCGATGTACTTCAAGAGGCCGAAGACAAGGTTCGACTAGCTCGGGAACGTTTGATTTCAGCTCAAAGTCGACAAAAGAGTTACGCGGATAAGCGTCGGCGCGATTTGGAATTTCAAGTTGGAGACCATGTCTTCCTAAAAGTATCGCCGACTAGAGGAGTCAAGAGATTTGGCATCCGAGGGAAGCTAAGTCCCCGATTTATTGGACCTTTTGAGATTTTGGAGCGTATCGGCCCCGTGGCTTATCGACTTGCTCTACCGCCTAACCTATCGGGAGTGCACAATGTGTTCCATGTTTCGACGCTCCGGAAGTATGTTTTTGATCCATCTCTTGTGGTGGACTTCGCCCATTGGAACTACGCGAGGACTTGAGCTTTGAGGAGCAACCGGTGAGGATTTTGGCTCGTGAGGTGAAGAAACTTCGGAATCGCGAGATACCTTATGTGAAGGTACTTTGGAGCAATCACGAGGATCGCGAGGCCACGTGGGAGCTGGAGAGCGCGCTGCAGGAGCGTTTTCCTCATCTTTTTCAGCTGGAGACTTGAGGTACTTGACTTCTAGTTTCGCGGACGAAACTCCTTTTTAGGAGGGGTGATTGTAGTACACTGAACTTTAGCAAATTGCGAAGTTCGAGTGTGTGGAGGGTTGAATGATACCCTTAGAATGTTTTTGTAAGCTTCCGGAAGGTTCTAGAAGGTTTCCGGTGAGTTTGGGCGCAAATCGGAAATTTTCGAAAATTTTGATTTTTGGGGGTTTTGGCTTCGGGATCCGGATCGGATTGGGGCGATCCGGATCGTCTGCGCGAAACTGGAAATTCCACGTTCGGGATCCGGATCGGATAGGGCAATCCGGATCGTGCGGGTCTGGACAGCCCAGTAAGAAATGTAATAACATTTCTTGAGGAGGGCTTTTTGGCTTTTGTTGCTTGAGGGTTTTTAACCCTCGTCACCTCTCTTTTCCTCTCATTTGGAGAGGGCAAGAGAAAGTGCTAGAGAGAGAAAGGGAGAGAAAGAGACATTAAATTTCCTTCTCCAACACCTCTCTCTACTTGGGTTCTTCTTCAACCTCCCCTTCTCCACCATTGAAGCTTGCTACAAGAGCTTGGAGGAAGGCTAGCACTTGGAGAAGAAAGAAGTTTGGAGCTTTTGTGCCTATCCTTTGCTTTTCCAAGGTGGGATTCGAGCTCAAAGAGGTTTAGAATACTTCTTTTTCATTTCTTGTGGGATTTTTGAAGGAAAACCTAGCTTTTGGAAAACTAGGGTTTACTTTAGGGCTTTTTGACCTATAGCTTTTGGGGTGGAATTGATGGGTGTAGAACACTCTTGTGGGTTGGTTTTGAAACTTTTCTTGTTTGGATTTCAAGATTTAGCAAGATTTCTCAACCCAAGGTATTTTTCCACCTATTTTCCTTATAATTTTAAGGGATTTTGATATTAGGGTTTTGTGATGTTTTAACCCTTTGGAAACTTCTCTTAGGGCATAAGAGGAAGTGTGGGCTTCTTGGTAAGGATCCTTCATAAGGATTTGGTAACTATCCGGTGGGTCTGACCCCACCGAAATGGGTGAACTCCCCCTATGTCTTCTATAGACTTTTAGGGCATCATTGTTATATTAAATATGCATCGTTTGATTTATCATGATTTATGATCATGCATTTGAACCCCTTCATGTGTAGAAAAATTCATACTCTATGTAGTAGAGGTAAACATTGTAGGTGCATGGGCACTTTGAGGGGGGATTGAATAGGAATTTTCGTGAACTTAAGCTTTTGGATACGAATAGAGAATAACTATACATGTTATAGAATTATTGAGATATGTTATGCATATGATCATGTGTAATTGGACATTACGACATTAGGGTCATCTAGTGTTGTGAGATACAAGTAGAAAATTTCTAAACTTGTACAATCAAGATGAAATAGTCAGATTCCATGTTTGAGACATGAGGACAACTTGTAAATGTTTTACTCTTTCATTATGCAAGATAATGTTAATATTGTATATAAAACATTGACACTTGAAATACTATTCCCCGACCTAAAGGTCGATGATGCTTTTCCGTGTTTTAGACACGATGACTTGCTTTTCCGTGTTTTAGACACGATGACTTGCTATTCCGTGTTTCAGACACGATGATCGAGACTTGCTTGCTTGCCGTTTGTGCTCATTCGCACATGCTTGGTAGGGTCGCTCCCTCCAAGCCGGCACTCCGGAGTTGGCCATTTGCGACATTATGATCGCCGTGCGGGATTGGGTGCCGATTGGGACGCCGTTGGATTGGCATAGCTCCTTGGGGGGTGCCACCACGGGACCATGAGGTATGGCTCAAGCTTAGACTCAAAGAAAGTCTTCAAGAGAAAAGGATTAAGTTAACTAAACTTGACATTGAAATATCACATAGATGATACATTCATGGTAGTTGGGCATACATGAGAGCAAACTCGACATTGGACACCACATAAATGATACTACTCATTGTAGTTGGACGTTATGATAACATGATAGATTCATATCATCATTACTTTGTATATGAGCATAGAGGCATGATAGTAGTAGAGTACTTTACTTTACTCCAGTTGTTTATTACCTGCATTTTATTTCAGCAGTTATACTATCTTATGCCTCAGTTGACCTAGTGGTGTAATTCGCTTCTCTCGGCGGCTTACCCACTGGGAACTATTGATTAATAGTTCTCACCCCATTTGGGTTGATGTTTTGCAGAGCCATCCGCAGCGGGAGGGGCTCGGGACCGTGGCAAGGGGTTATCGCATAGTTAGCTAATCCCCGTCGCACCACTCGAGGTGGTTGCGGGGCACCTTTTCTTTTGTTTTCTTGGAGAGGTGTCAGTGTATTTTGGCATAGAAACCACCCGTGTATTTTGATAAGTTGTTTTTGAAGGAACCAAATTTGTATATTGGATTTTAACTTGTTGCATGATAGTTATTATCTACCTTCCTCTTTTATGTATAGTTTAGTTGTGTTGTGCTCTGATTACTAGTAGGTTGTGTATATTGCTTCCTTTCCGCTTGGTTGTTGTAGACGCCTTGTGTGTACCGGGGGGTACCTTGTGCACACGGCGGGTCTGTGCACGTGCCGGGTAGGCTTCCGCTGGGGCCTGGGGCGTGACAGAAAGGCTAACAAAGCACCCATTGGAAAAGGGCTACACTCAAGGGGGAGCAGACCGGACTCTCTTTGTGAAGCATTATCAAGATAACTTCATTGTGGCACAAATCTATGTCGATAACATTGTATTTGGGGCAACAAGAGACAATGATGCTTCTAAATTCGCGGAAACCATGGAAAGCGAATTTGAGATGTCTATGATGGGCGAACTGACATACTTTCTTGGATTGCAAGTGAAACAAAATGATGAAGGCATCCATTTGTGTCAATCCAAGTATGCAAGGGAGTTGGTGAAGAAATTCGATTTAGAAAACACTAAAGATTTTTCGACTCCTATGGGAACTAGCAATAAGGGATTAGGAAGTGAATCTCTTAGTGAAAGTGTAGATGAGAAGCTTTATCGCAGCATGATTGGAAGTCTACTCCATCTCACGGCTAGTCGCCCGGATATATCCTTTAGTGTTGGGATCTGCGCGAGATATCAGTCAGCACCAAAGGAGGTTCACCTGAAAGCGGTGAAAAGGATCATCCGGTACGTCAAAGGAACACTGAATTTCAGAATTTGGTATCCTATGGGAACAACGCTTGACATTATAGGATATTCAGATGTCGATTGGGCAGGATCTGTGGATGATCGGAAGAGTACGAGTGGTGCATGTTTTTATCTTGGCCACTGCCTTGTTGCATGGCATAGTAAAAAACAAAACTGCATTGCACTCTCGACTGCCGAAGCGAAATATATCTCAGCGGGTAGTTGTTCAACTCAACTCATTTGGATGAAAAGCGTGTTGAGCGACTTCCGAATTTCAGCAACTTCGGTAACAATTCTTTGTGACAACACAAGTGCTATAAATATTTCTAAAAACCCTGTGTTGCACTCAAGAACAAAACACATTGAACTTAGATATCATTTTCTAAGAGAGCTAGTTGAATCAAATATTCTTCAACTTTCCTACATTTAAACTGAGGATCAATTAGCTGACATTTTAACCAAACCTTTGGATCAAAAACGATTTATTCATTTGCGTAAGGAAATTGGAATGCTTTCCTTGAAATAATTTCTTTTTGAAACCATTGCTTAGGTTAGGTTTTGTTTTGTGTTTTTGTTCATTATCTATGTTTGTACATAGAACATTAATTGAGCATTAGTACTATTGACTTTAATTGCATCCTTTTATATAATTAGAAATTTATTATGCTTTGGATATCATAATAATTCAGTTGATGCAATGATCATTTATGTCAATTAAGTCATCTTTTAAGTGATCAAAGTCAATTTCTCTCTCAAATGATCTCTTGGTATAGTTTTTATCCTATTTGACAATTTAGTCGAGTATGAAATCGAGATCAATCTTTGGTTGAATACTTTATATTTTAAATAATTGATAGCCAATTAAGGGGGAGTTAATGCAAATTGTTATGCTCAAAAGATGTGGAAAGAGTTACATCCCAATGAGGAGTGTGAAAACTACCACCACATGGAGGAAAGAGTTACCACCTCGGTCGTCCGAGTACTGTGTGCAGCTACCACATGTATACCAAGCATGGTTTTTCAAGTTGATTAAATAAAATGTATTTTGAAATACTTGACTCTGTCTGTGAAAACCTAGATCCCCACGACTAGATTACGGGTTGACCAGCAACTTCTGGAGGCCTATATGGCGCATCGGTGGTGTTTGTGCACCAATTGGACACTAGTGATGGACTCAGAGTGTTTAGTGGATCACGAGAGTAGTCAAATGACCTCGTCGAATGCTTAGAAGTGGTTTTGCGCGCGATAGATATTGAAATTGGGCTCAGCGCGAAGTTTGGACAAAAGAACACCTTTCCGGATGCCTTTGGCAATTTTTAGAGTTGGAGTTTGGCAAATTGGATTTCGGATTTGGATTCAGCGCGCGAAAACGGTGAAAATGGGCTATTTACTTATATTTTTCGGAGCCCGGATGACTTGGCATGATTTTCGAGGCGGCAGAGTACTGTTCCGACGTACGGCGGGCACCGGCACGGCGGCGGGCAGGCGGCGCGCGGCCGCGGGCAGGTGCACAGGGGCGCGGGTAGGTGCGCGGTCCACCGCAGAGGCGTGCACCCGGGACGGGACGCGTGGCATACGCGGAGTGGAGGGCGCACGCGGCGCGGCCCAGTGAATTGCGCGCGGCTTCGTGGACCGGGCGTATGACACATGGCGGCACGGTATTCGCGGGCTCACGAAAGCGCGGTCCACGGGAGAGCGGTGCCGCGCCTCGGGGCGCGTGCCAACGCAGGGCGCCAGTGCGGCTGGTCGGGCGCACATGGCCCGCACTCGAGTGCGGGCCACGTGTCGGCCGGCCAGGGGGCGGACGCATGCACCGCCTCCAGCGACCCCCCGCCACGCGGCAGGCGCCCAGTCGCCCCGCACAGCTGTTTGCTGTGCGGGGGACACGTGGCAGCACCGGAGACTTCCGGGCGCGTCGGACCAGGGGCGTGCGACCGCCTTAGCGGATTCGGGCGCTCTACTGTTGGCGCCCGAATCCGGCCAAGGGGGGGGGGGGGGGGGTGTTGTGGGCTGTCTATAAATAGGGCCTTTGGGGCCCTTTTTGCTCTTTTTCTGAGCGGATTTCCACAGTGAGCCCTTTAGCAAATCTTCTCCTCCACCTGAGACGAATTTAACTGAGCTTCGCTGGGATTTCTAGGAGCGCGTTTTTCGAGGTTTGCTATTTTACGGCGCGGCGCGACGCTTGTTCACCGGCGACCCGTTGCGTCCCTTTTCAGTATTCAGGCTCCCCTGGCTCACCCCGACCTCCGATTCGGGTGATTCTTCCGCCGTTGGACTCTTGACAGGTAGAGCTTCATTTTTGATATTTTGAGTTGCCCCTAGTTTTCATGTGGATTTTGAGTTTCCTGAGCTTCTTTGTGACCCATTTTTCCTCACGGAGTTTTGGACAGCACCTGTTTGATTTGGCTATAACTTCGCGCTCAGGCGACGGATCGAGGCGAATCAAAATGCGTTTTCATCTCCATCTCGCGAGGAATCTCCTGGAATTTTCTCAGATTTTTCGGAATATTTTTCGAAGGTGGAAATCTCCTTTCTCTGTAGTCTTTTGGTACAGAGTTTCTGCACAGTTTTGTTTGGGGTGTTCCCCTTGCCGAATTTGTATCTCAGCGATGGAAGCTCGGTTTCGAGCGTGCAGGTACTCGTTTCGACGGGTTCGTCGCAAGGAACGCGACGATATTTTTCTTGGAATTTTTTGAGCACCCTTCGCAGGTGAAAATCTGTGAAATTTAGACCGATTAATTTGGGGACAGATTTTGTGATGTTTGAAGGACTAACGTTATGTATGTCCTTCTTGGAGATTTGGTATAGTGTTGCGGTGAGCTTTTGCTGTGAGCGCGGGTTTTCGCATTTGGGACAAGGATTTTAGCGCTCGAGGTGGGTAGCGTTGTTAACCTCTTACTTGTGATTACCCACTAGGCATATTGGAGCTAGTCTTATGTGATAATGCTAATGTACTAGTGAATTGGATATAGCATGCATAATTGGACTATGGGTAGCTCTTACATCTTTAGAGACTAAATATGAATTGAATGTTAATTCTTGCAAAGGATATTTTGTCTAAACTCACTCGGAATGTTTTGCTAAACTGTTTCACGTGATATGTACCTTGGGACATCTTATGCATGTATATAGAGAACGGCTTGTCGCAATTTGTTACAATTAGTATTCATAAAATAGTATACTCTAAATTTTGTAAGAACTGGAATACCTGAAATCATATTGTTAAGTAAAGGACTTTTGCATGCTTGTATGGTCATCTGGTTAGGCCATCTTTTACCGCTACACTACTTATTGGAACTTGACTTAGGAGAAACCATGCTTTCCCTTTCCCCTTCTTTGTTAGTCAAGTGGTCAGTGTTGCTCGGGTTCGAGCAGGGGTTCTGGGTAGTGTACTCAGGACTTGGTGTCTGGGACAGGTTGGATTAGTTCTGGGGCTTTGCGGCAACCGCGGATATTGGGCGGTTGACCGGATATTTATTTATGCACCAGATTGGGTATCTGATTTCTCTAGTGGACAGAGTTTCCCACTGCTTGAGTACTTTTGCATCTGATTGAGGACCGAGGCTTTCTTTAGTGTTTGGGCTTTCCCACTTAGATCAGTGTCATGATCCAGTCCTGCTGATTTATTTTACTATGATACATGTTACTTTGAGTCCTTGAGACTCCTATCCCCTATCGGTGTTATTCGTAGGCTGGCATACCCGATTTGGCAGGCACCTTTGAGTCCTTGAGATTCCTATCCCCTATCGGTGTTATGCGTAGGCTGGCATACCCGATTTGGCAGGCACAGCAGGCAGTATCAGTTTTACTAGTGGCACTAGGTAGAGGCATGGCAGGCATAGTAGGCATAGCAGGCAGGCAGGCATGGCAGGCATAGTAGGCATAGCAGGCAGGCAGGCATGGCAGGCACAGTAGGCATAGCAGGCAGGCAGGCATGGCAGGCATGGCAGGCATGGTAGGCATAGCAGGCAGGCAGGCATGGCAGGCATAGTAGGCATAGCAGGCAGGCAGGCATAGTAGGCATAGCAGGCATGGCAGGCATGGCAGGCATAGCAGGCAGGCATGGCAGGCAAAGCAGGCATCGGCAGGCATAGCAGGCATGGCAGGCATAGTAGGCATAGCAGGCATAGGCAGGCATGGCAGGCATAGCAGGCATAGAGGCATGATAGCTGTTGAGAGGCTTCAGCTTCCTTATTTCAGTCTTTACGGCTTTGGTTAATTTTTGCCTCTTGAGGACTTGGTGGGCAGACCGTCGGTCCTGGCGGTGGTACCCACTGAGAACTCCCTTTTTGGTGTAGTTCCCACATCCTTTGGGGGTTTTCCCCCTCCTTTTTCCTTCCTCTCCTTTGTTTTGCAGAGTCTTAGCGGGTGTTGCCGATTCTGCGGTTGATGATCGAGGCGAGGGAGTCGCGAGCTAGATCCCTACCCATGTTTGGAGCGTAGCGGTACCCCTTCAGAGGAGAGCTTCAGTAGATTAGTCGTTTTATTTCCTCTTTTGAGAGACTGATGTAGTGAGGATATGATTTGTATTGAGAGCCTGTACACTGGTGTATTTATTGGAGGTATCTCCCGGTTGAGTCTCGACCTTTGTTTATGAGGATATTGTATGATTATCATTTTTAGGGAGATGGACATTGTTGTATTATTTTCAGTTGTACAGTGGTTGATTTTAATTATACAGCAGATTTTCGTTTATAGCTCTGATATCTGTTAGCTGTAGTACTTTTCTTGCAGGTAGGACGCTTCGCCTATGCGGGGTTTGGCATAGGTGGCGGATCTGTTGGCGAGCCCGGGTCGCAGTTTCGACCCCGGGGCGTGACAGATTAGGTGGTATCAGAGCCTAGGTTGTAGGTCATGGTGGACTTAGAAACCCTAGGCTTATGGTTTGACCCTTGGTTGACTTCGTGAGAGTCGTGATTTATAGCAGGAGTCCTGATTGAGTTTTATACCTCTCCCGAGGGACGGGAAGAGTGATTGGCATGTTTATTCTCCTAAGTGATATGTTGGCTGCAGACAACATAATGCTGTGGAACGGGTGGCATGCTTTAGACTTTCGCTGGATTGGGTCGAGCGTTGTTTTGTGCTGTTTTGCAGTTTTGTCGTGGCGAGCTGTGTCTCCCCGACGCTGGGTTTTGACCCGTGTACTTCCTGTCATGGCAGTTGAGCTTGAGCGGTTGGTTTTGGGCCGGATACCCGGATTGAGGTCAGAGAGTTCCGGACCCAGATGACAGGATCGTCTGAGGCCTATCAGCGGCAGAGCGAGCGAGCAGCTGGTTTTAGTGACACCGTTGTCGGAGCAGCGGGCAGCTCGACAGTGCTTCCTTCCGAGACCACCCGATTGCAGTATCCTCAGGGGTGGGGATTTCTGTGGCACCGATGGAGTGAGTAGCCCCCTCTGTGCCAATGTTTAGTGCCGAGGCACCGAGGCAGGGTGGATAGTTGGCAGCTGGTGAGCTGAGGGGACGCGATAGATCTATTGAGCCAGATTTGGCAGATGAATCACCCCGACTCGTAAGATTGAGTTTGGAGCCTTTGGAGGCAGAGTCGTGGTTGGTGGTGATGGAGTGATCAATTGAGAGCCTCCCTATGCTTGAGAATTTTTGGCAGTTGTTGAACTGCGCGCTCCAGGTTCGAGGGACGAGGCGCATCGGATATGTGGCTGGGAGTGGATTGCGCCA
The DNA here is from genome assembly GCA_029204045.2 of Tillandsia leiboldiana. Taxonomy (NCBI): domain Eukaryota; kingdom Viridiplantae; phylum Streptophyta; class Magnoliopsida; order Poales; family Bromeliaceae; genus Tillandsia; species Tillandsia leiboldiana. The sequence goes on from CM055065.1 coordinate 32,252,449, forward strand.
GGATACCTTTCAGTTCATTCAGTCCCTCCGTTATAGGTTTTGACGCCTCGTTGGAGTAGGCATTGTGTATGGAGCGTGGCGCTGCAGTTCCTTTGGATAGGGATCTGCCGCTAGAGGCGAGTTCAAGATATTGGCGCTTGGCGCCGGGTGATGGAGGACAAATCGGCCGGCAGAGGCACTTCTGATTTCCTTTCCAGGATGACGGGTTCCTGAGATGCCAGAGATCGGGTGGACCCCGATGGCAGCATCAGCATCTATATCAGAGTGGCGCAGCGGTAGCGTGGATTTGCTATCTGCGGAGGCCCTTATTCGTCGCCTTAGTGTGAGCAGAGACAGAGGTCGTACTCCCTATGTGGATAACCCTAATTTCCAGGCCGATTGAGCGACAACCACTTGCATCGAGTGGATGAACCTGTGCCGCCCGGTTGGAGGGCGCCACGGTACTGGATCGAGTTGTCGCAGGTGTGATTTCATCACAGCAGTCGGAGTTAGAGCATGTTGCATTCCTGCATGGACTAGAGGCAGATTTGTTACCACGTACACACGAGGTACAGGTTCTTGTTAGTGCTGTGCATGTGGAGGAGGCTTGTGGATCATGCCCAATGCAGCTGAGGCCGCGAGTTGTACCGGCAGGCTTACTGGTAATTATGGCGGTTCCGTGTTTCGACCCAGTGCTTGGATTTGGATTGGTAAGGTGCCACAGAATGTTAGATTGCAAAAAGAGAGGACTTTGACCTTCTGTGAGGCAGACGAGAGGAGGCTTGATGGTTGAGATAGGTATAGCACACAGGTTATAGCGATAGTGTGTGAGGTGCTTACGGCGGCACCGGGACTCAAGGATAGCTCTATTGCCCATGAGATCCCGGGTGTGATTTCACCTGAGCTGTTGATGATGCCGCCGGTTAGGGAAAAAGAGATTGTGTTTGACGTGGTTCGGGGGACCGCGCCACCCTCGACAGCACCTCATTGGATATTGCCGGTAGAGCTGAGAGAGCTGATGGCGTAGTTGCAAGATCTGATGGATCGAGGGGTCTGTTTGACCTGATGCCACGCCGTTGGTGTACGGTGGTGATGCCACGTCGTTGATATACGACTGTGAGGGTCCTTTTGTGGTTCGAGTGTAGACAGGTCCGGGTAGTATTTAGGACCTTTTTATGGAGTTATACGCCGGCAGTTGCTCGTCTGCGATACCTGTACCTATGTGGAATTGTACAGTTGCGTATTCTGCCATGATGGCATTCAGGATCCGGTAAGGGCATTATGAACTCATAGTGAGGCCAAATGGAATAATTAATGCCCTGTTGTCTTGAAGATTTGAGAAATTGTGCGTCCCAGTTGTACTTGGACGGATTGGGAGTGGTGTTCCCCCAAGGATATTATGATTTACTCCCAGAGCGACTTGGAGTACGTGGAGCACTTGTGGATGTGCTACCATGCCTGTGTGGATGAAGCAGTATGCCAAGTTATTGAGGTACAAGTTGTAGCTTCAAAAGCATACCTTCTTGGGTCACTTTGTTCGAGCCGTAGGAGCGGCGGTGGAAATCCGGCCACTATGGATACTAATTCGAGATTGGTTGAGACCAATATTTATTCTTGAGGTGAGGAACTTCTGGGACTTGACATTGCCAGGAGAGCACGGCTAATGGATAATGAAACTGATACCAGCGCCGAGGCTAGTATTACCAGTGTTGGGAGAGAGATCTGCGAGTTTTAGTGATGCCTCCTGTAGCGACTGTGGAATTACCGTTGGGTTATTGTTGAGCATTCTGGATTACCCCGACAGGGCCACTGTGATGGCGGATACCTGGTGCAGGAAAGCTGTCTGGGGATGAGTTTGATAATTCCACAGCTGGCGCTGTGTGGACTATTGAGACAAGCATGGCTTGTGGTTGTGTCCCTGAGGGTTCCTTTGGATGATAGACCGCGGCTGAGTAGTTCACTCGGATGGTCAAGATTCGAAAGTGACCGAGTGAGGACCCCTCCTTGTTAGGGCTCTTTTCCTTATTGGATAATCGTGTGGGTGTGCTTCGGGTTGCCTTGGTTGAGTTGACACAGGTTGTGGTTTGGTGCGTGTTGCACTGGCGGTTATCTTGTTTCCCCCAACTTTTGATGGAACCCTTGTTGTGTTTCATGTCTCAGCTCAGGAAGGTTATGTTTTTGGATCCCTCGACCGTGATTGACTCGCCCCATTTGAGATCTAGGAATGTTTGGAGTACGAGGGACGCCCGTTGCGAATTCTGGCTCTTGATATTAGAGGTTGCGCAATCGGGCTATGCCGTACTGGTTGTTGTTGTTGTTGTTGAGGAGTAATCACGGGGAGTGAGAGGTGACTTGGGAAGCTAGAGACAGTGATGATGAGTACTTACCCTGGGAGTTTGTGACTCCTGGAGGAATCAAGCTAGTTTCGAGGACGAAACTTTCTTTAGTGGGGGAAGATGTGAGAACCTAGATCCCCACGACTAGATTACGGGTTGACCAGCAACTTCTGGAGGCCTATATGGCGCGTCGGTGGTGTTTGTGCACCAATTGGACACTAGTGATGGACTCAGAGTGTTTAGTGGATCATGAGAGTAGTCAGATGACCCCGTCGAATGCTTAGAAGTGCTTTTGCGCGCTATGGATATTTAAATTGGGCTCAGCGCGAAGTTTGGACAAAAGAACACCTTTCCGGATGCCTTCGGTAATTTTTAGAGTTGGAGTTTGGCAAATCGGACTTCAGATTTGGATTCAGCTCGCGAAAACGGTAAAAATGGGCTATTTACTTATATTTTTCGAAGCCCGAATGACTTGGCACGATTTTCGAGGCGGCAGGGTACTGTTCCGACGTACGGCGGGCACCGGCACGGCGGCGGGCAGGCGGCGCGCGGCCGCGGGCAGGCGCGCGGCCGCGGGCAGGCGCACAGGGGCGCGGGCAGGTGCGCGGTCCACCGCGGAGGCGTGCACCCGGGACGGGACGCGTGGCATACGCGGAGTGGAGGGCGCACGCGGCGCGGCCCAGTGAATTGCGCGCGGCTTCGTGGACCGGGCGTATGACACATGGCGGCACGGTATTCGCGGGCTCACGAAAGCGCGGTCCACGAGAGCGCGGTGCGGAGCCTCGGGGCGCGTGCCAGCGCAGGGCGCCAGTGCGGCTGGTCAGGCGCACATGGCCCGCACTCGAGTGCGGGCCACGTGTCGGCCGGCCAGGGGGCGGGCGCATGCACCGCCTCCAGCGACCCCCCGCCACGCGGCAGGCGCCCAGTCGCCCCGCACAGCTGTTTGCTGTGCGGGGGACACGTGGCAGCACCGGAGACTTCCGGGCACGTCGGACCAGGGGCGTGCGACCGCGGCGGATTTGGGCGCTCTACTGTTGGCGCCCGAATCCGGCCAAGGGGGGGGGGGGGTGTTGTGGGCTGTCTATAAATAGGGCCTTTGGGGCCCTTTTTGCTCTTTTTCTGAGCGGATTTCCACAGTGAGCCCCTTAGCAAATCTTCTCCTCCACCTGAGACGAATTTAACTGAGCTTCGCTAGGATTTCTAGGAGCGTGTTTTTCGAGGTTTGCTATTTTACGACGCGGCGCGACGCTTGTTCACCGGCGACCCGTTTCGTCCCTTTTCAGTGTTCAGGCTCCCCCGGCTCACCCCGACCTCCGATTTGAGTGATTCTTGCGCCGTTGGACTCTTGACAGGTAGAGCTTCATTTTTGATATTTTGAGTTGCCCCTAGTTTTAAAGTCGATTTTTAGTTTCCCGAGCTTCTTTGTGACCCATTTTTCCTCGCGGAGTTTTGGACAGCACCTGTTTGATTTGGCTATAACTTCGCGCTCAGGTGACAGATCGAGGCGATTCAAAAGGTGTTTTCATTTCCATCTCGCAAGGAATCTCCTGGAATTTTCTAAGATTTTTCGAAATATTTTTCGAAGGTGGAAATCTCCTTTCTCTGTAGTCTTTTGGTACAGAGTTTCTGCACAGTTTTGTTTGGGGTGTTCCCCTTGCCGAATTTGTATCTCAACGATGGACGCTCGGTTTCGAGTGTGCAGGTACTCGTTTCGACGGGTTCGTCGCAAGGAACGCGACGATATTTTTCTTGGAATTTTCTGAGCACCCTTCGCAGGTGAAAATCTATGAACTTTAGACCGATTAATTTGGGCACAGATTTTGTGATGTTTGAAGGACTAAAGTTATGTATGTCCTTCTTGGAGATTTGGTACAGTGTTGTGGTGAGCTTTTGCTGCGAGCGCGGGTTTTCGCATTTGGGACAAGGATTTTAGCGCTCGAGGTGGGTAGCATTGTTAACCTCTTACTTGTGATAACCCACTAGGCATATTGGAGCTAGTCTTATGTGATAATGCTAGTGTACTAGTGAATTGGATATAGCATGCATAATTGGACTATGGGTAGCTCTTACATCTTTAGAGACTAAATATGAATTGAATGTTAATTCTTGCAAAGGATATTTTGTCTAAACTCACTGGGAATGTTTGGCTAAACTATTTCACGTGATATGTACCTTGGGACATCTTATGCATGTATATAGAGACCGGCTTGTGGAAATTTGTTACAATTAGTATACATAAAATAGTATACTCTAAATTTTGTAAGAACTGGAATACCTGAAATCATATTGTTAAGTAAAGGACTTTCGCATGCTTGTATGGTCATCTGGTTAGGCCATCTTTTACCGCTACACTACTTATTGGAACTTGACTTAGGAGAAACCATGCTTTCCCTTTCCCCTTCTTTGTTAGTCAAGTGGTCAGTGTTGCTCGGGTTCGAGCAGGGGTTCTGGGTAGTGTAGTCAGGACTTGGTGTCTGGGACAGGTTGGATTAGTTGTGGGGCTTTGCGGCAACCGCGGATATTGGGCGGTTGACCGGATATTTATTTATGCACCAGATTGGGTATCTGATTTCTCTAGTGGACAGAGTTTCCCACTGCTTGAGTACTTTTGCATCTGATTGAGGACCGAGGCTTTCTTTAGTGGTTGGGCTTTCCCACTTAGATCAGTGTCATGATCCAGTCCTGCTGATTTATTCTACTATGATACTTGTTACTTTGAGTCCTTGAGACTCCTATCCTCTATCGGTGTTATTCGGAGGCTGGCATACCCGATTTGGCAGGCACCTTTGAGTCCTTGAGACTCCTATCCCCTATCGGTGTTATGCGTAGGCTGGCATACCCGATTTGGCAGGCACAGCAGGCAGTATCAGTTTTACTAGTGGCACTAGGTAGAGGCATGGCAGGCATGGCAGGCATAGTAGGCATAGCAGGCAGGCTGGCATGGCAGGCATAGTAGGCATAGCAGGCAGGCAGGCATGGCAGGCACAGTAGGCATAGCAGGCAGGCAGGCATGGCAGGCATGGCAGGCATGGCAGGCATGGTAGGCATAGCAGGCAGGCAGGCATGGCAGGCATAGTAGGAATAGCAGGCAGGCAGGCATAGTAGGCATAGCAGGCATGGCAGGCATGGCAGGCATAGCAGGCCGGCATGGCAAGCAAAGCAGGCATAGGCAGGCATAGCAGGCATGGCAGGCATAGTAGGCATAGCAGGCATAGGCAGGCATGGCTGGCATAGCAAGCATAGAGTCATGATAGCTGTTGATAGGCTCCAGCTTCCTTATTTCAGTCTTTACGGCTTTGGTTAATTTTTGCCTCTTGAGGACTTGGTGGGCAGACCGTCGGTCCTGGCGGTGGTACCCACTGAGAACTCCCTTTTTGGTGTAGTTCTCACACCCTTTGGGGGTTTTCCCCCTCCTTTTTCCTTCCTCTCCTTTGTTTTGCAGAGTCTTAGCGGGTGTTGCCGATTCTGCGGTTGATGATCGAGGCGAGGGAGTCGCGAGCTAGATCCCTACCCATGTTTGGAGCGTAGCGGTACCCCTTCAGAGGAGAGCTTCAGTAGATTAGTCGTTTTATTTCCTCTTTTGAGAGACTGATGTAGTGAGGATATGATTTGTATTGAGAGCCTGTACACTGGTGTATTTATTGGAGGTATCTCCCGGTTGAGTCTCGACCTTTGTTTATGAGGATATTGTATGATTATCATTTTTAGGGAGATGGACATTGTTGTATTATTTTCAGTTGTACAGTGGTTGATTTTAATTATACAGCAGATTTTCGTTTATAGCTCTGATATCTGTTAGCTGTAGTACTTTTCTTGCAGGTAGGACGCTTCGCCTATGCGGGGTTTGGCATAGGTGGCGGATCTGTTGGCGAGCCCGGGTAGCAGTTTCGACCCCGGGGCGTGACAGATTAGGTGGTATCAGAGCCTAGGTTGTAGGTCATGGTGGACTTAGAAACCCTAGGCTTATGGTTTGACCCTTGGTTGACTTCGTGAGAGTCGTGATTTATAGCAGGAGTCCTGATTGAGTTTTATACCTCTCCCGAGGGACGGGAAGAGTGATTGGCATGTTTATTCTCCTAAGTGATATGTTGGCTGCAGACAACATAATGCTGTGGAACGGGTGGCATGCTTTAGACTTTCGCTGGATTGGGTCGAGCATTGTTTTGTGCTGTTTTGCAGTTTTGTCGTGGCGAGCTGTGTCTCCCCGACGCTGGGTTTTGACCCGTGTACTTCCTGTCATGGCAGTTGAGCTTGAGCGGTTGGTTTTGGGCCGGATACCCGGATTGAGGTCAGAGAGTTCCGGACCCAGATGACAGGATCGTCTGAGGCCTATCAGCGGCAGAGCGAGCGAGCAGCTGGTTTTAGTGACACCGTTGTCGGAGCAGCGGGCAGCTCGACAGTGCTTCCTTCTGAGACCACCCGATTGCAGTATCCTCAGGGGTGGGGATTTCTATGGCACCGATGGAGTGAGTAGCCCCCTCTGTCGGAGCAGCGGGCCCTTTTTGCTCTTTTTCTGAGCGGATTTCCACAGTGAGCCCTTTAGCAAATCTTCTCCTCCACCTGAGACGAATTTAACTGAGCTTCCCTGGGATTTCTAGGAGCGCATTTTTCGAGGTTTGCAATTTTATGGCGCGGCGCGACGCTTGTTCACCGGCGACCCGTTTCGTCCCTTTTCAGTGTTCAGGCTCCCCCGGCTCACCCCGACCTCCGATTCGAGTCATTCTTGCGCCGTTGGACTCATGACAGGTAGGGCTTCATTTTTGATATTTTGAGTTGCCCCTGGTTTTAAAGTGGATTTTGAGTTTCCCGAGCTTCTTTGTGACCCATTTTTCCTCGCGGAGTTTTGGACAGCACCTGTTTGATTTGGCTATAACTTCGCGCTCATGCGACGGATCGAGGCGATTCAAAATGCGTTTTCATCTCCATCTCGCAAGGAATCTCCTGGAATTTTCTAAGATTTTTGAGAATATTTTTCGAAGGTGGAAATCTCCTTTCTCTGTAGTCTTTTGGTACAGAGTTTCTGCACAGTTTTGTTTGGGGTGTTCCCCTTGCCGAATTTGTATCTCAGCGATGGAAGCTCGGTTTCGAGCGTGCAGGTACTCGTTTCGACGGGTTCGTCGCAAGGAACGCGACGATATTTTTCTTGGAATTTTCTGAGCACCCTTCGCAGGTGAAAATCTGTGAAATTTAGACTGATTAATTTGGGGACAGATTTTGTGATGTTTGAAGGACTAACGTTATGTATGTCCTTCTTGGAGATTTGGTACAGTGTTGCGGTGAGCTTTTGCTGCGAGCGCGGGTTTTCGCATTTGGGACAAGGATTTTAGCGCTCGAGGTGGGTAGCATTGTTAACCTCTTACTTGTGATTACCCACTAGGCATATTGGAGCAAGTCTTATGTGATAATGCTAATGTACTAGTGAATTGGATATAGCATGCATAATTGGACTATGGGTAGCTCTTACGTCTTTAGAGACTAAATATGAATTGAATGTTAATTCTTGCAAAGGATATTTTGTCTAAACTCACTCGGAATGTTTTGCTAAACTGTTTCACGTGATATGTACCTTGGGACATCTTATGCATGTATATAGAGAACGGCTTGTCGCAATTTGTTACAATTAGTATTCATAAAATAGTATACTCTAAATTTTGTAAGAACTGGAATACCTGAAATCATATTGTTAAGTAAAGGACTTTTGCATGCTTGTATGGTCATCTGGTTAGGCCATCTTTTACCGCTACACTACTTATTGGAACTTGACTTAGGAGAAACCATGCTTTCCCTTTCCCCTTCTTTGTTAGTCAAGTGGTCAGTGTTGCTCGGGTTCGAGCAGGGGTTCTGGGTAGTGTAGTCAGGACTTGGTGTCTGGGACAGGTTGGATTAGTTGTGGGGCTTTGCGGCAACCGCGGATATTGGGCGGTTGACCGGATATTTATTTATGCACCAGATTGGGTATCTGATTTCTCTAGTGGACAGAGTTTCCCACTTCTTGAGTACTTTTGCATATGATTGAGGACCGAGGCTTTCTTTAGTGTTTGGGCTTTCCCACTTAGATCAGTGTCATGATCCAGTCCTGCTGATTTATTCTACTATGATACTTGTTACTTTGAGTCCTTGAGACTCCTATCCCCTATCGGTGTTATGCGTAGACTGGCATACCCAATTTGGCAGGCACATTTGAGTCCTTGAGACTCATATCCCCTATCGGTGTTATGCGTATGCTGGCATACCCGATTTGGAAGGCACAGCAGGCAGTATCAGTTTTACTAGTGGCACTAGGTAGAGGCATGGCTGGCATGGCAGGCATGGCAGGCATAGTAGGCATAGCAGGCAGGCAGGCATAGCAGGCATATTAGGCATAGCAAGCAGGCAGGCATGGCACGCACAGTAGGCATAGCAGGCAGGCAGGCAGGGCAGGCATGGCAGGCATGGCAGGCATGGCAGGCATGGTAGGCATAGCAGGCAGGCAGGCATGGCAGGCATAGTAGGCATAGCAGGCAGGCAGGCATAGTAGGCATAGCAGGCATGGCAGGCATGGCAGGCATAGCAGGCAGGCATGGCAGGCAAAGCAGGCATAGGCAGGCATAGCAGGCATAGCAGGCATAGCAGGCATAGCAGGCATAGGCAGGCATGGCAGGCATAGCAGGCATAGAGGCATGATAGCTGTTGAGAGGCTCCAGCTTCCTTATTTCAGTCTTTACGGCTTTGGTTAATTTTTGCCTCTTGAGGACTTGGTGGGCAGACCGTCGGTCCTGGCGGTGGTTGTAAGACCTGGCTTTTCCATTACCCTTTCCGTTATCCCTTTCTTACGACTGTCCGACTGTGGGACAATTCTTTAGTTTTTTCCGGAAAGTCCGTCGGGACTCGCGGACATTTTTAGGCGGAAGGGCTCGCGAAACGGAGAACGGGGACGCGATCGGTTCCGCATTCCGACTCCCGGTTCTCCCAGAATAAATTTTTGAAGTTCGGACCCCTTAGACGCCTCGGGATCCGTGTTGGCAGCCCGCACACCTTTTAAGGTAAACCCTAATTCTTTTAGTATATATATATAACCGTGTGGGAAAGAGGATTAGGGTTCCTCTTATTTCTTTTGGTGGCCGCCTCTTTTCTTCTTCCTCTTCTTCCTCCCTCGTAGCCGCCGGCAAAGAATAACCAAGCGCACGGGCAAGGGTGGACCGGTGGAGGCAAGCGGACGATCCCTCCTTCTCCTCCTCTATCGCACATCGAGGTGAGCCGGATATGTTTCCGTTTGGGGGAATCTCCCCTTTTTTTCTTTTGTTGGTCACGAGGAGGGAGAAGGGGCGGCGCCGTCGCGCATCGCTGCGCGCGGGGCCGGCCGCGGGTGGGGCGCCGTGCGGGCAGGTGCCGCGCGGGGTCGCCCCACGCCGCGGGCAGCGCGCCGCGCGACACTCGGCCGCGCGGGGCCGCCCACAAGAGGGGGGCGCCCGCGCGGGCTGGTGCCGCGCGGGGCCGCCCCGCACCGCGGGCAGCGCGCCCGCGCGGCGCTCGGCCGCGCGGGGCCGCCCGCAAGAGGGGGCGCCCGCGTGGGCTGGTGCCGCGCGGGGCCGCCCCGCACCGCGGGCAGCGCGCCGCGCGGCGCTCGGCCGCGCGGGGCCGCCCGCAAGAGGGGGCGCCCGCGCGGGCTGGTGCCGCGCGGGGCCGCCCCGCACCGCGGGCAGCGCGCCCGCGCGGCGCTCGGCCGCGCGGGGCCGCCCGCAAGAGGGGGCGCCCGCGCGGGCTGGTGCCGCGCGGGGCCGCCCCGCACCGCGGGCAGCGCGCCCGCGCGGCGCTCGGCCGCGCGGGGCCGCCCGCAAGAGGGGGCGCCCGCGCGGGCCGGTGCCGCGCGGGGCCGCCCCGCACCGCGGGCAGCGCGCCCGCGCGGCGCTCGGCCGCGCGGGGCCGCCCGCAAGAGGGGGCGCCCGCGCGGGCCGGTGCCGCGCGTGGCCGCCCCGCACCGCGGGCAGCGCGCCCGCGCGGCGCTCGGCCGCGCGGGGCCGCCCGCAAGAGGGGGCGCCCGCGCGGGCCGGTGCCGCGCGTGGCCGCCCCGCACCGCGGGCAGCGCGCCCGCGCGGCGCTCGGCCGCGCGGGGCCGCCCGCAAGAGGGGGCGCCCGCGCGGGCCGGTGCCGCGCGTGGTCGCCCCGCACCGCCGGCAGCACGCCCGCGCGGCGCTCGGCCGCGCGGGGCCGCCCGCAGGAGGGGCGCCCGCGCGGGCTGGTGCCGCGCGGGGTCGCCCCGCACCGCGAGCAGCGCGCCCGCGCGGCGCCCGGCCGCGCGGGGCCGCCCGCAGGAGGGGCGCCCGCGCGGGCTGGTGCCGCGCGGGGTCGCCCCGCACCGCGAGCAGCGCGCCCGCGCGGCGCCCGGCCGCGCGGGGCCGCCCGCAGGAGGGGCGCCCGCGCGGGCTGGTGCCGCGCGGGGTCGCCCCGCACCGCAGGAGGGGCGCCCGCGCGGGCTGGTGCCGCGCGGGGCTGCGCCCAGGCAGAGTGTTCGTCGCACGGGCCGGTGCTGTGCGAAGAACTCCGCCGCACGCTGTTGGGAGTCGTTGTAAGCTTCGGACTTCTAAGTCTTGACTTGCCCTTGTTCCTTCAGGAGTGCGGGACGCTGTTCGCGACTGGTGCACAGACGCGGACTGGACGAACGTAGGACGACGCACGCAAGGTGGGGGGAACTTCTGACTGGAATTTTCCCGCACACCCTTTTCTTCGCGTTCCAGGTGGGTACCGCTTAGAACCTCTTTATGCACAGTTTCGTTGTTGCTATGTTTATTTTGTTGAGGGGTTTGGTGGATGATGTGGACCTCCGGATTTACGGCTGTCGCGGTAGAAGACCGGGCGGGCAGTTCGCCCTATCCGAACAAAGGTAGGGTTGTCCGGGGCATACTAGCGTTGGGGGCAGTGATCGACGTGACCTTTCAGAACATTAAAGTTGAACTTGTGGAATATTGTTAACTCCGGTAAAGGTTTGTGTTTTTTTATCTTTATAGTATGGCGACTATGGGTCGCTGTGGGGACTCTTCCATTATCTTGGTTTCCGGAGTTATGGGGAAAGGGGTAAGAACTTAGTAATTGCATGTTTACATTTGCTAACCCTGTTAAAGCCATTGTGGGGATATTTGGTTGCCGAGGCAGGTGCTCGGTCTGGGTTGCCGAGGATGGTGCTCGGATGAGGCTCGAGATTTTGCTACACGCACAAAGATCTTAGTAATTGCATGTTTACATTTGCTAACCCTGTTAAAGCTATTGTGTGGATATTTGGTTGCCGAGGCAGGTGCTCGGTCTGGTTTGCCGAGGATGGTGCTCGGATGAGGCTCGAGATTGCTACACGCACACCCGCGGTTTGGCCACCGCAAAGGGTGTGCTTTTCCGGAAAAGTGGTACGTTGACCCGTGTACCACACGCGGTGGTGGCGTTAGGAATGGGGGCCCCCATGGGTGGGGGGTGTGAGCGGTGATGTCGAGGCAGGTGCTCGGCGGTGGGCATCGGGGAAGGTGCCCGATGTTGTTTTGATACAGGGTGTGGTTATGGTGGATGATGCCGAGGTGGGTGCTCGGCGGCCGGGGCAGGTGCTCGGTAGGGGTCTCCGAGGCAGGTGCTCGGTGTGGTTGCCGGGGGAGGTGCCCGGTTTTGGTTTGCACGAGGTTCTGCATTATATTGTTAGCACGGGGTTCAGCATTGTATGGTTTGCACATGGTTCTTCATTGTTGGTTGCTCTGGTTTCTATCGTGGTTTGCCTGACTTTAGCCCTATTTGCTTATTATGTTATTTCTTGTCACTGACTCCCCACTCCGCGACAGGTTCACCCAGACCGTCCGGGGTCGAGCGCTAGGGCACCGGAGAGGCCGCAAGAGTGCTGCTCTGACTTTGATCGAGCTTCAGACACAGTGACCTTTCTTTCCCTTTATCTTTTATTACTCATGTTAGTTAGTTGTGGTTTGCGATACCCCATGGGGTCGAAGTGGATGTTGCCTCTTTCCTTTTTGAATAATTGAATGAATTCTACGTTCTCTCTTACTTGGCCGTTTTGAACGATGAAAAGCAAAGAAAACCGTTTGCGAAAACTACTTTTAAAACGTGGGTGTCGTGTGGGCACCGAGCTTTACAAACCTTATGGGATTTATGTGTTTGCGAACTGTTTTCATAAACGATGGCGTCGTGTGGATGCCGCTTTCAAAACCTTGTGATTATTTATCCTTTCAAAACACCGGCCTCTATGCTCTAAGTGAATGCTAGAATATCATGTGAATTGTTTGGTTGTATGTGTACGAGACCCCAACTGATGTGGTTAGAGATTGTGTGTGCTACGCCTTGTGAGACACTTTGTAGTTGAGACGCCGTGCATATACAAAGGAGACTCTGCCCGTTTGCAGAGTGAATTTGTGTATGCGGCGGGTCTGGACACGCGCCGGGGAGTATTGTTTTACAAAAAAAAAAAATATGGCTGATTCAGGGGCACCGGTGGCTCCTCTTCCGCGCGATTCGAACCCCCGGGGCGTGACAGTGGTACCTACTGAGAACTCCCTTTTTGGTGTAGTTCTCACACCCTTTGGGGGTTTTCCCCCTCCTTTTTCCTTCCTCTCCTTTGTTTTGCAGAGTCTTAGCGGGTGTTGCCGATTCTGCGGTTGATGATCGAGGCGAGGGAGTCGCGAGCTAGATCCCTACCCATGTTTGGAGCGTAGCGGTACCCCTTCAGAGGAGAGCTTCAGTAGATTAGTTGTTTTATTTCCTCTTTTGAGAGACTGATGTAGTGAGGATATGATTTGTATTGAGAGCCTGTACACTGGTGTATTTATTGGAGGTATCTCCCGGTTGAGTCTCGACCTTTGTTTATGAGGATATTGTATGATTATCATTTTTAGGGAGATGGACATTGTTGTATTATTTTCAGTTGTACAGTGGTTGATTTTAATTATACAGCAGATTTTCATTTATAGCTCTGATATCTGTTAGCTGTAGTACTTTTCTTGCAGGTAGGACGCTTCGCCTATGCGGGGTTTGGCATAGGTGGCGGATCTGTTGGCGAGCCCGGGTCGCAGTTTCGACCCCGAGGCGTGACACTGTCAAATTTGAAGGTTGGTATAAGGTGGGAATTTTATTGAAAGATGCTCAAAGAGCCACTCCTTACTATAATTTGACTAGATATATTATCTAATTTATCTGGGATTTCAAACATCTATTGATCTTGGTATTTCATTTTCTTTACCAAATTGATGATTTGATAAAGGCATTACTCACAAGATCATGATAGATGTAATTGAACTTGTTCAACTTTAAGGGATTTAATTTTTATAAATTTTTGTTTCATTATTTGAATATTTTTGATAGATTTTGCATAATCTATTTCTTTTATTATGAAATGATGATTTTCATTTAAAGTTGATACGCAAAAGTGCTTACAATCTTTTTCTGGATTTTCTGAAATTTTTCTAAATTTTTCTGAAGAAAAAGTTTGGAGCCGATCCGGACTGTACAATCCGTTCCGGATCCCGAACGCAGGAAATTCCTGCGGGTAGCCGTTCCGGACTGCATTCATAGGGCATTCCGGACCGCGGCTAGGGTTTTATATGAAACAAAAGGGTTTTGATTTCTTTTTACAACAATCTTTTGTTTCCAAGTCTCCAGAGCTTCTCTCTCTAGAAATCATTCATTTTGGAGCCTTTCCAACCAGAGTTCTTCGAATCAAAGTGAGTTTTCATGATCAAAACTTCGGTATTTCACTGTTTTTCTCCATTTTGCTCAAAACGTGGATGAAATCATGTATCTTTTTCGTTTGAGATTGGTTTTTGATCAAATTTCTTTTGAAATAAGAACTTTGAGTAGATTAGTTTTGTTTGTATGCTTGTTACTCTCTTGATTAACGGATTTTTAGGCTTCGATTTCTGAAAATTCGGTTTTAGGGCATATAATAGGAATTTTTGAAAATCATGGGATTGATCTATTTTTAAAATTCTTTTTGCAAAACTAATTTGATTCCTAGTCTCTCTACATGATAATGATTGTTTAGGTACAATTTTTTAAATTTTTGAAAATAAACAATTTTTCGTGTTCTTGAGTTCTTGCTCGCAGGTTGTTCTCAACTATTGCAATAGCAAGGATGGTTTTTGCTTGGATTATTGTGCTCATTGTAGCATTAGTGGGAACTCGAGCATCTGTTAAAAAGGAACAAGATAAAGCAAATCAGGAAGAGACAAAGATTGTTCCTCAAATTGAGTCAGAATCAGAAGATGAAGAGCATTGGGACACATTTTGTAAAGAAGCACAACAGGCTGTTGATGACGAAGATAGGTTCTATTTAAAGAATAAGAAGCTGATGAAGTCTTCTTCAACAACCAAGGAGTATACTAGGCGACAGAATTCGAGGGGTAGTGGAATTCAAATTAATGAATCCCCCGGCAGAGCACGCTCTTTGCCTAGAGAATCTCCATGGAATGAAGGTCAAAATACACCTTCAGCATCCACACAACCTCCTTCTACCTCCAGGAGAAACACCACAAAAGCGGAAATATTATCTATGCAACGAGAACAGAGGAGAATGTCTGAAGAACAAGAAAGAATGTCGGCTGACATTCACAAGATGAAAAGAAATTGTTCCAAAATATCAAGAATGCTTAAAGGGATTTTGAACAAATTGGACTGCAGTAGCTATGAGGATTCTGAGTCTGACAATTGATCTTTTTAAAAGAACTTTCTTTTGCAGGTTTTTAAGTTTTTGGTTCTTCCATTTTCATTTACTCTTTGAACTTTTAACTCTCCTTCAGTTTTTGTAATTTTGGCTTAATTTAGCGGCAAAAAGGGGGAGAGAACAATGAACAATGGTTACAACAACAATGGTTACAATGGTTTGTAAGAACTGTGAACTTTGAACTTTGAAGGTAAGTATCAAAATAATTTTTGGTTTTGAATTGTGATTGAATGCATGCCTCGACTAACTATTCGACTAACTATTTGGGCATGTATTATTACTAACAAGTTGTTTGATTACTGACAAGTTTATGACATTTGGATTTTATTGCTTAGATGATATGTCTATTTCTGATTATGATCTTAATACATATCTGAGTTCATAAATGTCATAGTGAGTATAAACTCTATCTCTGTTTGGTTTTGAATGCTAAATATTCTTGAGGTATCTAACGATCTCTTTTGTCAAGAATGATTTCTTTTGCAGAGAGTACAGATGTCTAAGTCTAGAGTCTGTTTTAGGAGTTTATCTCATGTACTTATTTCTTGGTTCTCAAATGTAAATTTTTGTTGTTTGGTGATAGCAACAAAAATATCTTCTTGAATTTTCTTAAGTGGATTTTTGTTTTGTCACGAAACCGCCAAAGGGGGAGATTGTTAAGGAATATGTTTTGGCGTATTTCGTGAAAGTGGTTAAGTCTTGAAGATTGAAGATGAAGAAGCTTGAATCATATACCTCAATCTCAAGTAAGAAGAATTCAAAAGGATCAGGTATGTTTAACTAAATAATTTTGGTGATCCGAATACTTCTTATAGTGTAGAAACACTTGGATGGATTTTTAATCGCATAAAAATCAAAAACTGGACATATTATATGTTCAGGATCCGGAACAGGCAACCACAGTCCGGACCCCGAACTTAGGGTAATTCATGCGCAATCCAGTCCGGAACACACCTGGTTTTGTTCCGGACCCCGAATGTGGGTTTTGCTGAAAATGCATGAGCAGTCTGAACCGTGGCATTTCGTTCCGGACCCCGAACGTGTGTTTTTCTGGAAATAGTTTGTTTAGCCACGACAGTCCGGACCGCTGATTTCCAGTCCGGACCGTCATCCTGAAAAATTCCAGATAAGGTTAGTTTTTGATTCTTATCCTCTTCCAATGGTTTCTAACCTATAAAAAAAGCCTACGATTCATTTTTTTGGGTAATCCAAAATACGGTCGAAAAAGAGAAATCCACCTATAGAGAAGAAAGGAAATAACTAGATTTAATTCTATATTTCTTCATCTATATTAATTAATTTGATTCTAGGTTTTCATACTCAGATTTTGAGTAAAATCAAATTAATGAATACTTAGATGGTATTTCCGATCTATTTCTAATCTAAGTATTCGGCGGATCATCACCACCCAAAAACGACGATTTTCCCAAAATCGGCGCGTGGACTCGCGTGGCCTTGTGGATTCAAGGTGCTACCGCTCTCGTGGATTCGGAGCGAGGTACGTTCGTGGATTCGAGACATACTACTGGGTGAAGACCGTGGATTCGGTCAGACGTCGTGGATTCGACGTTGGACGCCGTGGATTCGGCGTTGGACGCTAATCGTGGATTCGAGGAGCGTTGCGAAGCGAGCGGAGAAGATCTACTAGGAGCGTATGGAAAAAGGTCGAGTCGTCTGTGAGTACGGTACATCACCTTTGTACGTTTTTTAATTCTAGTGGATTTCGCCGTGTTATCGGTCCCGTGGTTTTTTACTCCGGTTTTGGAGTTTTCCACGTAAAAATCTTGCGTGTTATTTTTCATTTCCGCATTGGATTTTATTGCGCAATGATTTTTGAGTGTTTATTGTTTACACCTATTCACCCCCCCTCTAGGTGTTTTTTCCCCTATTTAGATCCATATTATACATAACCCATCAGAAGCCTCATGATGAAGTCCATGGTAATCCATTCCCACTTCCATTGCGGAACTGGAAGTGGATGTAACTTTCCCGCTGGTCGTTTGTCACGCCCCGAGCCCGCCAATTTGGTCGGTTCGGGCACCCCAACAGACCCGCCAATCGGGCACGACCTCTCGCTACCCGAAAGGAACAGTAACATCCATCTCGAATCAAAACAATGTGTATGATGAGATATAATATCATAGTAAGATCACTACTAATTTAAAACTTTCATTCAATAAACAAATAGTTTAAGCAGATATGAAAGCATGATAAGAATGAACCATAATAAACTTTACTACATTTTTCATCTCTCAACTTACAATCAAATAATATTATAATTCTTTTCCTCACAATACATGGTTCACTCAAAACATAAAAGAAGGGTACCTCTGCTAGACCCTCTAGGTCTGTATGCTACTGGGCTCTTGCCCCAGTCGTCCGTCTCGACCGCTGTATCCGTACCTGGAAAAATGGTCACCCGCGGGTGTGAGAACTACTAAAAGTTCCCAGTGGGTTCAACCACCGAGAAAGAATGTCCCACACCACTTGGTCCAATGGAAGCAATAATAATAGGCTGCTAGGAAAACTATAACCTCAATATAAAATGCTGATATGCATAAAATAGGTCACTACACTATCTGTGTATACTCAACGACCCAACTCTACTCTGTCTAGCCATACCAGGCAACTATCCATCAACTCGGCCACTATGCCGCTATATACAGGGTTACACTAACCCGGCCACCTTGGCCACTCTATTACCACTTTATTCTTTTTACATTCTGGTGGTTTAGTTAAAGTTAACCCTCGTAAACTCTTGTCCCACCGGCCCTAGCCCAGTAGTTATGCTACTATAAGACGAGAATTTCTAAGGTTGCCGATAGCACACGCAAGGTACTATCCCGCCCCAACGAAGTAAATGTGTTTTTTGGGCCACCGATCTGGAGAGGGCACTGCCCTTTACGTCCGATCATAGTGCGCCCGTGGAGAGGGCAAGCCCTTTACGTCCCGCAGACCCACATTTCAACCTTTGAAAGCACGCCCGTTTTATTATCTTTTCTTATCTTTTATTTTCTTTCCTCTTGGCACTTAGCCCTCTTGCACTTTATGCATTCGTCTTTGTCTTTACTCTTAAGCACTTGCTTTTCTTTTCTTTCTCACTCGAGCCTTCAGCTCACATTGCCACTGGCAATCTCTTTCAAATTTTCTTTAGTTTTCCAAAAGCATCTCGTCCAACGAGTCACTGCCCAAGGAGTCCTGCTCCCAAACTGACGAGTCTCAACCTGAATGCGCCATTTGCATTCTCTTTCTATTCTCTTTCTTTTAGCAATTTGGTTGTCTTGCATATGAAGCCACTTTTTGTGATGACCCGGATCTTCATTGGGGGTTTATGGCTTGATCAGTGGCTACTGGAGGACTATCTTGGGAGATTGGAGTGTTTGGGTGTGTATTGGACTCAAGAAATGGACCCGGCGCAAAAATTGGATCAGGTGAGCTTTTCCGGGGGCTTCCGGGTAAATTTCGGTTGAGAATTTGGCAAATCGGAGGCCGTATTTGGATTCAGCGCGGAAAAACGCTTAAAAACGGCTATTTACTTGTATTTTTCTGAGTTCGGAAGCCTAAAAACGGAGACCCTGAAGTTTCTGGTGTATTTTGGTGCATGGGGGAGCCGTGGACCGGCCAGAGGGACACGTGGCAGCCGCTGATTGGCCGGCGCACGCATCCCGTTCCATGGAGAGGAGCGCTGGTGCGGTGGACCAGGCGGGAAGCCACGTGGCGGCTCCAGATTGGCGGGCGCAGGGCGCTCGGTTCACGGGAGAGCGCGGGTGTACGGTGGACCGGAGCGGGGACACGTGGCAGCATACCATTGGTTCGGTGCAGTGGACGCGGCGCACGCAGGGGTGCGCGGGCAGGCGCGGGGTGCAGGCTGGTGGTGTGCCACGTGGCAGTTTTCTATGGGATCAGAGGTGGACACGTGGCAGGCTGTTGTTCGTCGGGTGCACGGAGTGTGTGCACCGGGTGCAGCGAGCGCGGGGCCTTGACACGTGGCGCGCGGGGCAGGTGGCGTGGCAGGCGGCGGTTGGCAGGGTGGCGGCTGGCGTGGCGGCCACGGCGCCGACGTGGCGCACGCGTGCGCCACGTGGCGGCCCACCATTGGCGGGCGCCAACCCCTCCGTTGACCAGGGTGGGCCACGCGGCGTGAAGGGAGCGGCCGGAATTGCTGTCCCGTGTTCGGGGGACACGTGGCGCAATCCGGTGAATCCGGGCGCTTGATCAACGGCCCGGATTGAGTTACTGTGCGCACCCGATTGTTCGGTGCGCCCGGTTCACAGGACACAGAGGTAATTAAGTGAATTGTTTGGAATGGCCTATAAATACCTCCTCCTCTCCCTCTTTCTTCCTTTTTTCTGAGCTTTAGAGTGAGAATGGGAGGGAGAGCTCTATATAAAAATTGTTCCCCTTGATGTTCTTGAGCTCGTGGTGGATCCCCAGAATTTTTGGAAGCTCGGCAACGGCGATATCGATTTTACAGTTCGCCTCGGTTTCTCCCCATTTCGGCCCATTACCGTCACAATTCAGTCAAAAATTCACTGTGAGCAAACCATGTGGAATTTTTGGGCGATTTCTTCGACAGCGTGTTCCTAAGAGGTAAGGCTTCGATTTTCGTGTTGATCACTTCGCTCCGTTTCTCACTTTTGGCACGGTTCCCGAGGAATTTTTGACCCCCTTTTTCTGTGATGGATTCTGGACAGCACCGGCTTGTTCGATTTATATCTTGGCCTAGGAGCATCGGATCAAGGCGTTTAAGGACTCAATTTTGATCTACTCGTCGCGAGGAACACAGTGGTGATTTTTCTAGGATTTTTGGAAATTGATTCGAAGGTGATAATTAAGCTTTTCTTGGTCTGTGTGCCACATGATTTTTGGTTATGTGGCGTTGCGCTTACCGCGGTGTTTTATTTGTAACTTGATCTACAGGTATCGGATCGGAACGTGCGAGTACTCGTTTCGATCGTATCGACGCGATGATCGCAGTGGTTATTTTTATGGATTTTTCAGAGGACTGCAGAGAGGTGAAATTTAGCCATTTTTGGGGCTGATTTTTGGACAGCAAGTGTTTGTGCATGTTTGGGATTAATTGTGCGCTGTTTGGATTACCGTGCAGTGTGCCGTGATTATCTGGTGCTAGAGGACAGCGGGCAGCGAGAGGTTTCTTTTGGTGTTGTGCGCGCTTTTCGAGTAGGGTGGTTGTTGCATACCTCTACTTCTGACTTGCTCACTAAGTTTATTAGAGAAGCCATCTATTAGACACATTGATTGATTACCATGCATGATTGAATGATATAAATGCGAGCCTATCATTTGAGATTAATTGTGTGGATATAGCATGTTGGGAATATTATTGGGATAATATTGTTGTTGGAACATGATCATTGAGATATTTTAATAGTGATAATTAACATGCCATGTAGCATATAGATTTTATGAAAGTTGGTTAAATGGATTAAGTATTGGGACATGATGACATATCTATGTGCGGGTACCACTTTGGGATTTATTATGGATCAGGGATTATATACATGTGTAGTTGGCTGATGATTTTAGCATGATGGTTATATCTTTGTGAATTTACTATTTGATACACATGTTGAACTGTTATTTGTTATTCCCTCTTTCATCTTGCATGAGGACTTTTGCATGCTTGTATAGACATCTAGATAGGCCACTATTTATTGCTCCACTATCATATTGGGATTTGACTTAGGAGAAACCATGATTATTTTCTTTCTCCTTCTCATTTAGACTTTTGAGTCTTGTTGCTTGGGTTCGAGCAGAGGTTTGGGATTATGGCGCCCCACTTCCCAGGGGGTCACCCATCCTAGAACTACTCTAGCTCTAGCACGCTTAACTCTCATGTTTCTCTTGGATCTTGCTACCATCCAAAATGCTATAGCCGGGTTAGAGATTTAGTCCTATTATATCATTTATATAGAGGACTAATCCAAATTCCGGGGTGTTACAGGGATAGTGTAGCCGGGACCTTAGGGTCGGAGACAGGATGTACTTGATGTTGGATTTGTGGGTTATTGCGGCAACCGCGGACAGTAGGCGGTTGACCGGATATTGATTATTTTAGCAGATTGTGGATTGTGGGTTATTGTGGTAACTGCGGACAGTAGGCGGTTAGCCAGATGTTGATTACTTTACCAGATTTTGGTCTTGTGGGGTGTTGCGGCGACCGCGGACATTGGGCGGTTGACCGGATATTCACTTATGCATCAGATTGGGTATCAGATTTCTCTAGTGGATGGAGTTTCCCACTTATTGAGATTATTGCATCAGATCGGGGTTTCATTAGTGGACGGAGTTTCCCACTTTGATCATAGTCTTGATCCAGTCCTGCTATATTGAGATATGTGTGACAGGGTTACTTTACTCGTGTGGGTCGCTCCCCTCGAGTGCCACTCCGGAGTAGGCTTTAGACCGTGACGGGTACCGGTCCATCTGATTGAGATTTCGAGCCTTGTGTGCTGGTCCCCTACTGAGTTCTTGAGTTCGACAGCAGAGCAGGCAGTGCCAGTTTTACTGGTGACTAGATTGGGTTTATTTGGTCAGATACTGTTTCCTGATGCATTCATACAGTCATTTCTTTTGGTATTGCATTTAGAGGCATACTAGTGGTGGTTTCCCTTTATTCAGTAGTTCTGTTTACAGATTTACCACTTATTCCTTTCCTTGCCTCTGGTAGACATAGTGGGTACGCCGGAGTTTGAGGCTTTACCCACAGGGAGAGGCTACTGGTTTACTAGTGGTTCTCACCCCCCATTGTTCTTTTCCTCTTTTCTTCCCCCTGTTTTGCAGAGTCTTCTGCGGGAGTTGCTGATCTTTCGGTCGTTGTTCGAGGCGAGGGAGTCACGAGCTAGATCCATACCGCCCGAGGAGTGTAGCTGTATCCCCTGGTTGGAGCTTTCTTGTAGCTGTCAGCTGTTTTTTTTTTACTGTTTACTTTGGAGATGGATCTTTTGTGTTTGGAGAGACTGTTGTACCATAGTTTTAGTTATATCCCTTTTATAGTTGAGAGATGCTGTACTGAGGACATTGTATGATGGTTATCTGTATTAGAGGAGATGGATATTGTACTCTATTTCATGTTGCACAGTGATTGGATTTTATTTTGCAGCATTTTATTTCCGCTCTGATATTTGCGTAGATATAGCACTATCTTTTGCAGGTTAGACGCTTCGCCTATGCGGGTTTTTGCATAGGTGGCGGATCTGTTGGCGAGACCGGGTCGCAGTTTCGACCCCGGGGCGTGACAGATTAGGTTGGTATCAGAGCTTAGGGATAGGTCAGTTTGGACTGTAGAAACCCTAGGCTTGTGGTTGGACCCTAGGATGACTTCGTGAGAGTCGCGATTTTAGCGAGAGTCCTGATTGAGTTTTATACCTCTCCCAAGTGACGGGATGAGTGATTGGCATGTTTATTCTCCTAAGCAATTATGTTGGCTGCAGACAACATAATGCGGCGGAACGGTTGACATGCTCTAGACTCTCGCCGGATTGGGTCGAGTTTTGTTTTGTGCTGTGGTGCAGTTGGTCGTGGTGAGCGGTGTCTCCCCGACACGTTGTACGGATTTGTGTGCACTTGTCGCAGCAGTGGAGCTTGAGCGGATTGTTTTGGGGCCGGGTACCCAGATTGAGGTCAGAGAGCTCCGGGCCCCGATGGCAGGATTGTTTGGGGTATACCAGCGGCAGAGTGAGACACTGGTCTGGGCGACACAGTTGTCGGAGCAGTGGGCAGCCCGACAGTGCTTTTCTCCTGAGACCACCTGGTTACAGTATCCTCAGCGGCAGTGATTTCTGTGGCGCCGATTGAGCGAGTAGCCCCCTCCGTGCCAATGTTTAGTGTTGAGGCACCGAGGCGGGGTGGATAGCTGACAGTTGATGAGCTGTGTGGGACATTATTGATCGATGGAGCCTGTTTTGGCAGATGAACCACCCCGATTCATGGAATTGAGTTGGAGCCTTTGGAGGCAGAATCCTGGTTGGTGGTGATGAAGTGATCAATTGAGAGCCTCCCTGGGCTAGAGGTTTTATGCAGTTGTTGAACTGCGCGCTCCAGGTTTCGAGGGAGGAGGCGCATGGGATATGTGTGACTGGGAGTGGATTGCGCCAGGATACCTTTTAGTTTATTTGATCCCTCCGTTTTAGATTTTGGATGCCTCGATGGAGTAGGCATTGTGTGTGGAGCGTGGCGTTGTAGTTCCTTTGGATAGGGATCTGCCGCCAGAGGCGAGTTCTGGATAGAGGCGCTTGGCGCTAGGTGTTGGAAGACAGATCGGCCGGTAGAGGCACTTTCGTTTTCCTTTCCAGGATGGTGGATATCCTTATGGACGGATTATGTAAAGCTTATCTAAGGGGATGTTATCCTTTGTGATTGATAACATGCATGTTTGGGGTACAATATATGTGTTTGAGGGGTGAGCTTAGTAAGGATAATTGTATAAGAAATTGCATGAATTAAGGGTGTTTTGTCTTATGACGGTTGCAATAATGGATTTTCTGAGATGTCAGAGGTCGGGTGGACCTCGACGGCAGCATCGGCATCTTTATCAGAGTAGCGCAGCGGTAGCGTGGATTTATTGTCTGCGGAGGGCCTTATCCGTTGCCTCAGTGTGAGCAGAGGCAGAGGTCGTACTCACTTTGTGATTGGTCTAGATATTTTTGGCAGACTGAGCGACAACCGCTTGCATCGTGGGGATGAGATTGTGCCGCCTGGTTGGAGGGCGCCACAGCAGTGGATCGGGTTGTCGCAGGTGTGATTTCATCACAGCAGTCGGAGTTAGTGCACTTTGCATTCCTGCATGGACTAGAGGCAGAGTTGTTACCACGTGCACTAGAGGTACAGGTTACTATGGTGTCATGCATGTGGAGGAGGCTTGTGGATCATGTCCAGTGCCGTTGAGACCACGAGTTATATTGGCAGACTTATTGGTGCTTGTGTCAGTTCGGTGTTTTGACCCAATGGTTGGGATTGGTTAGCACAGTGCCACATGAGAGAAGGCTATGACCTTCTGCGAGGCAGACAATAGAGGCTTGTTTGTTGAGACAGTGAGAGCACACAGGTTGCAGCGACAATGCGCGAGGTGCCTACGGCGGCACCGGGACGCAAAGATATTCCTGTTATCGTGAGATCCCGGGTGTGATCCCACCTAAGCTGATGATGATGCCGCCGATTAGGGAGATTGAGATTGCGATTGACGTGGTTCTGGGAACCGCGCCAACCCCGATAACACCTCATTGGATATCAGTTGTAGAGCTGAGAGAGCTGATGGCGCAGTAGCAGGATTTGATGGATCGAGGGTCTGTTCGACCTAGTGCCACCCCATTGATACATGGTGGTAATGCCACGTCGTGGACACACGACAGCGAGGGTTCCTGTGTAGGTTGACCGCAGGCAGGTCTGGATATTATTTAGGACCTTTTGATGGAATTATACTCCGGCAGTTGTTCGCTTAGGATGCATGTATCTTTTTGGAATCATGCAGCTGTGTATTTTGGCCAAGATGGTGTTCAGGGCACGGTAGGGGCATTATGAGTACAGTAAGGCCAGATGGAATGACTAATGCCCTGTTGCCTTTAAGATTTGAGGAATTGTGTATTCCAGCTGCACTTGGATGGATTATTGGCGATATTTACTCGAGATAGTTTGATTTTTACCCTCTCTCTGTGTGGTTTAGAGCTTGTGGAGCACTTGTAGATGGTGTGACGAGGTCTGTGAGTATGAAGCTATATGCCAAGTTGTTGTGGTACAAGTTTTAGCTTCGAGAGCTTATCTCCCTGGATTACATATTTTAGCCATAAGGGGCGGTGGTGGAAATCTGGCCATAATGGATGGTATTCGAGACTAGCCGAGACCGGCAGTTATGG
The DNA here is from genome assembly GCA_029204045.2 of Tillandsia leiboldiana. Taxonomy (NCBI): domain Eukaryota; kingdom Viridiplantae; phylum Streptophyta; class Magnoliopsida; order Poales; family Bromeliaceae; genus Tillandsia; species Tillandsia leiboldiana. The sequence continues at coordinate 32,277,315 of CM055065.1, forward strand.
TTGAGGTGAGGAGCTTTTGGGCCGGATTGTGCCAGCAGAGTTTGACGAGTAGGTGATGAGATTGATACCAGCGCCGATTTTAGCATCGCGAGTGATGGGAAATGGATTTGTGAGATACAGTGAGGCCTCCCATAGTGGCTATGAAGTTACAGTTGGATTATTGTTGAGCATCCTGTATCACCCCGACAAGGCCACTGTGGTGGCGGACACCTGGGGCAGGTGAGCTATTCGGGGTTGAGTTTGTTGATTCCGTAGCTGGTGTTGTGTGGGACCGTTGAGGTGATCAGGGCTTGAGGTTGTGTCCCTGGGAGTTCCTTTTGATGGTAGACTGCGGTGGAGCAGTCCACTCGGATGGTCAGGATTGAGAGTAACCGAGTCAGGACCCCGGCTTGTTAAAACTTCTTCCCTTTTTAGATGATCGCGTGGGGGTGTTTTGGGTAGCTCTGGTCGTGTTGGCACCAGGGTGTGGTGTTGATGTGTGTGTTGTGGTGTTCTTCTCCCCTTTTTCCCCCAGCCTTTTGTTGGAGTCCCTGAGGTTTTTCCACGTCTCAGCACGGGGGTGATGTGTTTTTGGATCCCTCGCCCGTGATTGACTCGCTCCATTTGAGATTTGTGAATGTTTGGAGTACGAGGGATGCCCGTTGCAAATTCTAGCTCTTGTGATGAGAGGATTGTGCAATCTGGCCATGCCGTACTGGTTGTTGTTATTGTTGTTGAGGAGTAATCACGGGGAGTGAGTAGTGACTTGGGAGCTGGAGACGGTGTTGATGGATACCTACCCTAGTTTTGAGACCCCCTTTTTAAGTTGTTTTAGTTTCGAGGACGAAACTTTCTTTTAGTGGGGGAGGATGTGATGACCCGGATCTTCATTGGGGGTTTATGGCTTGATCAGTGGCTTCTGGAGGACTATCTTGGGAGATGGGAGTGTTTGGGTGTGTATTGGACTCAAGAAATGGATCCGGCGCAAAAATCGGATCAGGTGAGCTTTTCCGGGGGCTTCCGGGTAAATTTCGGTTGAGAATTTGGCAAATCGGAGGCCGTATTTGGATTCAGCGCGGAAAAACGCTTGAAAACGGCTATTTACTTGTATTTTTCTGAGTCCGGACGCCCAAAAACGGAGACCCGGAAGTTTCTGGTGTATTTTAGTGCATGGGGGAGCCGTGGACCGGCCGGAGGGACACGTGGCAGCCGCTGATTGGCCGGCGCACGCGTCCCGGTCCACAGAGAGGAGCGCTTGTGCGGTGGACCAGGCGGGAAGCCACGTGGCGGCTCCAGATTGGCGGGCGCAGGGCGCTCGGTTCACGGGAGAGCGCGGGGTGTACGGTGGACCGGAGCGGGGACACGTAGCAGCATACCATTGGTTCGGTGCAGTGGACGCGGCGCACGCAGGGGTGCGCGGGCAGGCCGGGCAGGTGCGCGGGCAGGCGCGGGGTGCAGGCTGGTGGTGTGCCACGTGGCAGTTTTCTATGGGATCAGAGGTGGACACGTGGCAGGCTGTTGTTCGTCGGGTGCACGGAGTGTGTGCACTGGGTGCAGCGAGCGCGGGGCCTTGACACGTGGCGCGCGGGGATTGGGCGCGTCACTGTGCGCGTACGGCGGGGCAGGTGGCGTGGCAGGCGGCGGTTGTCAGGGTGGCGGCTGGCGTGGCGGCCACGGCGCCAACGTGGCGCACGCGTGTGCCACGTGGCTGCCCGCCATTGGCGGGCGCCAACCCCTCCGTTGACCAGGGTGGGCCACGCGGCGTGAAGGGAGCGGCCGGAATTGCTGTCCCGTGTTCGGGGGACACGTGGCGCAATCCGGTGAATCCGGGCGCTTGATCAACGGCCCGGATTGAGTTACTGTGCGTGCCTGATTGTTCGGTGCGCCCGGTTCACAGGACACAGAGGTAATTAAGTGAATTGTTTGGAATGGCCTATAAATACCTCATCCTCTCCCTCTTTCTTCCCTTTTTTTGAGCTTTAGATTGAGAATGGGAGGGAGAGCTCTATATGAAAATTGTTCCCCTTGATGTTCTTGAGCTCGTGGTGGATCCCCGGAATTTTTGGAAGCTCGACAACGGCGATATCGATTTTACAGTTCGCCTCGGTTTCTCCCCATTTCGGCCCATTACCGTCACAGTTCAGTCAAAAATTCACTGTGAGCAAACCAGGAGGAATTTTTGGGCGATTTCTTCGACAGCTTGTTCCTAAGAGGTAAGGCTTCGATTTTTGTGTTGATCACTTCGCTCCGTTTTGCACTTTTGGCACAATTCCCGAGGCATTTTTGACCCCCTTTTTATGTGATGGATTCTGGACAACACCGGCTTGTTCGATTTATATCTTGGCCTAGGATCATCGGATCAAGGCGTTTAAGGACTCGATTTTGATCTACTCGTCGTGCGGAACATAGTGGTGATTTTTCTAGGATTTTTGGAAATTGATTCGAAGGTGATAATTAAGCTTTTCTTGGACTGTGTGCCACAAGATTTTTGGTTATGTGGCGTTGCACTTACCGCGGTGTTTTATTTGTAACTTAATCTACAGGTATCGGATCGGAACGTGCGAGTACTCGTTTCGATGGTATCGACGCGACGATCGCAGTGGTTATTTTTATGGATTTTTCAGAGGACTGCAGAGAGGTGAAATTTAGCCATTTTTGGGGCTGATTTTTGGACAGCAAGTGTTTGTGCATGTTTGGGATTAATTGTGCGCTGTTTGGATTACCGTGCAGTGTGCCGTGATTATCTAGTGCTAGAGGAAGCGGGCATCGAGAGATTTCTTTTGGTGTTGTGCGCGCTTTTTGAGGTGGGTAGTTGTTGCATACCTCTACTTCTGACTTGCTCACTAAGTTTATTAGAGAAGCCATCTATTGGACACATTGATTGATTACCATGCATGATTGAATGATATAAATGCGAGCCTATCATTTGAGATTAATTGTGTGGATATAGCATGTTGGGAATATTATTGGGTTAATATTGTTGTTGGAACATGATCATTGAGATATTTTAATAGTGATAATTAACATGCCATGTAGCATATAGATTTTATGAAAGTTGGTTAAATGGATTAAGTATTGGGACATGATGACATATCTATGTGCGGGTACCACTTTGGGATTTATTATGGATCAGGGATTATATACATGTGTAGTTGGCTGATGATTTTAGCATGATGGTTATATCTTTGTGAATTTACTATTTGATACACATGTTGAACTGTTATTTGTTATTCCCTCTTTCATCTTGCATGAGGACTTTTGCATGCTTGTATAGACATCTAGATAGGCCACTATTTATTGCTACACTATCATATTGGGATTTGACTTAGGAGAAACCATGATTGTTTTCTTTCTCCTTCTCATTTAGACTTTTGAGTCTTGTTGCTCGGGTTCGAGCAGAGGTTTGGGGTAGTGTAGCCGGGACCTTAGGGTCGGAGAGAGGATGTACTTGATGTTGGATTTGTGGGTTATTGTGGCAACCGCGGACAGTAGGCGGTTGACCGGATATTGATTATTTTACCCGATTGTGGATTGTGGGTTATTGTGGTAACCGCGGACATTAGGCGGTTAGCCAAATGTTGATTACTTTACCAGATTTTGGTCTTATGGGGTGTTGCGGCGACCGCGGACATTGGGCGGTTGACCGGATATTCACTTATGCATCAGATTGGGTATCAGATTTCTCTAGTGGATGGAGTTTCCCACTTATTGAGATTATTGCATCAGATCGGGGTTTCATTAGTGGACGGAGTTTCCCACTTTGATCATAGTCTTGATCCAGTCCTGCTATATTGAGATATGTGTGACAGGGTTACTTTACTCTTGTGGGTCGCTCCCCTCGAGTGCCACTCCGGAGTAGGCTTTAGACCGTGACGGGTACCGGTCCATCTGATTGGGATTTCGAGCCTTGTGTGCTGGTCCCCTACTGAGTTCTTGAGTTCGACAGCAGAGCAGGCAGTGCCAGTTTTACTGGTGACTAGATTGGGTTTATTTGGTCAGATACTGTTTCTTGATGCATTCATACAGTCATTTCTTTTGGTATTGCATTTAGAGGCATACTAGTGGTGGTTTCCCTTTATTCAGCAGTTCTGTTTACAGATTTACCACTTATTCCTTTTCTTGCCTCTGGTAGACTTAGTGGGTACGCCGGAGTTTGAGGCTTTACCCACAGGGGGAGGCTACTGGTTTACTAGTGGTTCTCACCCCCCATTGTTCTTTTCCTCTTTTCTTCCCCCTATTTTGCAGAGTCTTCTGCGGGAGTTGCTGATCTTTCGGTCGTTGTTCGAGGCGAGGGAGTCACGAGCTAGATCCATACCACCCGACGAGTGTAGCTGTATCCCCTGGTTGGAGCTTTCTTGTAGCTGTCAGCTATTTTTTTTTTACTGTTTACTTTGGAGATGGATCTTTTGTATTTGGAGAGACTGATGTACCATAGTTTTAGTTATATACCTTTTATAGTTGAGAGATGCTGTACTGAGGACATTGTATGATATTTATCTGTATTAGAGGAGATGGATATTGTACTCTATTTCATGTTGCACAGTGATTGGATTTTATTTTGCAGCATTTTATTTCCGCTCTGATATTTGCGTAGATATAGCACTATCTTTTGCAGGTTAGACGCTTCGCCTATGCGGATTTTTGCATAGGTGGCGGATCTGTTGGCGAGCCCGGGTCGCAGTTTCGACCCCGGGGCGTGACAGATTAGGTTGGTATCAGAGCTTAGCGATAGGTCAGTTTGGACTGTAGAAACCCTAGGCTTGTGGTTGGACCCTAGGATGACTTCGTGAGAGTCGCAATTTTAGCGAGAGTCCTGATTGAGTTTTATACCTCTCCCAAGTGACGGGATGAGTGATTGGCATGTTTATTCTCCTAAGCAATTATGTTGGCTGCAGACAACATAATGCGGCGGAACGGTTGACATGCTCTAGACTCTCGCCGGATTGGGTCGAGTTTTGTTTTGTGCTGTGGTGCAGTTGGTCGTGGTGAGCGGTGTCTCCCCGACACGTTGTACGGATTTGTGTGCACTTGTCGCAGCAGTGGAGCTTGAGAGGATTGTTTTGGGGTCGGGTACCCAGATTGAGGTCAGAGAGCTCCGGGCCCCGATGGCAGGATTGTTTGGGGTATACCAGCGGCAGAGTGAGCCACTGGTCTGGGCGACACAGTTGTCGGAGCAGTGGGCAGCCCGACAGTGCTTTTCTCCTGAGACCACCTGGTTACAGTATCCTCAGCGGCAGTGATTTCTGTGGCGCCGATTGAGCGAGTAGCCCCCTCCGTGCCAATGTTTAGTGCTGAGGCACCGAGGCGGGGTGGATAGCTGACAGTTGATGAGCTGTGTGGGACATTATTGATCGATGGAGCCAGTTTTGGCAGATGAACCACCCCGATTCATGGAATTAAGTTGGAGCCTTTGGAGGCAGAATCCTGGTTGGTGGCGATGAAGTGATCAATTGAGAGCCTCCCTGGGCTAGAGGTTTTATGCAGTTGTTGAACTGCGCGCTCCAGGTTTCGAGGGACGAGGCGCATGGGATATGTGTGACTGGGAGTGGATTGCGCCAGGATACCTTTTAGTTTATTTGATCCCTCCGTTTTAGATTTTGGATGCCTCGATGGAGTAGGCATTGTGTGTGGAGTGTGGTGTTGCAGTTCCTTTGGATAGGGATCTGCCGCCAGAGGCGAGTTCTGGATAGAGGCGCTTGGCGCTAGGTGTTGGAGGACAGATCGACCTGCAGAGGCACTTTCGTTTTCCTTTCCAAGATGGTGGATATCCTTATGGATGGATTATGTAAAGCTTATCCAAGGGGATGTTATCCTTTGTGATTGATAACATGCATGTTTGGGGTACAATATATGTGTTTGAGGGGTGAGCTTAGTAAGGATAATTGTATAAGAAATTGCATGAATTAAGGGTGTTTTGTCTTACGACGATTGCAATAATGGATTTTCTGAGATGTCAGAGGTCGGGTGGACCCCGACGGCAGCATCGGCATCTTTATCAGAGTAGCGCAGCGGTAGCGTGGATTTATTGTCTGCGGAGGGCCTTATCCGTTACCTCAGTGTGAGCAGAGGCAGAGGTCGTACTCCCTTTGTGATTGGTCTAGATATTTTTGGCAGATTGAGCGACAACCGCTTGCATCGTGGGGATGAGATTGTGCCGCCTGGTTGGAGGGCGCCACAGCAGTGGATCGGGTTGTCGCAGGTGTGATTTCATCACAGCAGTCGGAGTTAGTGCACTTTGCATTCCTGCATGGACTAGAGGCAGAGTTGTTACCACGTGCACTAGAGGTACAGGTTACTATGGTGTCGTGCATGTCGAGGAGGCTTGTGGATCATGTCCAGTGCCACATGAGTTATATTGGCAGACTTATTGGAACTTGTGTCAGCTCGATGTTTTGACCCAGTGCTTGGGATTGGTTAGCACAGTGCCACATGATGTTTGACTGCGGAGAGAGAAGGCTATGACCTTCTGCGAGGCAGACAATAGAGGCTTGTTTGTTGAGACACTGAGAGCACACATGTTGCAGGGACAATGCGCGAGGTGCCTACGGCGGCACCGGGACGCAAGGATATTCCTGTTATCGTGAGATCCCGGGTGTGATCCCACCTAAGCTGATGATGATGCCGCCGATTAGGGAGATTGAGATTGCGATTGACGTGGTTCTGGGAACCGCGCCAACCCCGATAACACCTCATTGGATATCAGTTGTAGAGCTGAGAGAGCTGATGGCGCAGTCGCAGGATTTGATGGATCGAGGGTCTGTTCGACCTAGTGCCACCCCGTTGATACACGGTTGTAATGCCACGTCGTGGACACACGACAACGAGGGTTCCTGTGTAGGTTGACCACAGGCAGGTCTGGATATTATTTAGGACCTTTTGATGGAATTATACTCCGGCAGTTGTTCGCTTAGGATGCATGTATCTTTTTGGAATCATGCAGCTGTGTATTTTCGCCAAGATGGTGTTCAGGGCACGGTAGGGGCATTATGAGTACAGTGAGGCCAGATGGAATGACTAATGCCCTGTTGCCTTTAAGATTTGAGGAATTATGTATTCCAGCTGCACTTGGATGGATTATTGGCGATATTTACTCGAGATAGTTTGATTTTTACCCTCTCTCTGTGTGGTTTAGAGCTTGTGGAGCACTTGTAGATGGTGTGACGAGGTCTGTGAGTATGAAGCTATATGCCAAGTTGTTGTGGTACAAGTTTTAGCTTCGAGAGCTTATCTCCCTGGATTACATATTTTAGCCATAAGGGGCGGTGGTGGAAATCTGGCCATAATGGACGGTATTCGAGACTAGCCGAGACCGGCAGTTATGGTTGAGGTGAGGAGCTTTTGGGCCGGATTGTGCCAGCAGAGTTTGACGAGTAGGTGATGAGATTGATACCAGCGCCGATTTTAGCATCGCCAGTGATGGGAAATGGATTTGTGAGATATAGTGAGGCCTCCCATAGTGGCTATGAAGTTACAGTTGGATTATTGTTGAGCATCCTGTATCACCCCGACAAGGCCACTGTGGTGGCGGACACCTAGGGCAGGTGAGCTATTCGGGGTTGAGTTTGTTGATTCCGTAGCTGGTGCTGTGTGGGACCGTTGAGGTGATCAAGGCTTGAGGTTGTGTCCCTGGGGGTTCCTTTTGATGGTAGACTGCGGTGGAGCAGTTCACTCGGATGGTCAGGATTGAGAGTGACCGAGTGAGGACCCCGGCTTGTTAAAACTTCTTCCCTTTTTAGATGATCGCGTGGGGGTGTTTTGGGTTGCCCTGGTCGTGTTGGCACCAGGGTGTGGTGTTGATGTGTGTGTTGTGCTGTTCTTCTCCCCTTTTTTCCCCAGCCTTTTGTTGGAGTCCCTTAGGTTTTTCCACGTCTCAGCACGGGGGTGATGTGTTTTTGGATCCCTCGCCCGTGATTGACTCGCTCCATTTGAGATTTGTGAATGTTTGGAGTACGAGGGACGCCCGTTGCAAATTCTGGCTCGTGTGATGAGAGGATTGTGCAATCGGACGATGTCGTACTGGTTGTTGTTATTGTTGTTGAGGAGTAATCACGGGGAGTGAGTAGTGACTTGGGAGCTGGAGACGGTGTTGATGGATACCTACCCTAGTTTTGAGACCCCCTTTTTAAGTTGTTTTAGTTTCGAGGATGAAACTTTCTTTTAGTGGGGGAGGATGTGATGACCCGGATCTTCATTGGGGGTTTATGGCTTGATCAGTGGCTTCTGGAGGACTATCTTGGGAGATGGGAGTGTTTGGGTGTGTATTGGACTCAAGAAATGGACCCGGCGCAAAAATCGGATCAGGTGAGCTTTTCCGGGGGCTTCCAGGTAAATTTCGGTTGAGAATTTGGCAAATCGGAGGCCGTATTTGAATTCAGCGTGGAAAAACGCTTGAAAACGGCTATTTACTTGTATTTTTCTGAGTCCGGACGCCTAAAAACGGAGACCCGGAAGTTTCTGGTGTATTTTGGTGCATGGGGGAGCCGTGGACCGGCCGGAGGGACACGTGGCAGCCGCTGATTGGCCAGCGCACGCGTCCCGGTCCACGGAGAGGAGCGCTGGTGCGGTGGACTGTAAGACCCGGTCTTTCCTTAACCCTTCTTGTCACCCTCTTCTTGTAATGTCCAACCGAGGGCCTCATTTTTGGTGTTTTTCCGGACAGACCGTCGGGGCCCGCAAATAATTTTTGGCGGTAGAGCTCGCGGAGCGGAGCGCGGGGGCGTGATCGGTTTCATTTTTCGACCTCCGGTCTGATCAGAATAAATTCTCGAAGTTGGGGCCCCCTTGGGCGTTCCGGGATCCGTGCTGGCGACCCGCACGTCTTTTAAGGTAAACCCTAACCTTTTAATATTTATAGCCGGATGGGAATGGGAATTAGGGTTTATTCCTTTGGCCGCCTCTTTTCTTTTACATCTTCCCTCGTAGCCGCCGGCAAGGAGTAACCGAGGACTCGGGCGAGGGTGGACCGATGGGGCAAGCGGACGATCCCTCTCCTTCCTCCTCTCTCGCGCATCAAGGTGAGTCGGGGGTGAGTCTTGTTCGGTTTTTTTATTATTTCCTTCTGTTTGTGGTCACGAGGAGGGAGGGGGGGCGGTGCCGTCGCGCACCGCCGCGCCCGGGGCCGGCCGCGGGTGGGGCGCCCGCGCGGGCTGGTGCCGCGCGGGGTCGCCCCGCACCGCGGGCAGCGCACCCGCGCGGCGCCTGGCCGCGCGGGGCCGCCCGCAGGTGGGGCGCCCGCGCGGGCTGGTGCCGCGCGGGGTCGCCCCGCACCGCGGGCAGCGCGCCCGCGCAGCGCCTGGCCGCGCGGGGCCGCCCGCTGGTGGGGCGCCCGCGCGGGCTGGTGCCGCGCGGGGTCGCCCCGCACCGCGGGAAGCGCGCCCTCGCGGCGCCTGGCCGCGCGGGGCCGCCCGCTGGTGGGGCGCCCGCGCGGGCTGGTGCCGCGCGGGGTCGCCCCGCACCGCGGGCAGCGCGCCCGTGCGGCGCTCGGCCGCGCGGGGCCGCCCGCAGGAGGGGCGCCCGCGCGGGCTGGTGCCACGCGGGGTCGCCCCGCACCACGGGCAGCGCGCCCGCGCGGCGCTCGGCCGCGCGGGGCCGCCCGCAGGTGGGGCGCCCGCGCGGGCTGGTGCCGCGCGGGACTGTGCCCAGGCGGAGTGTGCGCCGCACGGGCCGGTGCCGTGCGGGGAACTCCGCCGCACGTTGTTGGGAGTCGATGTGAGTTTCGGACCCCTAAGTCTTGACTTGCCCGTGTTCCTTCAGGAGTGCGGCACGCTGTTGGCGACTGGTGCACGGACGCGGACGGGACGAACGCAGGACGACGCACGCAAGGTGGGTACATTCCCGGTGATTGTGGGAATATGAATTTACTGATAGAAATAGTATGTTGGGGCACATGTTGAATTGTTAGTCTCCTTCTGTTTATGCGCTAACCCTGTTATATTATTGTACCTAATATCAATCTGAGGCTCAAGTTTTGCTACACGCACACCAGCGGTTTGGCCACCGCAAGCGTGTGCTTTTCCGGAAAAGTGGTACGTTGACCCGTGTACCCCACGCGACGGTGGCGTTAGGAATGGGGGCCCTCATGGGTGGGGGGTGTGAGCGGTGATGTCGAGGCAGGTGCTCGGCGGCCGAGGCAGGTGCTCGGCGGTGGACATCGGGAAAGGTGCCCGATGTTGTTTTGATACAGGGTGTGGTTAACGCGGACAATACATGAGAAGGATGGTTGCTCCGGTTTTTGTGGTTTGCCCTATTTTGTTTCTCTTATGCTTATCATGCTATTTCTAGTCACTGACTTCCCACTCCGTGACAGGTTCGTCCAGGGGCGAGTGCTAGGGTACTGGTGAGGCCGCGAGAGTGTTGTTCTGACTTTTAGTGACTTCGGATACAGTGACTCTTCTTTCCCTTTTCTTTTATTACTCATGCTAGCTAGTTGTGGATTGCGACACCCCCGTGGGGTCGAAGCGGATGTTGCCTTTTCCCTTTATCGAATAAACGAATGATTGTTACATTCTTTCTTACTTGGCCATTTTAAACAATGAAAAGCCAAGAAAACTGTTTGCGAAAACTACTTTTAGAATGTGGGTGTCGTGTGGGCACCGGATTTTTCAAACCCTGTGGATTTATGTAGATTTCAAACGGTCTTTCCTAAAACGATCGCATCGTGTGGGTGCCGCTTTCAAAACCTTGTGATTATTTATCCTTTCAAAACCTTGGCCTCTATGTTCTATGTGAATACTAGAATGTCATGTGAGTTGTTTGGTTGTATGTGTACGAGACCCCAACTGATGTGGTTAGAGATTGTATGTGCTACACCTTGTGAGACACTTTGTAATTGAGACGTCGTGCATATACAAAGGAGACTCTGCCCGTTTGCAGAGTGAATTTGTGTATGCGGCGGGTCTGGACACGCACCGGGGAACATTGGTTTACAAAAAAAAAAATACATGGCTGAATTAGGGGCATCGGTGGCTCCTCTTCCGCGCGATTCGAACCCCCGGGGCGTGACAGATTAAGATGGTATCAGAGCGGTAAACTTTAACCACAGCAGTCGGGGCCTAACATCCACGGGACGCAAGACACTAGCTAGTGATTTATAAAGTAAACTGGGGATAGATAAGTAAAACGCGAGTGTACGAGGGATAAAGGGGTATTTAATTTCGATGTGTCCATAGGTCGTGGTGCTAGACCAGTTAGGCCTAGGGTTGACTTGGTCTCTTTGCATATAGCGAATAATGGCCCGAAATGGGCTATCAGCGGAGAACACAGGGGCAGAAAGTACGGTGCGAACAGCGGCGGAGTATCAGCTTCTCCGACAACGACTACAAGAGATGGCCGGGCAGCTAGCAACCCTTATGGAACAGATGCGATAGTGGGTGCATTGGTCGACTACACCAATGGGGGTCGCCCAGGCTTCTCTGCCCGGACCAGCCGCACCAGCAACTTTGGGACCTACGCTGGGAGCCGTTATTGGGAACCCCTTGAGGGAGAGACGGCCGACCCTTGGGTCGTGGGAAAATAGGTAGATACCATGGAAAGGCTCTTCGAAGCTTTGCTAATGGAGGAGGGTGAATGGGTCCCTTTGGCAGCCCTTTTTCTTGAGGGAGACGCCCGCGAGTGGTGGAAAACGGTGCGCCCGGACCCCTCGGAGGGCACCGCCCTTCCATCTTGGACCACGTTTCGAGGAAAACTCTTTGGGGCACTTCTCTCCGACAGCATCAAACAGCAGGTTGAAGATGACCTGAAGCCCATCAAGCAAGGAAGTCGGGCAGTTATGGGATATCAACGGGCATTTGTGAGGTTGATCAAATGTGTTTCCCTTGTTATAAGAGATGAATCTCACAAGGCCCATCTATTTGTGAATAGCTTATAGTGCGACATCTTCAAGGCGGTGCAAACGGTGGGTTTGCACGCCTTCCAGGAGGCGGTCGATAGAGCCACCGCGGTGGAGCGCGGATTTACGACTTCACGAGCCCGACGGGAGAGCTCAGAACACAACAGGGATAAGAAATGAACTCGGCCAAGCTTCGGAAGAGAGCATACCAAGAGGAGTCGGCCTCCTAAATACTCGAGATTGCAACAAGGAACCAAGAATGCGCCGACGAGAGGACAATGGCCGGTGGACACATCTTGCATCATTTGCGATGGAATACACCAAGTGACCGGATGTCTCCAGAAGCAAGACCATTGTTTTCGAAGTGGCAAACCGGGGCACTATCGTTGCAACTGCCCCTCGAAAACGGGGGCATCATCCGTAGCAACATCTACACCCTCGTCTCCGCAATCGGGAGGAGGGAGAGTCTATACGATGACCCACCATAGGACGGACCCATAGAGCATGATGTAACAGGTAATACTCGAGTTTCAGACCATCGTGCTAGAACTTTGGTGGCAACACCTAAGCATCCCACTCTTTCACCTCGCTTCATGTTTTCACCCTACCTTAGTTATTAGAAGAAATCCCCATCGTAGGAATAAGTTAGGTTGGACCCTCTGGCTACCCCTCGGGGCAGGCGGCTGTGCCCCTTCCTGCCCAGTGAGGGTGAGGCGGGTTCTTAGTCTCTGAGAACTAATGAGGTTCCGTTAAAGGTTGTCAGTGTAGCGCTTGGGGCCGACAGTCGCGGCAATCTTTAAGCGGTAGTTGACTGCTTGAAGTTCCAAGCGAGTCTCTGGGAACGGACTTACCGGAACTTGTAAACTTAGCTTGTAGGAACGCCTTCTGCTCGCTTTTCTTTGTTGCGGGCAAGGAGCTTGGTAGAAGGCAGTCGAGTAGCGTACCCGAGTGCCGTATGGATCTCGACACGAGAAGGACAAATACTCCTCTACCTCGGATAGATGACCTACGCGATCAACTACAAGGAGAAACAACGTTCCCAAAGAATGATCTGCGGTCCAGCTATCGCCAGCCTAGAGTCCGGGGTAATGACATACTGAAAACAGACCTGCGAGCTCGGAATGGTCAACATAAGTTTACAGTTGTACCGTTTAGACTCGTTAATGCACCAGCGGTGCTCATGGGCATGATGAATAGGATATTCAAGCCCTTCTTAGACCAGTCGGTGATGGCCTTTTAGTGGACGTTCCGATCTACTCTCGCACAGACAAGGGGTATGGGGAACACTTGCGAGTAATCCCCCAGACCCTCCGGGGTCAGAAACCATATGCCAAAACTTATAAAGTGTGAGTTATGGTCTGCAAGGGGGACTTTTTGAGGCATATCGTTTCGGTGTCTGGAATTGCAGTGGATCCAAGGAGGATTGGATCAGGGATCAACTGGACTCGACCAACAGAGATGATGGAAATCCGAAGCTTCTTAGGATGGGCAGACCGCTACAGATGCCTCGTGGGAGGCCACTTCCCCAAATCGGCTAACCCAAAGAGGGGAGAGATACGTCTAGATGGCCCAGTGCTAGGAGGGCGTCAAGGGACTTAAAGACGAACACGCACAGGCGCCAGTGCTCACATTGCCGAAGCCCGGAAAGGACTATAAAATTTAGTATGACGAATCTCGAAGAGGATCTCGGGAGATCAAATAACGGACACGCGACTACAACTTGTGCGAGACAGAATGTCCTCGGAGCAAGACGGAGTTTGTATGACTGACACAGATGATGTAATAAGGTGCCGGGGACGAATTTGTGTACCCGGTAGGCTAGAGATAAGGGAAGAAAGTCTAGCCAAGGGTATATAATACCTCCTATACCGTGCATCCCGGAGGTACAAAGAGGTGCAAGGATCTGGGGCAGACCTTCAGATGGCCCAAATCGAAAGAGCGATGTGGCACAAATTGTGGCGCAATATTGGGTGTGCCAACAGGTGAAAGCGAAACATCAACGACCGGCGGGAAAGTTGCAACCACTACCTGTGCCCGAATGGAAATGGGAGCAAATCACTATGGACTTCGTCACCGGATTTCCACGTTCACAGCAGGGACACGACGCCATCTGGGTCGTTGTGGATCGGCTAACGAAGTCGGCTCATTTCTTACCCATCCACACGACCTGGACACGCGACCGACTGGCTCAAGTCTACATCGGCGAGATCGTGAGGCTTCACGGGGTGCCAGTATCGATTACTTCAGACAGAGACACAAGGTTCGTTTCGAACTTTTGGCAGAGTCTACAACGGGCCTTGGGGACCAAGTTACACTTCAGCTCAGCTTTTCACCCCCAGACGGATGGACAATCCGAGCGGGTGATTCAGATACTCGAGGACATGCTCCGAGCTTGCGTACTGGATATGGGAGACGGATGGTCGCGCTACCTACCCCTTGCAGAGTTCGCTTATAACAACAGCTACCAAGCGAGCATCCAGATGGCGCCGTACGAAGCATTGTACGGCAGACGCTGTAGATCCCCGATCTGTTGGGACGATCTGGGGGAGCGAAAGTTTTTGGGGCCGGACTTAGTGGTTGAGACTGAGGAGAAGGTGCGCCTCATCAGGCGACGATTGGCGACCGCCCAGAGCCGGCAGAAGAGCTATGCAGACCGGAGACGTCGCGACTCGGAATTCCAGGTGGGAGAGCACGTGTTGTTGCGGGTGTCGCCGTCAAAAAGGGGTGAAGCGGTTTGGGTTAAGAGGCAAGTTAAGCCCGCGGTACGTGGGGCCGTTTGAGATTCTGGAGCGCATCGGCCCGGTAGCCTACCGCCTCGCCCTACCACCGAACCTTGACCGAGTTCATGATGTGTTCCACGTATCCATGCTTCGGAAGTACCTCCCCGATCCATCGCGAGTGCTCGACGTCTCTGCAATTGAACTTAAAGAGGACTTAAGTTTCGAGGAAGTACTGGTACGGATCCTAGCCCGAGAGGACAAAAAGCTACGAAGTCGGACAATTCCCTACGTGAAGGTGCTTTAGAGCAATCAGGAAGAGCGTGAGGCAACTTGGGAACCCGAATCGAAGATGAGGGAGTGCTACCCGGACCTTTTCGCCGCGGGGGAAGTTTAAGTTTCGGGGACGAAACTTATTTTTAGCGGTGAGTGGTGTAAGACCCGGTCTTTCCTAAACCCTTCTTGTCACCCTCTTCTTGTAATGTCCAACCGAGGGCCTTATTTTTGGTGTTTTTCCGGACAGACCGTCGGGGCCCGCAAATAATTTTAGGCGGTAGAGCTCGCGGAGCGGAGCGCGCGGGCGCGATCGGTTTCATTTTCCGACCTCCGATCTGATCAGAATTAATTCTCGAAGTTGGGGCCCCCTTGGGCGTTCCGGGATCCGTGCTGGCGACCCGCACGTCTTTTAAGGTAAACCCCAACCTTTTAATATTTATAGCCGGATGGGAATGGGAATTAGGGTTTATTCCTTTGGCCGCCTCTTTTATTTTACTTCTTCCCTCGTAGCCGCCGGCAAGGAGTAACCGAGGACTCGGGCGAGGGTGGACCGGTGGGGCAAGCGGACGATCCCTCTCCTTCCTCCTCTCTCGCGCATCAAGGTGAGTCGGGGGTGCGTCTTGTTCGGTTTTTTTATTATTTCCTTTTGTTTGTGGTCACGAGGAGGGAGGGGGGGCGGTGCCGTCGCGCACCGCCGCGCGCGGGGCCGGCCGCGGGTGGGGCGCCCGCGCGGGCTGGTGCCGCGCGGGGTCGCCCCGCACCGCGGGCAGCGCACCCGCGCGGCGCCTGGCCGCGCGGGGCCGCCCGCAGGTGGGGCGCCCGCGCGGGCTAGTGCCGCACGGGGTCGACCCGCACCGCGGGCAGCGCGCCCGCGCGGCGCCTGGCCGCGCGGGGCCGCCCGCTGGTGGGGCGCCCGCGCAGGCTGGTGCCGCGCGAGGTCGCCCCGCACCGCGGGAAGCGCGCCCGCGCGGCGCCTGGCCGCGCGGGGCCGCCCGCTGGTGGGGCGCCCGCGCGGGCTGGTGCCGCGCGGGGTCGCCCCGCACCGCGGGCAGCGCGCCCGCGCTGCGCCTGGCCGGGAAGGGGCCGCCCGCTGGTGGGGCGCCCGCGCGGGCTGGTGCCGCGCGGGGACGCCCCACACCGCGGGCAGCGCGCCGTCGCGGCGCTCGGCCGCGCGGGGCCGCCCGCAGGAGGGGCGCCCGCGCGGGCTGGTGCCGCGCGGGGTCGCCCCGCACCGCGGGCAGCGCGCCCGCGCGGCGCTCGGCCGCGCGGGGCCGCCCGCAAGAGGGTCGCCCGCGCGGGCTGGTGCCGCGCGGGGTCGCCCCGCACCGCGGGCAGCGCGCCCGCGCGGCGCTCGGCCGCGCGGGGCCGCCCGCAGGTGGGGCGCCAGCGCGGGCTGGTGCCGCGCGGGGCTGTGCCCAGGCGGAGTGTGCGCCGCACGGGCCGGTGCCGTGCGGGGAACTCCGCCGCACGTTGTTGAGAGTCGATGTGAGTTTCGGACCCCTAAGTCTTGACTTGCCCGTGTTCCTTCTGGAGTGCGGCACGCTGTTGGCGACTGGTGCACGGACGCGGACGGGACGAACGCAGGACGACGCACGCAAGGTGGGTACATTCCCGGTGATTGTGGGAATATGAATTTACTGATAGAAATAGTATGTTGGGGCACATGTTGAATTGTTAGTCTCCTTCTGTTTATGCGCTAACCCTGTTATGTTATTGTACCTAATATCAATCTGAGGCTCAAGTTTTGCTACACGCACACCAGCGGTTTGGCCACCGCAAGGGTGTGCTTTTCCGGAAAAGTGGTACGTTGACCCGTGTACCCCACGCGACGGTGGCGTTAGGAATGGGGGCCCTCATGGGTGGGGGGTGTGAGCGGTGATGTCGAGGCAGGTGCTCGGCGGCCGAGGCAGGTGCTCGGCGGTGGACATCGGGAAAGGTGCCCGATGTTGTTTTGATACAGGGTGTGGTTAACGCGGACGATACATGAGAAGGATGGTTGCTCCGGTTTTTGTGGTTTGCCCTATTTTGTTTATCTTATGCTTATCATGCTATTTCTAGTCACTGACTTCCCACTCCATGACAGGTTCGTCCAGGGGCGAGTGCTAGGGCACCGGTGAGGCCGCGAGAGTGCTGTTCTGACTTTTAGTGACTTCAGATACAGTGACTCTTCTTTCCCTTTTCTTTTATTACTCATGCTAGCTAGTTGTGGATTGCGACACCCCCGTGGGGTCGAAGTGGATGTTGCCTTTTCCCTTTATCGAATAAACGAATGATTGTTACATTCTTTCTTACTTGGCCATTTTAAACAATGAAAAGCAAAGAAAACCGTTTGCGAAAACTACTTTTAGAATATGGGTGTCGTGTGGGCACCGGATTTTTCAAACCCTGTGGATTTATGTAGATTTCAAACGGTCTTTCCTAAAACGATGGCATCGTGTGGGTGCCGCTTTCAAAACCTTGTGATTATTTATCCTTTCAAAACCTTGGCCTCTATGTTCTATGTGAATACTAGAATGTCATGTGAGTTGTTCGGTTGTATGTGTACGAGACCCCAACTGATGTGGTTAGAGATTGTAGGTGCTACACCTTGTGAGACACTTTGTAATTGAGACGCCGTGCATATACAAAGGAGACTCTGCCCGTTTGCAGAGTGAATTTGTGTATGCGGCGGGTCTCGACACGCACCGGGGAACATTGGTTTACAAAAAAAAAATACATGGCTGAATTAGGGGCATCGGTGGCTCCTCTTCCGCGCGATTCGAACCCCCGGGGCGTGACATGGACCAGGCGGGAAGCCACGTGGCGGCTCCAGATTGGCGGGTGCAGGGCGCTTGGTTCACGGGAGAGCGCGGGGTGTACGGTGGACCGGAGCGGGGACACGTGGCAGCATACCATTGGTTCGGTGCAGTGGACGCGGCGCACACAGGGGTGCGCGGGCAGGCCAGGCAGGCCGGGCATGTGCGCGGGCAGGCGCGGGGTGCAGGCTGGTGGTGTGCCACGTGGCAGTTTTCAATGGGATCAGAGGTGGACACGTGGCAGGCTGTTGTTCGTCGGGTGCACGGAGTGTGTGCACCGGGTGCAGCGAGCGCGGGGCCTTGACACGTGGCGCGCGGGGATTGGGCGCGTCACTGTGCGCGTACGGCGGGGCAGGTGGCGTGGCAGGCGGCGGTTGGCAGGGTGGCGGCTGGCGTGGCGGCCACGGTGCCGATGTGGCGCACGCGTGCGCCACGTAGCGGCCCGCCATTGGCGGGCGCCAACCCCTCCGTTGACCAGGGTGGGCCACGCGGAGTGAAGGGAGCGGCCGGAATTGCTGTCCCGTGTTCGGGGGACACGTGGCGCAATCCGGTGAATCCGGGCTCTTGATCAACGGCCCGGATTGAGTTACTGTGCGCGCCCGATTGTTCGGTGCGCCCGGTTCACAGGACACAGAGGTAATTAAGTGAATTGTTTGGAATGGCCTATAAATACCTCCTCCTCTCCCTCTTTCTTCCCTTTTTCTGAGCTTTAGAGTGAGAATGGGAGGGAGAGCTCTATATGAAAATTGTTCCCCTTGATGTTCTTGAGCTCGTGGGGATCCCCGGAATTTTTGGAAGCTCGGCAACGGCGATATCGATTTTATAGTTCGCCTCGGTTTCTCCCCATTTCGGCCCTTTACCGTCACAGTTCAGTCAAAACTTCACTGTGAGCAAACCAGGAAAAATTTTTGGACGATTTCTTCGACAGCGTGTTCCTAAGAGGTAAGGCTTCGATTTTCGTGTTGACCACTTCGCTCCGTTTCGCACTTTTGGCACGGTTCCCAAGGCATTTTTGACCCCCTTTTCTATGATGGATTCTGGACAGCACCGGCTTGTTCGATTTATATCTTGGCCTAGGAGCATCGGATCAAGGCGTTTAAGGACTCAATTTTGATCTACTCGTCGCGCGGAACACAGTGGTGATTTTTCTAGGATTTTTCGAAATTGATTCGAATGTGATAATAAAGCTTTTCTTGGACTTTGGGCCACAGGATTTTTGGTTATGTGTCGTTGCGCTTACCGCGGTGTTTTATTTGTAACTTAATCTATAGGTATCGGATCGGAACGTGCGAGTACTCGTTTCGATCGTATCGACGCGAAGATTGCAGTGGTTATTTTTATGGATTTTTCACAGGACTGCAGAGAGGTGAAATTTAGCCATTTTTGGGGCTGATTTTTGGACAGCAAGTGTTTGTGCATGTTTGGGATTAATTGTGCGTTGTTTGGATTACCGTGCAGTGTGCCGTGATTATCTGGTGCTAGAGGACAGCGGGCAGCGAGAGGTTCCTTTTGGTGTTGTGCGCGCTTTTCGAGGTGGGTGGTTGTTGCATACCTCTACTTCTGACTTGCTCACTAAGTTTATTAGAGAAGCCATCTATTGGACACATTGATTGATTACCATGCATGATTCAATGATATAAATGCGAGCCTATCATTTGAGATTAATTGTGTGGATATAGCATGTTGGGAATATTATTGGGATAATATTGTTGTTGGAACATGATCATTGAGATATTTTAATAGTGATAATTAACATGCCATGTAGCATATAGATTTTATGAAAGTTGGTTAAATGGATTAAGTATTGGGACATGATGACATATCTATGTGCGGGTACCACTTTGGGATTTATTATGGATCAGGGATTATATACATGTGTAGTTGGCTGATGATTTTAGCATGATGGTTATATCTTTGTGAATTTACTATTTGATACACATGTTGAACTGTTATTTGTTATTCCCTCTTTCATCTTGCATGAGGACTTTTCCATGCTTGTATGGACATCTAGATAGGCCACTATTTATTGCTACACTATCATTTGGGATTTGACTTAGGAAAAACCATGATTGTTTTCTTTCTCTTTCTCATTTAGACTTTTGAGTCTTATTGCTCGGGTTCGAGCAGAGGTTTGGGATAGTGTAGCCGGGACCTTAGGGTCGGAGACAGGATGTACTTGATGTTGGATTTGTGGGTTATTGCGGCAACCGCGGACAGTAGGCGGTTGACCGGATATTGATTATTTTACCCGATTGTGGATTGTGGGTTATTGTGGTAACCGCGGACATTAGGCGGTTAGCCAGATGTTGATTACTTTACCAGATTTTGGTCTTGTGGGGTGTTGCGGCGACCGCGGACATTGGGCGGTTGACCGGATATTCACTTATGCATCAGATTGGGTATCAGATTTCTCTAGTGGATGGAGTTTCCCACTTATTGAGATTATTGCATCAGATCGGGGTTTCATTAGTGGACGGAGTTTCCCACTTTGATCATAGTCTTGATCCAGTCCTGCTATATTGAGATATGTGTGACAGGGTTACTTTACTCGTGTGGGTCGCTCCCCTCGAGTGCCACTCCGGAGTAGGCTTTAGACCGTGACGGGTACCGGTCCATCTGATTGGGATTTCGAGCCTTGTGTGCTGGTCCCCTACTGAGTTCTTGAGTTCGACAGCAGAGCAGGTAGTGCCAGTTTTACTGGTGACTAGATTGGGTTTATTTGGTCAGATACTGTTTCCTGATGCATTCATACAGTCATTTCTTTTGGTATTGCATTTAGAGGCATACTAGTGGTGGTTTCCCTTTATTCAGCAGTTCTGTTTACAGATTTACCACTTATTCCTTTCCTTGCCTCTGGTAGACATAGTGGGTACGCCGGAGTTTGAGGCTTTACCCACAGGGGGAGGCTACTGGTTTACTAGTCGTTCTCACCCCCCATTGTTCTTTTCCTCTTTTCTTCCCCCTGTTTTGCAGAGTCTTCTGCGGGAGTTGCTGATCTTTCGGTCGTTGTTCGAGGCGAGGGAGTCACAAGCTAGATCCATACCGCCCGAGGAGTGTAGCTGTATCCCCTGGTTGGAGCTTTCTTGTAGCTGTCAGCTGTTTTTTTTTTACTGTTTACTTTGGAGATGGATCTTTTGTATTTGGAGAGACTGGTGTACCATAGTTTTAGTTATATCCCTTTTATAGTTGAGAGATGCTGTACTGAGGACATTGTATGATGGTTATCTGTATTAGAGGAGATGGATATTGTACTCTATTTCATGTTGCACAGTGATTGGATTTTATTTTGCAGCATTTTATTTCTGCTCTGATATTTGCGTAGATATAGCACTATCTTTTGCTGGTTAGACGCTTCGCCTATGCGGGTTTTTGCATAGGTGGCGGATCTGTTGGCGAGCCCGGGTCGCAGTTTCGACCCCGGGGCGTGACACTTTTAGCTTTCTCTTTTTCATTAATTCATTTCTTACCCTAGTTCTTGCCACACTGGTAACTAGAGAGTCTCCTGGACTCATAAACATTTCTCTTTCATTTTATTTAACTCAAGTTGAAGTTAAAGTTGTTGTCCATTTGCCCAGACACCCTATGACTTTCTAGGATTATATTTGTTTAATTATTTAACCTTGGGATCTTATCCCACTTTCCTGATTCCTAACTGAATCCTAAAGTTAACTTAACTCTATTTTCCTGTTCCACTATTATCTTAGAGTTACACTGACTCTAATTTCCTATTCCACTTTTACTTAGAGTTACACTGACTCTAATTTCCTGTCTGTGAGTTTAAACTCCTCTAGTTCACCTTAGGTTCCTTTTACCTAAGTTCCATGTCATACTCATCCTAGAGTTCCTTGACTCTATGTTGATCACTCTATCCAGTGTCCTTAGGTTATCTCCTAAGAGAATGCCACTCGTTCAATCCTAGGATAAGCTCCTAAGTTTGATGTCACTCAGTAAAACCCTGAATCTAGGTTTTCTCCTAGTCTTACTACCAACATGTTCTTTTCCCTTATGTCACATGATTCCTAGGGTTGTACCCTAACATGATCACAATCATAACATGATTATCCACTTTTACGCATGCAATTATTTCCATATCCATCATAAAATAATATTTATCCTCTACGCATGCAATTATCATCTATTTAGATAAATCAAGAATTACATTTTTCTCCTAAGTCCTTTTTACACATGCAAATTAATCATCTCCTTTTTGGGCAACCAACAGTTGCACTTTTCATCTGTGTCCATTGGCACATGCACATTTATCCTCTATCTCTGGCAACCAACAGTTGCACTTTTCATCTGTGTCCATCTACACATGCAATCTTAACCACAATTTCCTAACGCCTCTAACAGGCTACTATCATGCTTCTAAATCGAAAAGCAAAGGAGCAAGGGGAGAGGTCACCCAATTTCGGCAGAATCCCCCACCTTGGATTGCCCCCAATTGCTTGAAGACACTTGCAATTGGTCTCCACGCGTTTGTTCCTATTTTCTCGAGCTTGGACGCAAAATGGTGCACGTCCACTGAACCTGCACGCAAAACGGTGCACATCGTTAGAGACTATACGCAAAATGGTGCGTGTTCATCCAGGTTGCACGCAAATCGGTGCACATAATACGGTGCATAATAACCCAACCTGCACGCGAAACCGTGCACGTACCTCAAATCTGCACGCAAAATGGTGCACGCCTTTCTGTAGGGTTGCACGCAAAATGGTGCACGTTCTTCTAGCCCTGCACGCAAAACGGTGCACAACATTAGCGACTGCACGCAAAACGGTGCACGTTATTTCAATCGGCACGCAAAACAAATCACGTACCACGGATTTGCACGCAAAACGGTGCACATTTCTTTCTCAACGTTGCACGCCAAACGGTGCATGCTTTTCGAGTTTGCGCTCAAAACAGTGCACGTTCGTCAAGTCCGCAAGCAAAACGGTGCATGTCCTTTCCAAGCTTGCACGCAAAACGGTGCGCGCCAAAACGCCCGACGATGCTTCGTGTAGTAAAACGGCACAGTAAAACTCCGTCCCTAACACGCACAACGGCATGGGGTCAAATCCAAAATCCAAAGGAAGAACCCAAAACTGTGCCAAAACACCGCAAAATGACATACGGGACCTACCTCGAGATCGTCGCGCCGTCCAACGCATGCACGCGCATCCATTCGGCTCTTTGGAACACCTTGCGCGCTCCACGGGGTCCACGGCGCGCTCGCGCGCCCTCGAAATCCCCCCCACGAATCGCCCTGCTCCCCTCCTGGTACGCTCGGGTGAAGCAAAAAGGAGAAAAGGAGGAGAAATGGGGCCATTCGGGCCCATATAGGCCAAAACCCGATTTTCAGGCACATCTTTCGGGCGCCCGGAAAGGATTCGGGCGGCTACAGTAACCGGCCCACCGCGGTCCATGCGCCCAGGCCGTGCCAGCGAGGCGCCACGTCACCGCCGCTCGGCCAATCGTGAGGTGACATGTGTCCCTAGACCCGTGCACCGTGACCACGGAACAGCGGCGGCCAATCGGCGGCCGCCACGTGGACCGCACCCACGCCCGCGCTGACGCACGACCGCAGCGACGCGTTGTGTCGCGCGTCGCGTCGCGCTGACCCGCCAATGGGAGGCCGACACGTGGCCTGCCCCCGCTGACGCCGCGCCAGAGCCCACGCGCCTTCCCCGCACGGGTCTACGCCCTCGGCGGCTGTGGCCAATGGGGCGCCGCCACGTGGCGCACCCCACCTGCCCCGCGCCTCGCGCCGCGCGCCTCTGGACGCCTCGCGCCGCGTGCCACGACTCGGGATCCGTGCCATTGCCTCAGAATCCATGCCAACTACCTCAAAATTCGTGCCAACTGCCTCGGGATTCGTGCCATCCCGAGATTCGGGCGCGCTACATTAACTTTCGGGCGCATCGCCCGAACCCGAACTGGGCTGCTACAGTAACCGGTCCACCCAAGCTAAACCGGGTTTGCTACAGTACCCATAACCCGGCTTGCTACAGTACTTTTCGGGCGCGCTACAGTAACTTTCGGGTGCCCGAATGCGAGGCCAAATTCCGGATTTCGCCCGTTTTCGTCCGTTCTCATCCGTTTCTCGCCCGTTTTCGCTCAAATTTGACAGGCAGCCACGGTTTAACTTGATTTACCTCAAGGTACTCTTAATTTTCGACTTGGACCATTCTGGGTCGCCAAAAGCCTCACTGTATTCAGAATCGCTGGCATACCCCATTCTCACTATCCGGGTATCCGATCGACGCGAAACTTCTACTGTGGCCTTAAAACATATTTACCTAGCTCTCACAATTTTCTCAGAATTTTCTGACACTGTGAATTTTCTGCTAAAAATCTGGGCCCACTTTCTCATATAAAATTCTAGATTCCTTATTTTTATCCCGATTTGGGCCCAATTCACTTCCAAATCATTCTTTACATCTCTAAGCTCAATAAAAATGGTATTTCCTACCATTTTTATTTATACTTGCTAATATACCAAGATCTAGTACACTACATCGTTGGTGCTCAGCCTTAAAGTGCTGACGAACCAAACAACGTGCAACAAAACGAGTCACATCCTTCTTCATCTTCGGCTACCAGAAGGTCTGTTGTAGATCCTTGTACATCTTAGTCCCGCCGGGGTGAACGGTATATGGCATCCGTTGTGCTTCAGTCAAGATCTCATCCTTTAATTCCGGCTGATCCGGAACACACAACCATCCTCGAAATCGAATCGAACCATCCTCCCCAATGGTAAAGTCGACATCCAACTCTGATGTAATATGACCACGTATACGCTGACACTCCACATCCGCCTTTTGTCCCTCGCGGATGCTATCCAATAAGGTCGGTTTAACCTCTAATGTAAAAAGCCTTGCAACTATACCCTGTGTTACAACCTCCAATCACAACCTTTGAAACTCCGCAAGTAAACCCTTTTGTTTTGTAACCGTTTCCAATGTCAAACCCTCGGTTGGGGTCTTTCTGCTTAAGGCATCCGCCACTACGTTTGCCTTTCCAACCAACGCCTTTGCCGGAGGTTTAATTCCTTTTGCGTAAACAAATACTTCAAACTTTGATGATTCGTATATAGCTCACAATGTGCTCCATACAAATAATGCCTCCACAATTTCAAAGCAAAAATTACCGCTGCCAATTTAAGGTCATGGGTGGGATAATTCTTCTCATAATCCTTGAGTTGCCTTGATGCATACTCTATCACTCGATCCTGTTGCATCAACACACAACCTAATCCCACTCATGACGCATCATAATAAACTACAAAATCCTCTCCCGGTCTAGGTAAGGCTAAGACCAGTGCCCGTGTCAATCTACCCTTCAATTCCTCAAAACTTTCCTGACACTGCGGCTGTAATGACGCTGACTTTTTATTATTTCCTAATTGACATCTTTTGGAATTGAGATTGTTTTTTGTGGATTTGTTTTGGTTTGGTTCGCTTGGTTTTTGGGTTGCGATGCCGTATTGCGGTAGAGCTCGTTAAACGAAGAAGGACAATGCGGCCGGATGAGAAATCCGACTTACAGATCTTCCGGAATGAGGGTTTTGGTGTTAGCGGGTCCGAGTGGATAAGTTCGGAATTTCTCGTGACCCGTTAAGTGTTGTTGGTGCATCGGGATCCATGCTAGCGATTACGGGACGTTCGGAGGATCGGCACGCTTATCGAGGAATCCCTTTTGATTTTACATATCAGATAATGGGATTTTGTACGTAGAAAAAGAATAAATAGTTTAAATTAAATAAATTAATTCTGAGTTTCAAGATAACCCTAGTTCCAAAAGAACGCGTCTTCTTCCTCTTTCCTCGTTGTGTGTGCCGAAGACCGGTACCGAAAGCGTCTCCAATACCGGGGAGCGGATCCAGAAACACCACCGTCTGCGGAGATCGGGATCGCATTGTCTTCTCCGTCAGGGCTAGGTAATGGACAGAGCAGAGTGAGGTCCGTGAGTTGCGGGCCCAGGTAGCCTAGATGTCAGAGGCATTACGACGCCAGGAGGAGACAGCTAGACGCTAGGAAGAGAACATGGAGCGCATGATGCGCATGCTTGAGCAGAGAGCATCTCCTGTGGTATCGCCAGTAGTACCTCCGGCCGCGACATCGTCGACTCCGACTCAGATCGCACCGTTGACAGTGCAGGAGCAGCGAGAGCTTACGGATCGGTTGTTGTACATCAGCCAGTTCCATCCCCCGCAGTTTTCAGGGCAGAGTTTGGAGCCTTGGGAGGCCGAGAACTGGATTGCTACTATGGAGAAGCTGTTTGAGAATTTGTCATCCAGGAGAAGCACCAGGTGCACTTGGCTACGCACTTTTTGGATAAGGACGCCGAGATTTGGTGGCGTCGAGTTCGTCCTGTTGGACCAACGGGAGCGCAGTTGATGACCTGGAGCGAGTTTCGTGCTTTGCTGCCCGGGGCCTTATTTCTCGACAGTGTAAAGCAGAAACTGGAAGGGGATCTGAGACGCCTGCAGCGGGGGAGTCGACCTCTTCAGGAGTATGTTCGCTAGTTTCTGCGATTGTTGAGCAGTGTACCCCATGTTACCCAGAATGAGTCCCAGAAGGTTGATCTGTTTGAGTGGGGACTGCATCAGGATATCTATCACTTTGTGCATTCTCGGCGAGCGCCGACTTTAGATGCAGCGATTGAGCATGCTCGATGGATTGACCGAGGATCAGTGATCATGTCTGAGAGGGACGGAGAGCGAGGGACCAGGTCCGGAGAGAGGCATCCAGTGTCGCCTGATTTTGGACAGTCGAGTGGATCGAGACCCCCGAGACCGCCACGATTCCAGTCTCAGGGTCATGGGTCCCAGAGGGGACAGAGACCAGGAGGTTCTCGACAGTCGAGGCACCGCAGCAGTGTCAGGATGAGTGTGTCATTTGCGGTGGGCCGCATTCACCACCGCAGTGTAACCTCAGGCAGGGGCGATGTTTTTTATGTCGACAGTCAGGGCATTTCCAGGCAGCATGCCCCAGAGGAGTGCTTATGGTGTTACCGCTTGTGACGGCACCCCCACTACCTCATCAGGATGAAGGAGCTCCTCCGATTTACCGCGAGGTAGATGGCAGATAGGGCCCATGATGTCGAGACAGACAGAGCACCGACCCCCAGCATCGAGCAAATGAGATTGTACAGTCGGTTAGAGGGCGCCAGGATAGCGAATCGCGTCTTACCAGGTGTGGTCGGTCCTGCCCAGTGCAGTTAGGACCCTGGATTTGGTCCATTGATTGGTTGGTCCTACATTAGTTCCGAGCTTGGATGTGGTATTTGTTACGGCATTTTGGTATTGGCATATTTCGTGAGTCAAGTCAGTGAGTTGAGTCGGAGTCTTAAAGGGATCAAATTGTCAATCAGCAATCAAAGACTTAGAGAAGATTCAACAAGAGCTCAAGTTGACACTCAGTGTCTTGAGTCTTGAAGATTGAAGTTGAAGAATTGTGGATCAGTTACATCAATCTCAAGAAGAAAGTATTCAAAAGGATCAGGTATGTTTAACTAAATAATTGTGGTGATCCGAATACTTTCTTATAGTGTAGAAACACTTGGATGATTTTTTAATTGCATAAAAATCAAAAACTGGACATGGGACATGTTCAGGATCCGGATCAGACCTTGCAATCCGGATCCCGAAGGGTACTTGTTCATTGGCAATCTCAATCCGTATCCTAGGCCATTCCGATCCGGATCCCGAACATGGGACTTTGCTGAATTACATGAACGATCCGGATCGGACCTTGCAATCCGGATCCCGAACCCTTGGTTTTCTGGAATCGTCAATCTCGTTACGACGATCCGGATCGCAGTAAATCCGATCCGGATCGCCGTCCTGAAAATTTCCAGATAAGGTATGTTTTTGATTCTTATCTCTCTCCAAAGGTTTCTAAACTATAAATAGACATTTAGGGTTTCTCAAAAACGTGGGAGCTACGGCCGATCAATTTATAAAACACTTGAGAGCAACCCTAAAGGCTAGGTTTTTATCGATCTTCTTTATAGCCTCTTTTAGGTCAATTCGACGGTTCTTTCAAGAACATATCTTTTGTCGAATTGATCTAATCTTTGCTTAGAGATTTCTTCTACAGTTCCTCAATGAGAATCTAAGCAAAGGATCACCATCGAAGTCAATATTCTTATCGACTGAGTTTGCGTCGTGGATTCGACGTGGCATCGTGGATTCGGTGTGCTAAAGGCGTTTCGTGGATTCGAAACGTGTGCTCGTGGATTCGAGTGGCGTTCGTGGATTCGAACGTGTGCAGTGGACGTGCAAAATCGGTGGAGCGCGAGGTCCAAGAACTTGAAGGAGGGGTTAAATCCGTGGAGACGGTAATCACCTTGTTATTCTTCTTTTCTTAGGGATTGTTATTGCGTGGATATCCAACCGGTCAGCGCAAGGTCCGAAGAACCTGAAGGAGGGGTTTGAGTCCGTGGAGTCGGTAATCACCTTGTTATTCTTCTATTCTTATTGGATTGTTATTGCGTGTTGGTCCCATGGTTTTTCTCCTGGATTGGAGTTTCCACGTATATCTCGGTGTGCTGTTTTTATTTCCGCATTGGTTTTTATTTTGCACTGAGATTTGGTTTTATAAGTATTACACCTATTCACTCCCCCTCTAGTTGTTTGATAGTACCTATTTAGATCCTTGTGGATCCTATAAAAACCTACAGTATTGGATAGGGATTGGTTATCCCAGTGTTATGCTACCATGGATTGTGGAGAGAGGATGATGACCCTCCGTGGATTTGGTCAGGAGTATGTTTACAGAGGATGCCAGAGGACAGACAGGTTTGGGTTGTATTCCGCCAGTTGCTATTCGTGAGGCAGGTATCTATATGGAACCATACAGCCGAGGACTGTGCCCAGATAGTGATCAGGATCCGGTAGGGGCATTATGAGCTTACAGTGGGGTCAATTGGATTGACTAATGCCCTGCCGCCTTTACGATTTGAGGAATTGTGTGTTCCAGCGGTACTTGGATGGGTTGGTAGCGGTACACTTCAGAGATATTTGGATTTATTCCCGAAGTGACATAGAGCATGAGGAGCACTTGAGGATAGTGCTGCAACTTCCGAAGGAAAAGAAGTTATATGCCAAGTTGAGAAAGTGCGCATTTTGGACTTCGGAAGGTTCCGTGGTTAGGCCATGTGATTTCAGCTGCAGGAGTGACAGTGGACCCAACGAAGAGTTGTGGTGACCCCGATCCCCGTGTAGCTTCTCTCATGAACCGTGGTGTAGAACACCTAGTGTTGGTGTGTCTGGCCCATAGTGCATCAAAGGGATGCCACAGATGGACCCTGTGTGATATCCACAGCTGGATTGGCCTTCGGCTACATTTGCCGAATTTTCGAAATGGTTTTGGGCCAAACAGAGGTTGGATTTGGATTCAGCACGGAAAAACGCTTGAAAACGGCTATTTGCTTGTTTGTTTCTGAGTCCGGATGCCCAAAAAGGACTCCCGGAAGTTTTCGCTGAATTTCGAAGCATGGGAGGGGCCGTGGACCGCCGGCTGCCACGTGGCGGCTTGTTATTGGCCGGTCCGCAGCACTCGATCCACAAAGGGGCGCTGCTGGGTGCACGGACCCGGCGCATGGACACGTGGCGCCGCCTGATTGGCGGGCTCGTGATGCGCGGTCTACTGGGTGACGCGGCGGTGCATGGGCCAAGGCGGGTGGACACGTGGCAGTCCCCGGTGGGTCGGTGCACGTGGCGCGGTCCACGGAACCCGAAGTAGGGTGCGTGGACCGGGTGCAGGGGACACGTGTCGGCGTGCTACTCGCGGGCTCACGAGGCGCAGCGCACGGGGTCGCGGGCGGGCGCCTCGGGGCGCGTGCGTGGCAAGCGGTCAGGCTGCGCCTGCCCGCACGTGTGACCGTGACACTGTGCAGGCCAGGTGGCGCCCCGCCATTGGCGGGCGCCACCTACCCGTTTGACCGGGGAGGCGCCACGCGGCGGCACCACACGCGCCCCGCACGGCTGTTTGCTGTACGGGACACGTGTCGGCCACCGGGAGGGCCACGTGGCCACTCCTGGCGCGCCCCGCACAGCTGTTTGCTGTGCGGGTGACGTGGCGGCACGAGAAATTTCTGGGCGGCTACAGTGTTTCTCCTCTGCGCCCGGATTCGGGCGCCGGAATCTTCGGGAGCGCCCGAAACTTGGGACATGAATGGAATTTTTCCATTTGTTTGGTGCGGCCTATAAATAGCCCGAGCCGCCTTCTTTTGCTTTTTTTTGGCATTTCCGAGCTTCTAACCGACGAGAAGTCTTCAGCAAAGTTGATCCCAACGCAGTGCTGCATCCATCTGTCGATTTTGGGGATTTTACGTGGCACGTTTATCGAGGTTTCCATTTTCTTGGCGCGTCGCGATGTTCCTTCGCCGGTGTTTCTCCCGTCGTGTTTCGGTGCGCGAGCTCCCCCGGCCTACTCCGACCACCTTTTCGTGCGATTTTTTCGTTGTTGGATCCGCGACAGGTAAGGCTACGATTTTGGTTTGTTCCTCATTTTCTCATTTTGCGTTTTTCAAGGAGTTTTTCCATGCTCACTGGGACCTATTTTTGCTATGAGATTTTGTGAGGACAGCGCATTGTTTTGAGGAGATCTCCGCGCATGAGTGTCGGTGCAGGACGAGCTTATAGACTTTTTTCATCTACTCGACGCGAGGATCATCATAGTATTTTTCTTGGAATTTTTGGATACCTTCCCGAAGGTATACATTTTCCATTTCATCTGTGCGTGAGTTTACAGTTGTATGGTTTTGGAATTTTACGCACCGATACTGTGGAATTTGTAACTTGGCCTATGGTGCTCGAAATTGGGCGTGCAGGTACCCGTTTCGAAGCTATCGATGCGAGGAACGCTGTAGTATTTTTATGAGAATTTTTAGAGCCCTGCCTGCAGGTGAAAAATTGACATCTTTGCGGCTGAAATTTTAGACTGTAATACTTGGTTAAATTTTGGGATTAGTGTAATTTTAGCCTTGTGTTGCACCCAGGAGGGATTGCGAATCGTGCTGGACCCTTTGGACTTGGACTTGTTGCTCTCTTGGTATTCTTTAGCTGTGGGATTTTAGACAGTTAGCACCTTCAGGTGGGTGGCTTTGCTTTCAGGATCTATGGACTGTGCGCTAATTCTATTGATATAGAATCATGCATGATAGGGTTTGGACTGGGTAGCATGCTAGAATTTGAATGTTATTATTCTTTGTATTTATCTGATGATCGTATGATCTCTTCTGTTTCCTACCACCTGTTAAATATTTGTTATCTTGGAACCTGACCTAGCACCCCCGTCATATGTTGCATGTGTAACCAGACCAGTAGAAAACCCTCACTTGGGCTAGGGTTATTTATGTTTAGACATCCACACATTATGTTTCATTCCTGGACTTAGTGTTATCCTCGCCCGGGTAGTGGGCCGAGCGGTCGGGACTTCTTTTAGTGTGGGACTTCTTTTAGTGTGGGATGCATTTACACTCGTGCTTGGGAGCAGAGTGGAGTCTGGTAGATGTAGTGGATCGCTTGTCTGTACCGGGAACCGTTTGGGGTAAACGGTGGACCCGGGAGGTCTTGTTTTCCCCTGTTTGGGTTGTCGCCACTGTGTTAGTGGCAGTAGTTTACTAGTGATGGCCGGACCTAGAACCCTGAACCCTTTTCGACATACACATGATTTTAGTCTACCAATGTTTTCTTCCAAGCATCGAAGGGCCGCTAGAGTCTGTTCTTGTTTGATTGGACAAAGGCATCAGCCCTTCGGGGTTTGGGTAAATCACTTGTTTTTCTAACTTTTTTTCTAAAAAGAACTAAAAATCATTAAAAATGGATTTCTTCTCAAAACAAGATAGCTTTTCAAAAATGGTACTACTTTTAATCCTCACCCTGTGTGGGTTGAGTGAAAATGGCTTTCAATAACAAATGTCACCTTTTTCCTGTAAATATCCCCACTCGAAAGGATTCGAGTGGTCTAGGTTCTAGGGGTCGTTCCTTTGTCGGGACGAAAGCCACGGGGGCCGAGCCTGGAACCTGTTCTTGTTTGATAGGGTTGTAGGTGTAGGTCTCCCGGGACTTTCGGGCCCTGTTGGGGTCTTCTGCGTGTAGTACCGAGATTGTTGTGTTCCCGAACTATAAGGGGGTCGGGAACTTCGATAGGCAGAGCCTAGAGTCTGTTCTTGTTTGATAGGGTTCTTAGCACCGGCCTATCGGGTTTCCGAACCCTTATGGTGTCGGTCTTTCCTGTGAGTTTAGTGTTCTGTTGTGGGAGCCGTCTCGTGGACGGTGGCCCCCGGCTATGTGGTTTTTCAGCCTGTGAGTGAGCGTTGGTGTTGTTAGTCGATCTTGTGATCGTGGTTTGGACTATAGCCTGCATGAGCCATATTTGAGCTCGACAGAGATGCGCAGATACTTTTCTCGGTGGGGTCGCGCCCCTCGAGTGCCACTCCGGAGTTGGGCCTGTTACTTGCTATCGCGACTTGTCAACGCAGTCCCTCTGGCTGGCCCAGTTTTGGCAGTCACGGACTCCCTACGGTAGACCCGTCTTGTTGAGGATGTGCGGCAGTAGGTGGGCGCAGGTTTGACTGGACCCTATGCGGCAGTCAGTGTAGATTGGGTGACTGTACTTTGGGAGTTAGTAGATGCATCATGTTTCCATCTGTTCCACTTTTTGAGCATCTAGATAGAGGCATAGTAGCTGTAGAGTTACTTTTCCTGCCCTTTCATTTTAGTTTTATATTGTTACTTTATGCCTCTAGTAGACTTAGTGGGCAGACCGTCGGGCTTGTTGGCGGCACCCACTGAGAACTACTTGGGACGTAGTTCTCACACCCGTCGTGGTGTCTTTTCCCCAGGGACTTCTACTCCTGTTCCTGCTGCTCCAGTTGCTGATCCGGCTGATCGAGGTAAGGGAGTCGCGAGATAGATCCCTACCAGTCGTCGTCGTCCAGAGAGCAGATGTACCCCTTTACTTTTGAGAGTTCATGTTGAGAGACCCTTATAGTGAGGTATAGAGTTGTATTTTATTTTACTGCTTGAGAGATTTATGTGTTTTGGGGAGGATTTTGAGCTGTATATATTTTCATTTTCAGCAGTTTACTTTCAGCTCTGATATCTGTATAGTATAGTTGATCTTTTGCAGGTTAGTCGCTTCGTCTATACGGGGCCTCCTGTATGGGCGGCGGATCTGTTGGCGAGCCCGGGTCGCAGTTTCGACGCCGGGGCGTGACAGATTAGGTGGTATCAGAGCCTAGGTTGTAGGTCATTTTGGACTTAGAAACCTTAGGCTTGTGGTTGGACATTAGGATGACTACGTGAGAGTCGTGACTTTTAGCGAGAGTCCTGATTGAGTTTTATACCTCTCCCAAGGGACGGGATGAGTGATTGGCATGTTTATTCTCCTAAGCGATTATGTTGGCTGCAGACAACATAATGCTAGGGAATGGATGACATGTCTTAGACTTTCGCTGGATTGGGTCGCGTGTTGTTTGGTACTGTTCTGATGTTTGCATGTGTGTTGCAGGTGGGCACGATGCCTCCCCGACGCAGGGTACAGATGCGTTCTCAGCCTTCCCCCTCCGATGAGCCTGGGCAGGAGGAGCCAGCACAGGGTCAGCAGAGTAAGGTGCTGGAGCTTCGGGCTCAGATGGCCCAGTTGGCAGAGGCTGTTCGGCGCCAGGAGGAGGCTACACGGCGCCAGGAGAAGGCCATGGGTCGGATGATGCTTATGTTGGAGCAGAGGGTACAGGCAGTTGTAGCACCCCCAGGGAGTTTCCCCGCACCTTCGTCGCCAGCTGTGGCACCCCCAGTTATACCAGCAGTGCAGGTAGCCCCTATTGCACCAGATACCGGTAGACAGCCGTTCGGGACGGCAGGGCAGTTGACCCAGGCAGAGCAGCGAGAGGTGGTGGATTTGTTGTTGAGATTCTGTCAGTTTAACCCACCTCGTTTTTCGGGGCAGAGTTCGGAGCCGTGGGAGGCAGAGTCATGGATCACGGCTATGGAGCGCCATTTCGAGAGCTTATTTATCGAGGAGCAGTTTCAGGTTCTATTGGCGACTCACTTTTTGGAGCGCAATGCCGATGCCTGGTGGAGGCGTGTTCGACCAGTTGGTCCACCTGGGACCCAGCTGCTTACTTGGGCGGAGTTCCGCAGTCTACTTCTTGGAGCCTTTTTCCCGGAGAGCGTCAGGCAGAGGTTGGAGGAGCAGCTGAGGAATCTCCGACAGGGAGATCGGCCCGTGCATGAGTACATTGCAGAGTTGAACCAGTTGTTAGCTTGTGTACCGCACGTGGCTAGGGATGAGGCGCACCGGATCTACATGTTTGAGCGAGGACTGCGCCGTGATATCTACCAGTTTGTCCGCTCACAGAGATTGCAGACTCTGGATGCCTCTATGGAGCAGGCCCTCTATGTGGAGCACGGAGAGGCGGTTATGGTCGAGGTGGCCCCAGCTCCCGCAGGGATTTCGGGGGCGAAGCGCCCAGCACCGGAGGATGAGGGTCAGACGAGCCGGCAGGGACCTCCGAGACCTCCACGATCTCATCCTGAGGGTCGTGGGTTTCGTAGGCGCCGGAGATCAGGTGGGCCCCCGCAGCAGCAGCAGTACCGGCAGCAGCGACAGGAGCAGTGTGTCATTTGTGGCGGGCCTCATCCACCGTCGCAATGTGATCAGAGACAGGGGCGGTGTTTCCTCTGTGGAGTGTTGGGACATTTCCGCGCAGCTTACCCCCAGGCCATTTTGTCAGTGCGGCCGATTGCGACAGCACCCCCCTTGCCTATCTATGCAGCGGAAGCCCCTCCGGCACACCGTCAGCCAGAGTGGGCCACGACGTCGGGACAGACGGGACGACGATCTACAGCACCCAGTGGACGGGTTTATGCAGCCCTGGTGGAGGACACCCCGGCAGCGGATCATATCGCGGCAGGTATGATTTTATTTCTGTTAGCTGAGTTGAGCAATTCGATACCGCTGTATTCTTCTGCATTATTAGTAGAGCATCTGCATCGGCATCTTTGCATGGGTGTGGGTTAGGAATTTATACTACAGGTTTTAGCGATTGGATTCTTCCCTGTATCCTTCGAGTAGAGGAGGATTGCGGTGTATGATCAGTGCAGTTGAGACTTGGGACTTCACCTGCTGATGTGACGATTCAAGGACAGCTCCAGGACTTGGATTGAGCACACAGGTTGGACTGGTTGGTGCGGTGCCGTGCTACGACTGATAATGGAATGAGAACAGTTACCCTTCGGCGAGTTGGACAGGACGAGTTCATTTTTCTCGGGTTGCCGGCGTATCCTTCCAGCAGCATGGGCTTCAGCGACTGTGGACAGACGCCGCCTCGGGAGCAGTTGTGACGTTTAGGACTAGAGGTTGTGTCCTTAGGAGTCTCGGTTAGTGGTAGCTTTCATTTTTGTTGCCACAGCAGGAACGACACCAATACTTCTCTCCCTTTTCTCGCCTTTGTGCTGAAATTTACGAACAGGACGAAAACTTCGAAAGATTGCTCCAGAAATGGAGACAGTGCCCGAACCTGTTCTTGTTTGATTGGGGCGAAGGCACTGATCTTTCGAAATTTTCGGACTTTCCGCTAACTTCAGCTGTTTTCTAAATCGAGGGTTGGGGTTGATGATTTTCCTGCTGGTGGAGCCGTACCTTTCTTGTTAGTTTAGTCTTTGCGTTCTTTGGGTTGATTTGATTGTTTTAGTTTTGTTGTTGTTCTGTGTTTTAGTTTCGGGGACGAAACTTTCTTTTAGTAGGGGAGGATGTGGTGACCCCGATCCCCGTGTAGCTTCTCCCATGAACCGTGGTGTAGAACACCTAGTGTTGGTGTGTCTGGCCCATAGTGCATCAAAGGGATGCCACAGATGGACCCTGTGTGATATCCACAGCTGGATTGGCCTTCGGCTGCATTTGCCAAATTTTCGAAATGGTTTTGGGCCAAACAGAGGTAGGATTTGGATTCAGCACAGAAAAACGCTTGAAAACGGCTATTTGCTTGTTTGTTTCTGAGTCCGGATGCCCATAAACGGACTCCCGGAAGTTTTCGCTGAATTTCGGTGCATGGGAGGGGTCGTGGACCGCCGGCTGCCACGTGGCGGCTTGTTATTGGCCGGTCCGCAGCACTCGGTCCACAGAGGGGCGCGGCTGGGTGCACGGACCCGGCGCATGGACACGTGGCGCCGCCTGATTGGCGGGCTCGTGATGCGCGGTCTACTGGGTGGCGCGGCGGTGCATGGGCCAAGGCGGGTGGACACGTGGCAGTCCCCGGTTGGTCGGTGCACGCGGCGCGGTCCACGGAACCCGAAGTAGGGTGCGTGGACCGGGTGCAGGGGACACGTGTCGGCGTGCTACTGGCGGGCTCACGAGGCACGGCGCACAGGGTCGCGGGCGGGCGCCTCGGGGCGCGTGCGTGGCAGGTGGTCAGGCTGCGCCTGCCCGCACGTGTGACTGCGACACTGTGCAGGCCAGGTGGCGGGCGCCACCTACCCGTTTGACCGAGGAGGCGCCACGCGGCGGCACCACACGCATCCCGCACGGCTGTTTGCTGTGCGGGACACGTGTCGGCCACCGGGAGGGCCACGTGGCCACTCCCGGCGCGCCCCGCACAGCTGTTTGCTATGCGGGTGATGTGGCGGCACGGGAAATTTCCGGGCGGCTACAGTGTTTCTCCTCTGCGCCCGGATTCGGGCGCCGGAATCTTCGGGAGCGCCCGAAACTTGGGACATGAATGGAATTTTTCCATTTGTTTGGTGCGGCCTATAAATAGCCCGAGCCGCCTTCTTTTGCTTTTTTTTGGCATTTCCGAGCTTCTAACCGACGAGAAGTCTTCAGCAAAGTTGATCCCAACGCAGTGCTGCATCCATCTGTCGATTTCGGGGATTTTACGTGGCACGTTTATCGAGGTTTCCATTTTCTTGGCGCGTCGCAACGTTCCTTCGCCGGTGTTTCTCCCGTCGTGTTTCGGTGCGCGAGCTCCCCCGGCCTACTCCGACCACCTTTTCGTGCGATTTTTTCGTTGTTGGATCCGCGACAGGTAAGGCTACGATTTTGGTTTGTTCCTCATTTTCTCATTTTGCGTTTTTCGAGGAGTTTTTCCATGCTCACTGGGACCTATTTTTGCTCTGAGATTTTGTGAGGACAGCGCATTGTTTTGAGGAGATCTCCGCGCATGAGTGTCGGTGCAGGACGAGCTTATAGACTTTTTTCATCTACTCGACGCGAGGATCATCATAGTATTTTTCTTGGAATTTTTGGAGACCTTCCCGAAGGTATAAATTTTCCTTTTCATCAGTGCGAGAGTTTACAGTTGTATGGTTTTGGAATTTTGCGCACCGATACTGTGGAATTTGTAACTTGGCCTACGGTGCTCGGAATTGGGCGTGCAGGTACCCGTTTCGAAGCTATCGACGCGAGGAACTCTGTGGTATTTTTATCAGAATTTTTGGAGCCCTCTCTGCAGGTGAAAATTTGACATCTTTGCGGCTGAAATTTCAGACTGTAGTACTTGGTTAAATTTTGAGATTTAAGTGTAATTTTAGCCTTGTGTAGCACCCAGGAGGGATTGCGGATCGTGCTGGACCCTTTGGACTTGGAGTTGTTGCTCTCTTGGTATTCTTTAGCAGTGGGATTTTAGACAGTTGGCACCTTCAGGTGGGTGGCTTTGCTTTCAGGATCTATGGACTGTGCGCTAATTCTATTGATATAGAATCATGCATGATAGGGTTTGGACTGGGTAGCATGCTAGAATTTGAATGTTATTATTCTTTGTATTTATCTGATGATCGTATGATCTCTTCTGTTTCCTACCACCTGTTAAATATTTGTTATCTTGGAACCTGACCTAGCACCCCCGTCATATGTTGCATGTGTAACCAGACCAGTAGAAAACCCTCACTTGGGCTAGGGTTATTTATGTTTAGACATCCACACATTATGTTTCATTCCTGGACTTAGTGTTATCCTCGCCCGGGTAGTGGGCCGAGCGGTCGGGACTTCTTTTAGTGTGGGATGCATTTACACTCGTGCTTGGGAGCAGAGTGGAGTCTGGTAGATGTAGTGGATCGCTTGTCTGTACCGGGAACCGTTTGGGGTAAACGGCGGACCCGGGAGGTCTTGTTTTCCCCTGTTTGGGTTGTCGCCACTGTGTTAGTGGCAGTAGTTTACTAGTGTTAGCCGGACCTAGAACGAAGAACCCTTTTCGACATACACATGATTTTAGTCTACCAATGTTTTCTTCCAAGCATCGAAGGGCCGCTGGAGTCTGTTCTTGTTTGATTGGACAAAGGCATCAGCCTTTCGGGGTTTGGGTAAAACACTTATTTTTCTAACTTTTTTTCTAAAAAGAACTAAAAATCATTAAAAATGGATTTCTTCTCAAAACAAGATAGCTTTTCAAAAAGGGTACTACTTTTAATCCTCACCCTGTGTGGGTTGAGTGAAAATGGCTTTCAATAACAAATGTCACCATTTTCCTGTAAATATCCCCACTCGAAAGGATTCGAGTGGTCTGGGTTCTAGGGGCCGTTCCTTTGTCGGGACGAAAGCCACGGGGGCCGAGCCTGGAACCTGTTCTTGTTTGATAGGGTTGTAGGTGTAGGTCTCCCGGGACTTTCGGGCCCTGTTGGTGTCTTCAGCGTGTAGTACCGAGATTATTGTGTTCCCGAACTATAAGGGGGTCGGGAACTTCGATAGGCGGAGCCTAGAGTCTGTTCTTGTTTGATAGGGTTCTTAGCACCGGCCTATCGGGTTTCCGAACCCTTATGGTGTCGGTCTTTCCTGTGAGTTTAGTGTTCTGTTGTGGGAGCCGTCTGGTGGACGGTGGCCCCCGGCTGTGTGGTTTTCCAGCCTGTGAGTGAGCGTTGGTGTTGTTAGTCGATCTTGTGATCGTGGTTTGGACTATAGCCTGCATGAGCCATATTTGAGCTCGACAGAGATGCGCAGATACTTTCCTCGGTGGGGTCGCGCCCCTCGAGTGCCACTCCGGAGTTGGGCCTGTTACTTGCTATCGCGACTTGTCGACGCAGTCCCTCTGGCTGGCCCAGTTTTGGCAGTCACGGACACCCTACGGTAGACCCGTCCTGTTGAGGGTGTGCGGCAGTAGGTGGGCGCAGGTTTGACTGGACCCTATGCGGCAGTCAGTGTAGATTGGGTGACTGTACTTTGGGAGTTATTAGATGCATCATGTTTCCATCTGTTCCACTTTTTGAGCATCTAGATAGAGGCATAGTAGCTGTAGAGTTACTTTTCCTGCCCTTTCATTTCAGTTTTATATTGTTACTTTATGCCTCTAGTAGACTTAGTGGGCAGACCGTCGGGCTTGTTGGCGGCACCCACTGAGAACTACTTGGGACGTAGTTCTCACACCCGTCGTGGTGTCTTTTCCCCAGGGACTTCTACTCCTGTTCCTGCTGCTCCAGTTGCTGATCCGGCTGATCGAGGTAAGGGAGTCGCGAGATAGATCCCTACCAGTCGTCGTCGTCCAGAGAGTTGATGTACCCCTTTACTTTTGAGAGTTCATGTTGAGAGACCCTTGTAGTGAGGTATAGAGTTGTATTTTATTTTACTGCTTGAGAGATTTATGTGTTTTGGGGAGGATTTTGAGTTGTATATATTTTTATTTTCAGCAGTTTACTTTCAGCTCTTATATCTGTATAGTATAGTTGATCTTTTGCAGGTTAGTCGCTTCGTCTATACGGGGCCTCCCGTATGAGCGGCGGATCTGTTGGCGAGCCCGGGTCGCAGTTTCGACGCCGGGGCGTGACAAGAGTGATGCCGTTCGGGATTAGCCTAGGCCTACGATAGTGACAGAGGTCCAAAGCTTTTGGACTAAGCAGTGCCAGAGTAGCTTCGACGAGTTAAAGCCGAGGATAATGTCAGCATCAATGTGGATGATTGCCTGTGATAGAGAGGGATTGAGTTATCTATCGACCCTGTGAATCCGAAGTACTTGGAGACTTAGAAGGAGTTTAATTGAGGCAATGCCGGTGGATAGAGCTATTGAAGAGGTATGATTTGAGCTTATAGTATTATCTCGGCGAGGATATTATGGTCATGGACGCCTTGACTAGGCGAGCAGTGCAACCTTGGAATGAGGTAACCGTTCAGTGGATGCCACTTTTTGGAACTTTGGAACTAGGGTGTTAGCCGCAACAGGAATAACTCCAATGCCCCTCTCCCCTTTTTCTATTTATGCCGAGGCTTGACGAACTGATCGACGATTTCGAAAGGATGCTGCAGAAATTGAGAAGGTGCCGGAGCCTGTTCTTGTTTGATTGGGGTGAAGGCACTAGCCATTCGAGGTTCTCGAACTTTTCGCCGTTCCCGGCTGGTTTTCAAAATTGAGAGTTGGGGGTTGGGGATTGTTCCTGATGTTGGGTTCCTTTCTCTGTTGATGGATGCGAGAGTGTATTTGATGAGTTTTGAGCAGTGGGTTGCTGTAGGGGCAGCAAAAGAGTTATTATTTGTCCTGAGGAATGTATGGATTTGATCCCTCGCATGTTTGGAGTTCATTTCCTTGGAGTTGGTTGAGGATTTGAGTTATCAGGAGCAGCCGATGCAAATTCTTGCTCGTGAAGCTAAAGAATTGTGCAGTCGGGTTATACCATTGGTGAAGCTATTTGATGAGAGAAAGGCCACTTGAGAGCCTGAGGATGAGTTGAGGATCTCCTATCCCCATTTGATTGAGACACCCTCCTGAGTTATGGATTTTTTTTTTTTAGTTTCGAGGACGAAACTCCTTTAAGGAGGGGAGGATATAAAGTACCGGGACTTTGTATAGTGCACCGACTCCGCAAGATAGCGTGGTGCGGGGAAATCGCGTGGAGCATGTTTCATTTATGTGTACAGATGAGTTCGGGTTGATTCGGATCGACGCAGAACCCTTTGGGTTGAAAAGTGAGTTAGCAGCGTCGAAATTTGGAAGCTCCAGCTTGTTGTAGTAATCTGGGACATTGCGTACCGGAACGCAAGTGTTGGTACTGGAACCAAATGCTTTGGAGAAAAACCGAAGAGAGTTCGGTTGAGGAAAATGTGGAAAATTTTCTAAGTCCCTGGGTACCAGTACTGCGCAGTGCGTACCGGTACCCCATGTGCATTTTGGCTTGAGTACCGTAACGCGGGAGCAGGTACCGGTACTCAATGATGGATTCATCAGAGTTGGTTCTCGGTTTGAGATTTTTGAGCTTGGGTACCGGTACAGGGACCCGAGTACCGGTACTCAGCCTCCAGATCTTGGAGGCAGTGAGGGTAAAAGTGTAAATTCACTTCCCACCTCCCCCTTTGCCTATTTATACGGACCCTCCTCCTCCTCTTTTCCTGTAGGATACAAGCAGAGAAAGAGAAAGAACGAGAGGGAGAAGGAGCGAAAGAAGAGATTGAGTGTGAGCGTGAGGGAGAGCTCGGTTGGAGCTCGCGCGCGTGGACGCAATACGGAGGTGAGTACCGTTCTTTTTCCGAGTTTTCGGATTTTCTCGGATTTTGGATTATGGACAGAGGATTGGGTTTTGGAGCTTGAAATGGATTTTTATCCATCTTCTTTTCTTCCCTGTGTTGTGTGGAGCAGCCAAGTGTTGCGCGTG
Organism: Tillandsia leiboldiana; assembly: GCA_029204045.2. Classification (NCBI taxonomy): domain Eukaryota; kingdom Viridiplantae; phylum Streptophyta; class Magnoliopsida; order Poales; family Bromeliaceae; genus Tillandsia; species Tillandsia leiboldiana. The sequence goes on from CM055065.1 coordinate 32,318,472, forward strand.
CCGCGGAGGAGCGCGCGTGAGGGCCCTGCGCACTGTGCGGAGCCGCGGAGGCGCGCGGGCTGGGTGCGCAGGCGGGTTGACGGAGCGCTGCGGTTTTGACCCGAGTACAGATGGAGACCTTGGTTGAGGCCTTATGACTGAGCAGAGTGCTCCAGTGTGATTTTGGGACGCGCGGTGGAGTTGCGCGCGACCGAGAGCCAAGTTGCCGTTTTGGGCAGATTTTGACAGTGAGCGGGTCCGCGCTTCGCCGATTTCAGCGTTGCCTGTGGAAAGCGATCCAAGTTGGTTGGAAATTCTTCAAGATGTATGGAATGCCTTCTAATGCTATTGTATGCATGTTTAGCATGTCTAGCTTGATTATTATTATAGCTGGTAAATCTGATAGTTGCCTAAAAAATTGTAGGAAGACATTCCTGAGCCCCAGATATTTTTAGCATGATCTAGAGACGATTTGACACTAGACTGTATATTTTCTTGACATTCGGGATGCATCTGGACCTTCATAAAATTTCTATAACCGATTTTAAGTTAAACTCTATTTTTAAAGTGTTTTAAAATATCGAGAGCATTATGGATGGTCCAGGTAGTTCGGGTTGCATGTATCCTCGTGCCAGGGGGGGCCGAGTGGATTTTTAGAGTTTTGTGAGATGAGTTTCTAGTGTCATGAGAGATTGGGCATATGTTTCACTTCAGGGGCGGAAGCTACGGGCGGCTGTGCCTGCAGCCTGTTCTTGTTTGATTTGGGTTGTGGGCGTCAGTCTTTCGGAATTTCCGGGCCTCTTATGTGAGAGATTGAGGACTGATTTCATTGTTGGGGCGGAAGCTACGAGCGGCTATGTAGAGTACCGAGACTTCGTATAGCGCGCCGACCTCGCAATGATGGCGTGGTGCGGGGAAATTGCTTTGGACGTGTTCCATTTGTGTTTACAGATGAGTTCGGGTTGATTCGGATCAACGCGAAAGCCCCAGCTTGAACCGGAGTTCCGGGCTTTGTGCGCCGTTAGAGGACCGGTTTTGTAGAGCCTCGACTCCACAGTGTGCACAGAAAAAATTGGAAAATGTTTGGAACAAGTGTAATTTCATATTACAGCGGAGTTTAGGAGGTTCCGGATTGATGCGGAGGCCCCGAAGGCAAAAAGTGAGTTGGAGTTGGCAATTATGGGAGCCGATTTTTGGATTGAGCATATCGACTCTACAGTTGAGCTTTTTGAGTGGGGAAAGCTTTGGACATGTGTATTTTCAGATTACAGCGGAGTTCGGGAGGTTTCGGACTGGTGCGGAGGCTCCGAGGGCAAAAGGTGAGTTTTAGTTGACTAAAAAGGGATTAAATAATTAATTTAATTAATTAGTGTTAATCTTCTTGGAGTTTAAGAGTGAAAGAAATTAGAAAAGGAGAAAGAAGAGAGAGAGGGTGTTGGTTTGGATAAGTTGTTGGTGTTGGAGGGCTTTTGGGTTTTTTTGTTTTTCCCCTGCACCATGCACCTTGCACCAAGCACCTCTAATTAAGCCCTTAATTAGCACCTTGCCACATCATCATCCTCTCCCCTGAATCAAACAGAGGATTTGTCACGCCCCGGGGGTTTCGTTAAGCGGAAGACGACCACCGAAAAGAGTTGAATTGCGTATAATTTTTTTTGAAGCCAATCTCCACCGGTGCGTGCCCAGACCCGCCGCATATACAAATTCACTCTGCAAACGGACAGAGTCTCCTTTGTATATGCACGGCGTCCTGACTACAACAACCATACAATCATCACTTTAACCACGCTAGTTCAACAGTCGAATACATACAATCACAGATTTTTGTAACGTCTTACCCTCCTGCTAATAAAGATTTTGTTTGAAGTAATTGATGAAACGGGTTTACTTAAGTGGATAATTTTGAGGTGCGGGTATTTTTCTGCGATAGAGCTCGGAAAACGGAGAACGACGGTGCGATCGGATCCGGATTCCGACTTACGGAACCCCCAGAAAGGGGTGAAAAGGATCGCAATAGCCAGGGGGTGCATCGAAATCCGTGTAAGTGATTTTGCATGCTTTCCGAGGAAATAAGGGATTATCTTTAAAGAATTATCTTTAAAGAATTATCCCGAAGGATTATCTGTGAGTAATTAATTAATTAATTAATTAATTAATTAGAGTTCAAAAATATCCGAGGTGGATTTTGACGGTACGTACATACGAAAAGGGAAAAGAAAAGAAATAAATTAATAACGAGATTTAATTATTCCCCGTATACCTAAAGGAAACCCTAGTCTTAAAAGATCGCCTCCTCAAATCCTTCCCTTTGTGCGTGCCGAAAACCAAACGAAACCCTGGTTTGAAAAGAGAGAAAGGAGAAAAGAGAAAAGAAAAGAAAACCCTAACCGGGGGAAAAAGAAATAGAGAAGAAAGAAGCGGAGGAACCCGATCACCCCGATCGACGTGCCGGAGACCGGAGAACGAGACATCACCGCCAACGGAGGGCGGATCCGGATTCTCACTACCGCAAAGAACGGAGATCGGGATCGCGTTGCCACCTCCATCGGAAAAAGGTTAGGAATCGTTATTTCTCTCCTTCCTCGGTTTAATCATGGGTTTTTCCGTGTTCTTTAGAGATAGGTTTAATCGGTATATTGATCACGGGTTTTTGATTGATTTTGATCGGTGATTTGTTTGTGTTTTGACCGAGTTTAACCAATGGGTTTTAATCGGTCTTGATCGGAGGTTTGATCGGGTTACCGATCGACGTTTTCTTCGGCCTCCGATCAATGTTTTTTGTCGGAGCGATCCGGGATTTTTGTTCGGGTTATTTTGCGTGTTTCGTCGGAGCATGGGGGAGTTAACGGGAGGCCGCCGCCGCCGTTGTTAAACGGGAGGCCGCCGCCGTCGTTACCATGTTCGCGGGGTCGTCGCCGGACCCGCGCGGGGGCAAAAAAGGAGAAAACAACGCGAAATGGGGAGTTATTGTTCACCCCGTACGGACCAAAAGCTGCGCGGTCCACAGGCCGGGCGTTCACCCGGCGCACGCCCCCACGCCCTGGAGGCGCGGACCGGGTGCACGGCCGCGTGCGCCAGACCGGCCCGCAGCTGCGTGGTCCACACGCCAGGCGTGCACCCGGCGCACGCCTTCGCGGCCTGGGGGCGCAGACCCGGCGCACGGCCGCGTGCGCCAGCCCAGCCCGCAAGCGCGGTGCACGCCTGGGCGTGCACCCGGTGCTGCCGCCGCGGCCGGGAACAGGTGAACCCGGCACGCGCTTCTTGCCGTGCGCGGCCCGGCCCAAGGCTGTGCGGTCTACCGCACAGCGCGTGTCACGCCCCGGGGTCGAAACTGCGACCCGGGCTCGCCAACAGATCCGCCACCTATGCCAAACCCGCATAGGCGAAGCGTCCTACCTGCAAAAAGAACTACAGCTAACAGATATCAGAGCTAAAGATAAAACTGCTATAGAAATAAAATCAACCACTGTACAACTGAAGATAAAACAACAAGGTCCATCTCCCAAAAAAATGATGATCATATAATAACCTCGAGTACAAAACTCATAGCTCAACAGGGAGATATCTCAAATAAAACATCAGTGTACAAGCTCTCAATACATCATATCCTCACTACATCAGTCTCTCAAAAGAGGAAATAAAAACCAATCTACCTACTATACTGAAGATCTCCTCCAAAGGGGGTACCGCTACTCTCCAAAGATGGGTCTGGATCTAGCTCGCTACTCCCTCACCACGCACAGCAACCACAGAACGGCAACACCCGCCAAGACTCTGCAAAACAAAGGAGAGAAAGGACAAAAAGGGGGAAAAACCCCCGACGGGCGTGAGAACTACGCAAAAAGGGAGTTCTCAGTGGGTATCGCCACTAGGCCCGACGATCTGCCCACCAAGACCACTAGAGGCAAAAATAACTAATGCAGTAAGACTTAAAGCAGAAGCAGAAGACACTCTACGGCTACCATGCCTCTATCTGAATGCTCAAATGGGGAAACTCTGATAAATATATGCAACACTCGCACACGAGGTGCTCAATCGACCCAATCGAGCTGACTGCCACATCGGGTCCAGTCAAACCTGCGCCCACCTACAACCACCTCCCGCGGACGGGCAGGAATTACGTAGGGCGTCCAAACGGACTAACTCGCTATTGAGTAGTGGCTCATGCAGGCTATAGTCATAATCCATGCTCTCTCTCTCAGAACGGATAGACTCAAGATGCTCAACCTCTCACACAATGGTCAAAGAACTCACAACGACCACGGGACCACCGTCAAACCCCGAACGGTTCCCAACAATACTATCACTGGTCTAAACACAGCTACTAGACTCCACTCGGTCCCCCAGGCACGAGTGTAACAAAAAGTATCTGCCTGAATAAACCCAATCGATAGACCAGTAATCACTTGTACTGCCTGCTCTGCTGTCGAACTCAAGAACCCCGCCTGGTGCCCGGCGCTCACACCGTGGAAAGCCTACTCCGGAGTGGCACTCGAGGGGAGCGACCCACACGAGTAAAGTATCACTGTATCAAGCATCACTGTATCAAGTATCACGGTATCGAGTATCTCTGTAACCACTGTCTCATAATAGCAGGACTGGATCAAGACTATGATCAAAGTGGGAAACTCCGTCCACTAACAAAACCCCGATCTGATGCAATAGTCAACATCCGGTCAACCGCCCAAAGTCCGCGGTCACCGCAATAACCAACAACCCACAATTGGGTAAAATAATCAAGATCCGGTCAACCGCCTACTGTCCGCGGTTGCCGCAATAACCCACAACCCAACATCAAGCACACCCTGTCTCTGACCCGAAGGTCCCAGCTACACTATCCCAAACCTCTGCTCGAACCCGAGCAACATGACTCAAAAGTCTAAATAAAAAGGAGAAAGAAAGCAATCATGGTTTCTCCTAAGTCAAATTCCAATATGTAGTGCAGCAGTAAAAGATGGCCTAACTATATGTCCATACACATATGTCCATACAAGCATGCATTTGTCCTCAAGAAGAATAAAGAAAATAAACCTCATGCCGAAAGTATCAATGACCATACCTGTCCATAATTCTCAATCCATAATGGCTCCTCAGAGTAGAACCTGCACATAACTACATAATCCTATCCCAATGCATAAACCATCCTCATAAAAGGTTATGTGCTAATATGGCATGATAATTAATCATATATGGTATCCTTGCCTTAGATAAGCTTCCACTAATCATCAACATGACTATTTGATTAATACCATTGTCATACTGTGAATAATTCACTTGCAATTTCCATAAAATCCTCATTGTTAAACTTACCGATCAATCCCAGCTATTGTACCATTCACCTGCATGCAATGCTAACATATGAAAATTTAGAGAACCGTCCACCGGTTCCGGGAATAAGGCACCCACCTGAAAAGCTGACTGTTCAAAGCCCAACAGCTGAAAACACCAGATAACTCTAATCCCTTGCTCCAATAAGTTCAGCACACCCGTAACTCTCCTGGCACAATACAAAGTCCACTATTACACATACATTCCAAAAGCTGCTCTCACACACACATACCACAACAGTCCCTGAAATGCTTAATTTTTACCTGCAGCAAGAGCCCAGAAAATTCCCAGAAAAATATCACCGCGATCCTCGCGTCGATAGCTTCGCAACGGTAGCTTGCACGCCCAAATCTGAGTTCGGTAAGCCAAGATAAAAAATTCGGCAAGGGGGTACACTCATCCAAAAATCTGTGTTAAAACTGCACACTGTTCACTGAGAAAACAGTAATTTTCACCTCGAAATAAATCTCACAAAAATCCAATAAAAATACGAGCGCGTTCCTTGCGATCCATAGATGAAAAAGTTGTATAATCTCGTTTCCGTCAGACGCTCGTGTGCAAAGATATGGCCAAAATACCCCGCTGCTGTCAAGGAAGTCCACACAGAAAATGGGGTTACAGTTTGCCTCGGGATCCGTGCCAAAAACTCGAAACGGGAAAGTGCGACCAAAACGAAAGATGAAGTCCTACCTCTTAGGAGTCTGCCGGCGCAAGAATCACAGCAAAGTGAGCTCGGGGTAGCCCAGGGGAGCCAAAACACTGTCGCTGCGCCGAAGAAGAACACTAGAAAGCAACATCGCGCCGCACCGTAAAATGGGGAACCTCAGGATTCGTGCCTCCTAAAATCCTAGAACTTGGTAGGAAGATCAAGCACTTAGAGGTGAAAAACTTTGCTTAAGGGAGCTCGGGCAGAGGAGGTGTGGTTTGGGAGAAAAAAGCCCAAAACAGAGGCTCGGGCTGCCTTTAAATAGGCTGAGGAAACAATTGGGATAATTCCCACTAAGTCCGGGTTTTCGGGCGCCCGGAAACTTCCGGGCGCGCACAGTGCGGCCCGGCCCAGAACTTTCGGGCGCGCACAGTGCGGCCCGGTCCACCACACAGCCCAGTCCACTACTCCCCCGGGCCCCACTGCACCCGGTGCACCTGCGCCCGCAAATGGCGACGCGACACGTGGCCCGGCAACCCGTGCACCGCGCACGTCGCGCCGTGGACCGCGCACGTCGCGGCTGACCCGGGCCCGTACGGCCACCTGCCCCGCCGTACGGCCACCTGCCCCGGTCAATCAACTCCACCGATTGCGTGGACCGGGAGCACAACACCGGACCAACTACCTCACGCCACGTGTCCACCCGGTCTACCGTGCACCCGGGCCCAAATTCAGTGGACCGCGCCTGCTGCACCGGCCAACCGGAGAGCGCCACGTGGCCCGCCCCCGGTGCACGACCTCCGCGGTGGACCGCGCGCCTGCCCGCGCGCCCGGGCGCCTGCCCGCGCCCTGCCCGAGCCGCGTGCCGCCGCGTGCCGCCCGCCCGAGGCCGCGCCGCCGCCCGCCGGCGCCGCCCGCCGCCGCCGGCGACTGCCGGAGATACTGTTCGGGCATGAACAGTATCCGCCAACCCAAAAACATCAAGCAAATAGCCCATCTTGATCGTTTTCGCGCGCTGATTCCAAAAACGACGTCCATTTTGCCAAATTCCAATCCTATAATTTGCCGGAGGCTCCCGGAAAGGTATTTTTAATCCGAATTCCGCGCCGAGCCTAAATTTGATATCCACTCTGCGCGTAAACTCTTCTAAACATCCGACGGGGTCCCCCGATTACCCACGTGATCCATTTTAAGCCTCGAGTCCATCTCTTGTGTCCAAATGGGCGCTGCGAACACCGCCGACATGCCACGTAGGCTTCCAGAAGCTGCTGGTCACACTGTAGAAGCCCTGCAAAGATCCGGGTCACCACATCCTCCCCCACTAAAAGAAAGTTTCGTCCTCGAAACTAAGGCAACTCCCAAGGAGTCTCAGAAACCAGGGGTCAATAATCAACACCGCCGTCTCCAGCTCCCAAGTCACCTATCACTCCCCGTGGTTACTCCTCAGCAACAACAACAGCAACAACCAGTACGGCATAGCCCGATTGCGCAATTCCCTCACCTCACGAGTCGGAATTCGCAACGGGCGTCCCTCGTACTCCAAACTCTCACAGACCCCAAAAGGAACGAGTCAATCACGGCGAGGGGTCCAAAACATAACACTCTTGAGCTGAGACGCAGAAAAACCTCCAAACTCCAACAAAAGACTGGGGGAAAGGAACGAACAGCCTGAGTAACATGCTCTAAAATCACTCCCAAGAGCCAGCTCAACCAAAGCGACCCGAATCACATCCACACAAACACCTACACAGAAAAGGGGCCCAAACAAGCAGGGGTTCACACTCGGTCGCCCTCAAAACTCAACCACCTAAGTGGATTGCTCAGCCGCAGCCTCTCATCAAAAGGGATCCTCTAGGACACAAACTCAAACTCTGTACACCAGAATGGCCCCACACAGTGCCAGCTATGGAACCGTCAAACTCGACTCCCAAATAGCTCTTCTGCTCCAGGCATCCGCCACCACAGTGGCTCTGTCGGGGTGATACTGGATGCTCACAAAATCCAATGGTGGCTCTACAGCCACTATGGGAGGTATCACTATAACTCACAAATCCATCTCCCACCACTGACTAGGTTAGAATCGGCGCTGGTACCAATCTCATCACCCGGTCATCAAGCTCTGCTGGCACTATCCAGTCCAAAAACTCCTCACCCCAACAATGACCGTCGATCTCGGCCAGTCTTAAATAGCATCCACTTTGGCCGAATTCCACCGCCGCCCCTTCGGCTAGAATAAGTAATCCAGGAAGATATGCTCTCGAATCTAAAACTTGCACCACAACGACTTGGCAAAAAGCTTCTTCCCCACAGACCTTGTCACACCATATACAAATGCTGCACAAGCTCTAAATCACTCAGGGAGGGGGTAAAATCAAAATATCCCTGGAGGATGCCGCTAACCAACCGTTCAAGGCCAACAGAAATACAAAATTCCTCAATCTAGAGGCAACAGGGCATTAGTCAATCCATTGGCTTCACTGTACTCGTAATGCCCCTACCGTGTCCTGAACACCATCTAAACAAAGCCCTCAGTTGAAATTCCATATTGGTGCAAGCATCATACAATGACTGCCGGAATATAGCTCCTTCAAAAGGTTCTAAATAATACCTGGACTTGCCTGGACTCCAATCCCAAAGGGCTCTCACCGTCGTGTATCAACGACGTGGCACTAGGTCAAACAGACCCTCTATCCATCAAATCCACGCACCTAAGAAATCAACTCTCGCAGCTCTAAAGGCGATATCCAATGAGGGGCTATTGAAGTTGGCGCGGTTTCCAGAATCACGTCAATCGCAATCTTAATCTTCCTAACAGGCGGCATAATCATCAACTCGAGTGGACTCACACCCGGGATTCCGCAGTAATAGAAATATCCTTTGGTCCCGGCGCCACCACAAGCTCCTCTCACACAGTCGCTAAACCCTGTGTGCTCGAACAATCTCCCCATAACAAGCCTCCTTTGTCTGCCTCGCAAAAGTCACAATCAGCACCCTCTCTGCACTTAACCATCCAGTGGTGCCGTGCCAACCATTCCCAAGCACTGGGTCAAAACATCAAACTGCCACCCATATCAAAAGGTTTGCCGGTATAACTCATGGTCTCAACGACACTGAACATAATCCACAAGCCTCCTTCACATGCACAACACCGATGGTATCCTGTACCTCTAGTGCACGTGGTAACAACTCTGCCTCTAGTCCATGCCGGAATGCAAAGTGCACTAACTCCGACTACTGTGATGAAATCACACCTGCGACAACCTGATCCACTGCCGTGGCGCCCTCCAACCAGGCGGCACAAACTCATCCACACGATGCAAGCGGTTGTCGCTTAGTCCACCCGAAAATATCCAATCAATCACAAGGGAGCACGACCTCTGTCTCTGCTCACGCTGAGATGCCGAACGTGGTCTCTCGCAAACAACCAATCCACGCTACCGCTGCGCCACTCTGATAAAATGGCTGTTGCTGTCATCGGGGTCCACCCAACCCCTGACGTCTCAGAAATCCACTTGGGTATCATCGTCATACGACCAAGCACGATTGATTCATGTAATTCCTTATACAATTATCCTTACTAAGCTCACCCCTCAATCACATATAAAGCACCCCAAACATGCCAGTTATCAATCACACAGGGTAACATCCCCCTTGGGTAAGCTTTACATTAACCATCCACAAGGATATCCACCACCCAGGAAAGCAAAACGAAAATGCCTCTGCCTGCCGATCTGTCCTCCATCACCTAGCGCCAAGCGCCTCCCTCCAGAACTCGCCTCTAGCGGCAGATCCCCATCCAAGGAACTGCAGTGTCCAGCTCCAAACACAATGCCTACTCCGACGAGGCATCCACAGTCCAAAACCCGAACAGGAGGGACCGAAAAGAAACTAAGGAGTATTCTGGCGCAATCCACTCCCAATCTCACTTATCCTATGTGCCTCGTCCCTCTAAACCTGGAGCGCCAGTTCAACAACTGCATAAACTCTCTAGCACAGGGAGGCTCTCAATTGATCACTCCATCACCCCCAACCACGACTCTGCCTCCAAAGGCTTCAAACTCAATCTTACGAGTCGGGGTGGTTCATCTGCCAATCTGGCTTGCAAAATCAAACATGCCCCACAGCTCCTCTGCTGTCAACCATCCACCCTACCTCAGTGCCTTGGCACTAAACATTGGCACGGAGGGGGCCACTCACTCCATGGGCGCTACAGATATCCCTGCCGCTGAGGATACTACATCCTGGTGGTCTCAGAAGAAAAGTACTGTCGGGCTGCCCACTGCTCTGACAACTGCGTCACCAAACTAGCTGCTCACTCTGCCGCTGATATGCCTCTGACAATCCTGTCATCTGGGTCCGGAGTTCTCTGACCTCAATCCGGGTATCCGGCCCAAAACCAACCGCCTCAAGCTCAACTGCCATGACAGGATGCACCAGGGTCCCAAACACAGCGTCGGGGAGACACTGCTCGCCACGACGAAACCGCAAATCAGCACACAACAACGCTCGACCCAATCCGGCGAAAGTCTAGAGCATGTTACCCATTCCACAGCGTTATGTTGTCTGTAGCCAACATAACTACTTAGGAGAATAAACATGCCAATCACTCATCCCGTCCCGCGGGAGAGGTGTAAAACTCAATCAGGACTCTCGCTACAAATCACGACTCTCACGAAGTCATCCTAGGGTCCAACCACAAGCCTAGGGTTTCTAAGTCCACCATGACCTGCAACCTAGGCTCTGATACCACCTAATCTGTCACGCCCCGGGGTCGAAACTGCGACCCGGGCTCGCCAACAGATCCGCCACCTATGCCAAACCCGCATAGGCGAAGCGTCCTACCTGCAAAAAGAACTACAGCTAACAGATATCAGAGCTAAAGATAAAACTGCTATAGAAATAAAATCAACCACTGTACAACTGAAGATAAAACAACAAGGTCCATCTCCCAAAAAAATGATGATCATATAATAACCTCGAGTACAAAACTCATAGCTCAACAGGAAGATATCTCAAATAAAACATCAGTGTACAAGCTCTCAATACATCATATCCTCACTACATCAGTCTCTCAAAAGAGGAAATAAATACCAATCTACCGACTATACTGAAGATCTCCTCCAAAGGGGGTACCGCTACTCTCCAAAGATGGGTCTGGATCTAGCTCGCTACTCCCTCACCACGCACAGCAACCACAGAACGGCAACACCCGCCAAGACTCTGCAAAACAAAGGAGAGAAAGGACAAAAAGGGGGAAAAACCCCCGACGGGCGTGAGAACTACGCAAAAAGGGAGTTCTCAGTGGGTTTCGCCACTAGGCCCGACGATCTGCCCACCAAGACCACTAGAGGCAAAAGATAACTAATGCAGTAAGACTTAAAACAGAAGCAGAAGACACTCTAACGGCTACCATGCCTCTATCTGAATGCTCAAATGGGGAAACTTTGATAAATATATGCAACACTCGCACACGAGGTGCTCAATCGACCCAATCGAGCTGACTGCCACATCGGGTCCAGTCAAACCTGCGCCCACCTACAACCACCTCCCGCGGACGGGCAGGAATTACGTAGGGCGTCCAAACGGACTAACTCGCTATTGAGTAGTGGCTCATGCAGGCTATAGTCATAATCCATGCTCTCTCTCTCAGAACGGATAGACTCAAGATGCTCAACCTCTCACACAATGGTCAAAGAACTCACAACGACCACGGGACCACCGTCAAACCCCGAACGGTTCCGAACAATACTAGCACTGGTCTAAACACAGCTACTAGACTCCACTCGGTCCCCCAGGCACGAGTGTACAAAAAGTATCTGCCTGAATAAACCCAATCGATAGACCAGTAATCACTGGTACTGCCTGCTCTGCTGTCGAACTCAAGAACCCCGCCTGGTGCCCGGCGCTCACACCGTGGAAAGCCTACTCCGGAGTGGCACTCGAGGGGAGCGACCCACACGAGTAAAGTATCACTGTATCAAGCATCACTGTATCAAGTATCACGGTATCGAGTATCTCTGTAACCACTGTCTCATAATAGCAGGACTGGATCAAGACTATGATCAAAGTGGGAAACTCCGTCCACTAACAAAACCCCGATCTGATGCAATAGTCAACATCCGGTCAACCGCCCAAAGTCCGCGGTCACCGCATAACCCACAACCCACAATTGGGTAAATAATCAAGATCCGGTCAACCGCCTACTGTCCGCGGTTGCCGCAATAATCCACAACCCAACATCAAGCACACCCTGTCTCTGACCCGAAGGTCCCAGCTACACTATCCCAAACTCTCTGCTCGAACCCGAGCACATGACTCAAAGTCTAAATAAAAAGGAGAAAGAAAGCAATCATGGTTTCTCCTAAGTCAAATTCCAATATGTAGTGCAGCAGTAAAAGATGGCCTAACTATATGTCCATACACATATGTCCATACAAGCATGCATTTGTCCTCAAGAAGAATAAAGAAAATAAACCTCATGCCGAAAGTATCAATGACCATACCTGTCCATAATTCTCAATCCATAATGGCTCCTCAGAGTAGAACCTGAACATAACTACATAATCCTATCCCAATGCATAAACCATCCTCATAAAAGGTTATGTGCTAATATGGCATGATAATTAATCATATAGGGTATCCTTGCCTTAGATAAGCTTCCACTAATCATCAAACATGACTATTTGATTAATACCATTGTCATACTGTGAATAATTCACTTGCAATTTCCATAAAATCCCTCATTGTTAAACTTACCGATCAATCCCAGCTATTGTACCATTCACCTGCATGCAATGCTAACATATGAAAATTTAGAGAACCGTCCACCAGTTCCGGGAATAAGGCACCCACCTGAAAAGCTGACTGTTCAAAGCCCAACAGCTGAAAACACCAGATAACTCTAATCCCTTGCTCCAATAAGTTCAGCACACCCGTAACTCTCCTGGCACAATACAAAGTCCACTATTACACATCCATTCCAAAAGCTGCTCTCACACACACATACCACAATAGTCCCCCGAAATGCTTAATTTTTACCTGCAGCAAGAGCCCAGAAAATTCCAGAAAAATATCACCGCGATCCTCGCGTCGATAGCTTCGCAACGGTAGCTTGCACGCCCAAATCAGAGTTTGGTAAGCCAAGATAAAAAATTCGGCAAGCGGGTACACTCATACAAAAATCTGTGTTAAAACTGTACACTGTTCACTGAGAAAACAGTAATTTTCACCTCAAAATAAATCTCACAAAAATCCAATAAAAATACGAGCGCGTTCCTTGCGATCCGTAGATGAAAAAGTTGTATAATCTCGTTTCCGTCAGACGCTCGTGTGCAAAGATATGGCCAAAAATACCCCGTGCTGTCAAGGAAGTCCCACAGAAAAGGGGTTACAGTTTGCCTCGGGATCCGTGCCAAAACTCGAAACGGGAAAGTGCGACCAAAACGAAAGATGAAGTATACCTCTTAGGAGTCTGCCGGCGCAAGAATCACAGCAAAGTGAGCTCGGGGTAGCCCAGGGAGCCAAAACATGTCGCTGCGCCGAAGAAGAACACTAGAAAGCAACATCGCGCCGCACCGTAAAATGGGGAACCTCGGGATTCGTGCCTCCTAAAATCCTAGAACTTGGCAGGAAGATCAAGCACTTAGAGGTGAAAAACTTTGCTTAAGGGAGCTCGGGCAGAGGAGGTGTGGTTTGGAGAAAAAAGCCCAAAACAGAGGCTCGGGCTGCCTTTAAATAGGCTGAGGAAACAATTGGGATAATCCCACTAAGTCCGGGTTTTCGGGCGCCCGGAACCTTCCGGCGCGCACAGTGCCCCGGCCCAGAACTTCGGGCGGCGCCACAGTGCGGCCCGGTCCACCACACAGCCCAGTCCACTACTCCCCCGGGCCCCCCTGCACCCGGTGCACCTGCGCCCGCAAATGGCGACGCGACACGTGGCCCCGCAACCGTGCACCGCCACGTCGCGCCGTGGACCGCGCACGTCGCGCTGACCCGGGCCCGTACGCCCCCTGCCCCCCGTACGGCACCTGCCCCGGTCAATCAACTCCACCACGATTGCGTGGACCGGGAGCACAACACCGGACCAACTACCTCACGCCACGTGTCCACCCGGTCTACCGTACACCCGGCCAATTCAGTGGACCGCGCCTGCTGCAACGCCCAACCGAGAGCGCCACGTGGCCCGCCCCCCCGTGCCACGACCTCCGCGGTGGACCGCGCGCCTGCCCGCGCGCCCAGGCGCCTGCCCGCGCCCTGCCCGCCCGCGTGCCGCAGCGTGCCGCCTGCCCGAGGCCGCGCCGCCCCCGCCGCCGCCCGCCGCCGCCGGCACTGCCGGAGATACTGTTCCGGCATGAACAGTATCCGCCAACCCAAAAACATCAAGCAAATAGCCCATCTTGACCGTTTTCGCGCGCTGATTCCAAAAACGACGTCCATTTTGCCAAATTCCAATCCTATAATTTGCCGGAGGCTCCCGGAAAGGTATTTTAATCCGAATTCGCGCCGAGCCTAAATTTGATATCACTCTGCGCGTGAAACTCTTCTAAACATCCGAGGCGGTCCCCCGATTACCCACGTGATCCATTTTAAGCCTCGATCCATCTCTTGTGTCCAAATGGGCGCGCGAACACGCACACCGCCGACATGCCACGTAGGCTTCCAGAAGCTGCTGGTCACCTGTAGAAGCCCTGCAAGATCCGGTCACCACAGCGCGCACTCCCGTCTGCGGCGCCGCCCACCCTTGATGCGCAGACCCGGTCCCAGCCCGGCTTCGGCACTCAGCCCGCCACATAAGAGCCCCGGGAGCTCCGTTTTTGTGGCCCGTTTCGTCCCTTTTTGAGTGTTTTTGACCCGATGATATTTTTAAACAATGATCTAGTTCTT
>CM055065.1:32333407-32362345 GCA_029204045.2 Tillandsia leiboldiana
CGGCCTCACCCCGCCCTAACACTCGCCCCTGGACGAACCTGTCACGAGTGGGAAGTCATTGACTAGAAATAACACAAAATGCAAAGGGCTGAAAAGTAAGGCAAACCACAGTAACCAGAGCAACCGCCCTCCTTAATGGACGACCGTAACTGACAAAACCTTGTACCAATCAAACCGGGCCCTTTCCCGTCAACGACACCGAGCACCTATCTCGGAAACCAGCCGAGCACGACCTGCCTCGGCCAGCGAGCACCCGCCTCAGCCACCGAGCACCCGCCTCGGCATCACCGCTGTCGACCCCCCCCACCCACGAGGGCCCCAATTACGTCACCGTCCCGTGGTGGTACACAGGTCAACGTACACTTTTTTTTCGGAAAAGCCACCCTGCGTGGCCAAACCGCCGGTGCGCGTAGCATCACGAACCTCATAATCGAAAGTATAAGTAAAAACAATGTAACAGGGTTTAGTTTATATATCAGATTTTCACTTACTATTCACCTTTGCCTCAAACATGTTATTTTCTATCATTTAATGCCTATTCCCAAATCCCTGGAAAGCACCCACCTTGGATGGAGACAGCGTTCGGCTCGTCACGTCACGGCCGGGCTGCCGGGCCTACAGCGTCCCCCCCCCCCTGAAGAAGAAAAACTGAGACTTGATGATCCCAAACACCGAACGTCGACTCAAACTGGAGACAAACCAGACACGGTACCAAAACACCGCGGCCCATGCTGCGCGCACCCACCATGCGGACAGCACCCGCCCGGCCTCGACCCGTCTGCGGCGGGCCACGCGCGGCACAGCCCGCGCGGTGCCTTCCTGCGGGCAGCAAGCAGCCCGCATCGTGCGCCTGCCTGCGGCAGCCCCGCGCGGGCGCCTGCCCAGGCAACACCCGCCGCGGCGCGCCTCCCGCGCGGGCGCACTACCTGCTGGCAGCCCGCATGCGGCACCTGCCCGCGCAGCGCCTGCGGGCGGGCAGCCCCGCGCAGCGCACGCCGCGCGGTCGCGCGGCGGCAGCCGTCGGCGCTTCCCCCGCAAAGTGACGAACCCGAACCGAAAACCCTCAAACCTAAACACTCACCTTCCGCTCTCGCCTGGACGGAGGTAAAGAGGGAGGAGAGGCGTCGCCTACCGTTGCCCGATCGATTCCCGCGACGCAGATGGCCTCCGTCCCTCTCCCTATCTCACCACCCGCTCATCCGTGTCGCCCCTTGTCTGCAAAAGAGGAGTGGAATGGGGATCTCGTTCCCCACCCTCTTTTCTTTTGATCGAGATCGCGCCCGCCCCTAACGACCCGAAGCACGAAAAAGTGAAAGGGAAAAGTTAAGTCCCCGAATCACGCCCTAGCCATCAGAATCAAAAGTAGGGGTCCAGATATACCTCGATAACCGTGCAGATGTCCAGCACGGATCCCCGGAGCGTCCAAAATGATCGCAACTTCAAAAATTATTTCCGGGAGATTCTGGGGTCGGACTCCGAATCCGATTCGCGCCACCGTTCCCCGCGTTTCGCGAGCTCTAGCACCTAAAAATACCCCGAGCCCTGACGGGCTGCCCAGAAATAATCACATTAATAATCCCCCCCGCTGGACCACTAAACTAAAGTATTACGAAAATTTCTGAAATAAAAGGGCGGTTACTACATCACTCGCCACTAAGAAAAGTTTCGTCCCCGAAACTTAACCCTGGTCCACGATGAAAAGATCTGGGTAGCACTCCCTCATCTTCGACTCTGGCTCCCAGGTCGCGTCACGTTCTTCCTGGTTACTCCAAAGCACCCTCACATAGGGGATCGTCCGTTGTGCAACTTCTTGTCTTCCCTTGCTGGACCGCACCGGTATTTCTTCAAAACTTAGGTCCTCCCTAAGCTCGACCGCGGTGACATCGAGCACCAGCGATGGTCGGGAAGGTATCTTCGAAGCATTGAAATGGAACACGTCGTGAATCCGGTCAAGGTTTGGCGGTAGGGCTAGGCGATAGGCCACCGGGCCGATGCCTCCAAGATCTCAAAAGGCCCACACATATCGTGGGCTCAACTTGCCTCTCAGCCGAACCGCTTAACCCCTTTGGACGGCGAAACTCGCAGCAGCACATGCTCCCCCACCTGAACTCCAAGTCACGGCGTCTCTAGTCGACATAGCTCTTTTGTCGGCTCTGTGCGGTCATTAATCGCTGCCTGATAGGCACACTTTTTCTCGGTCTCTTCTACCAAGTCCGGCCCCAAGAATTTTCGCTCCCCAATCGTCCCAACAGATCGGGGACCGACAGCGTCGGCCGTATAAAGCTTCGTACGGCGCCATCTGGATGCTGGCCTGGTAACTGTTTTGTAGGCGAACTCCACGAGGTAGGTAGTGTGACCATCCGTCCCCCACATCAAGTACGCATGCCCGAAGCATGTCCTCTAGGATCTGGATCACCCGTTCAGACTGCCCGTCTGTCACGCCCCGGGGTCGAAACTGCGACCCGGCTCGCCAACAGATCCGCCACCTATGCCAAACCCGCATAGGCGAAGCGTCCTACCTGCAAAAAGAACTACAGCTAACAGATTCAGAGCTAAAAGATAAAACTGCTATAGAAATAAAATCAACCACTGTACAACTGAAGATAAAACAACAAGGTCCATCTCCCAAAAATGATGATCATATAATAACCTCGAGTACAAAACTCATAGCTCAACAGGGAGATATCTCAAATAAAACATCAGTGTACAAGCTCTCAATACATCATATCCTCACTACATCAGTCTCTCAAAAGAGGAAATAAATACCAATCTACCGACTATACTGAAGATCTCCTCCAAAGGGGGTACCGCTACTCTCCAAAGATGGGTCTGGATCTAGCTCGCTACTCCCTCACCACGCACAGCAACCACAGAACGGCAACACCCGCCAAGACTCTGCAAAACAAAGGAGAGAAAGGACAAAAAGGGGAAAAACCCCCGACGGGCGTGAGAACTACGCAAAAAGGGAGTTCTCAGTGGGTATCGCCACTAGGCCCGACGATCTGCCCACCAAGACCACTAGAGGCAAAAGATAACTAATGCAGTAAGACTTAAAGCAGAAGCAGAAGACACTCTACGGCTACCATGCCTCTATCTGAATGCTCAAATGGGGAAACTCTGATAAATATATGCAACACTCGCACACGAGGTGCTCAATCGACCCAATCGAGCTGACTGCCACATCGGGTCCAGTCAAACCTGCGCCCACCTACAACCACCTCCCGCTGACGGGCAGGAATTACGTAGGGCGTCCAAACGGACTAACTCGCTATTGAGTAGTGGCTCATGCAGGCTATAGTCATAATCCATGCTCTCTCTCTCAGAACGGATAGACTCAAGATGCTCAACCTCTCACACAATGGTCAAAGAACTCACAACGACCACGGGACCACCGTCAAACCCCGAACGGTTCCCAACAATACTAGCACTGGTCTAAACACAGCTACTAGACTCCACTCGGTCCCCCAGGCACGAGTGTAACAAAAAGTATCTGCCTGAATAAACCCAATCGATAGACCAGTAATCACTGGTACTGCCTGCTCTGCTGTCGAACTCAAGAACCCGCCTGGTGCCCGCGCTCACACCGTGGAAAGCCTACTCCGGAGTGGCACTCGAGGGGAGCGACCCACACGAGTAAAGTATCACTGTATCAAGCATCACTGTATCAAGTATCACGGTATCGAGTATCTCTGTAACCACTGTCTCATAATAGCAGGACTGGATCAAGACTATGATCAAAGTGGGAAACTCCGTCCACTAACAAAACCCCGATCTGATGCAATAGTACTCAAAAAGTGGGAAACACCATCCACTAGAACAAATCTGATACCCAATCTGATGCAATAGTCAACATCCGGTCAACCGCCCAAAGTCCGCGGTCACCGCAATAACCCACAACCCACAATTGGGTAAAATAATCAAGATCCGGTCAACCGCCTACTGTCCGCGGTTGCCGCAATAACCCACAACCAACATCAAGCACACCCTGTCTCTGACCCTAAGGTCCCAGCTACACTATCCCAAACCTCTGCTCGAACCCGAGCAACATGACTCAAAAGTCTAAATAAAAAGGAGAAAGAAAGCAATCATGGTTTCTCCTAAGTCAAATTCCAATATGTAGTGCAGCAGTAAAAGATGGCCTAACTATATGTCCATACACATATGTCCATACAAGCATGCATTTGTCCTCAAGAAGAATAAAGAAAATAAACCTCATGCCAAAATTATCAATGACCATACCTGTCCATAATTCTCAATCCATAATGGCTCCTCAGAGTAGAACCTGCACATAACTACATAATCCTATCCCAATGCATAAACCATCCTCATAAAAGGTTATGTGCTAATATGGCATGATAATTAATCATATAGGGTATCCTTGCCTTAGATAAGCTTCCACTAATCATCAACATGACTATTTGATTAATACCATTGTCATACTGTGAATAATTCACTTGCAATTTCCATAAAATCCTCATTGTTAAACTTACCGATCAATCCCAGCTATTGTACCATTCACCTGCATGCAATGCTAACATATGAAAATTTAGAGAACCGTCCACCGTTCCGGGAATAAGGCAACCCCCTGAAAAAGCTGACTGTTCAAAGCCCAACAGCTGAAAAAACCAGATAACTCTAATCCCTTGCTCCAATAATTCAGCACCACACCCGTAACTCTCCTGGCACAATACAAAGTCCACTTTACACATACATTCCAAAAGCTTGCTCTCACACACACATCCACACAGTCCCTGAATGCTTATTTTTACCTGCAGCAAGAGCCCAGAAAAATTCCCAGAAAAATACACCCGCGATCCTCGCGTCGATAGCTTCGCACGGTAGCTTGCACGCCCAAATCTGAGTTCGGTAAGCCAAGATAAAAAATTCGGCAAGGGTGTACTCATACCAAAAATCTGGGTTAATAACTGCCACTGTTCCTGAGAAAACAGTATTTTCACCTCGAATAATCTCACAAAAAATCCAATAAAAATACGAGCGCGTTCCTTGCGATCCATAGATGAAAAAAGTTGTATAATCTCGTTTCCGTCAGACGCCGCCAGGTGCAAAGATATGGCCAAAATACCCCGCTGCTGTCAAGGAAGTCCACACAGAAAATGGGGTTACAGTTTGCCTCGGGATCCGTGCCAAAAAAACTCGAAACGGGAAAGTGCGACCAAACGAAAGATGAAGTCCTACCTCTTAGGAGTCTGCCGGCGCAAGAATCACAAGCAAAGTGAGCTCGGGGTAGCCCAGGGGAGCCAAAACACTGTGTCGCTGCGCCGAAGAAGAACCTAGAAAGCAACATCGCGCCGCACCGTAAAATGGGGAACCTCAGGATTCGTGCCTCCTAAAAATCCTAGAACTTGGTAGGAATATCAAGCACTTAGAGGTGAAAAACTTTGCTTAAGGGAGCTCGGGCAGAGGAGGTGTGGTTTGGGAGAAAAAAGCCCAAAACAGAGGCTCGGGCTGCCTTAAATAGGCTGAGGAAACAATTGGGATAATTCCCACTAAGTCCGGGTTTTCGGGCGCCCGGAAACTTCCTGGGCGCGCACAGGGCGGCCCGGCCCAGAACTTTCGGGCGCGCACAGTGCGGCCCGGTCCACCACACAGCCCAGTCCACTACTCCCCCGGCCCCACTGCAACCCGGTGCACCTGCGCCCGCAAATGGCGAGCGTACACGTGGCCCGGCAACCCGTGCACCGCGCACGTCGCGCCGTGGACCGCGCACGTCCGGCTGACCCCGGGCCCGTACGGCCACCTGCCCCGCCGTACGGCCACCTGCCCCGGTCAATCAACTCCACCGATTGCGTGGACCGGGAGCACAACACCGGACCAACTACCTCACGCCACGTGTCCACCCGGTCTACCGTGCACCGGGCCCAAATTCAGTGGACCGCGCCTGCTGCAACCGTGCACAGACCGGAGAGCGCCACGTGGCCCCCCCGGTGCACGACCTCCGCGGTGGACCGCGCGCCTGCCCGCAGCGCCCGGCGCCTGCCCGCGCCCTGCCCGAGCCGCGTGCCGCAGCGTGCCGCCCGCCCCGAGGCCGCGCCGCCGCCCGCCGGCGCCGCCCGCCGCCGCCGGCGACTGCCGGAGATACTGTTCGGGCATGAACAGTATCCCGCCAACCCAAAACATCAAGCAAATAGCCCATCTTGATCGTTTTCCGCGCGCTGATTCCAAAAACGACGTCCATTTTGCCAAATTCCAATCCTATAATTTGCCGGAGGCTCCCGGAAAGGTATTTTTAATCCGAATTCCGCGCCGAGCCTAAATTTGATATCCACTCTGCGCGTAAACCTCTTCTAAACATCCGACGGGGTCCCCCGATTACCCACGTGAGCCATTTTAAGCCTCGAGTCCATCTCTTGTGTCCAATGGGCGCGCGAAAGCACCGCCGACATGCCACGTAGGCTTCCAGAAGCTGCTGGTCACACTGTAGAAGCCCTGCAAAGATCCGGGTCACACATCCTCCCCACTAAAAGAAAGTTTCGTCCTCGAACTAAGGCACTCCCAAGGAGTCTCAGAAACCAGGGTCAATAATCAACACCGCCGTCTCCAGCTCCCAAGTCACCTATCACTCCCCGTGGTTACTCCTCAGCAACAACAACAGCAACAACCAGTACGCATAGCCCGATTGCGCAATTCCCTCACCTCACGAGGTCGGAATTCGCAACGGGCGTCCCTCGTACTCCAAACTCTCACAGACCCCAAAAGGAACGAGTCAATCACGGCGAGGGGTCCAAAACATAACACTCTTGAGCTGAGACGCAGAAAAACCTCCAAACTCCAACAAAAGACTGGGGGAAAGGAACGAACAGCCTGAGTAACATGCTCTAAAATCACTCCCAAGAGCCAGCTCAACCAAAGCGACCCGAATCACATCCACAACAACACCTACACAGAAAAGGGGCCCAAACAAGCAGGGGTTCACACTCGGTCGCCCTCAAAACTCAACCCCTAAGTGGATTGCTCAGCCGCAGCCTCTCATCAAAGGGATCCTCTAGGACACAAACTCAAACTCTGTACACCAGAATGGCCCCACACAGTGCCAGCTATGGAACCGTCAAACTCGACTCCCAAATAGCTCTTCTGCTCCAGGCATCCGCCACCACAGTGGCTCTGTCGGGGTGATACTGGATGCTCACAAAATCCAATGGTGGCTCTACAGCCACTATGGGAGGTATCACTATAACTCACAAATCCATCTCCCACCACTGACTAGGTTAGAATCGGCGCTGGTACCAATCTCATCACCCGGTCATCAAGCTCTGCTGGCACTATCCAGTCCAAAAACTCCTCACCCCAACAATGACCGTCGATCTCGGCCAGTCTTAAATAGCATCCACTTTGGCCGAATTCCACCGCCGCCCCTTCGGCTAGAATAAGTAATCCAGGAAGATATGCTCTCGAATCTAAAACTTGCACCACAACGACTTGGCAAAAAGCTTCTTCCCCACAGACCTTGTCACACCATATACAAATGCTGCACAAGCTCTAAATCACTCAGGGAGGGGGTAAAATCAAAATATCCCTGGAGGATGCCGCTAACCAACCGTTCAAGGCCAACAGAAATACAAAATTCCTCAATCTAGAGGCAACAGGGCATTAGTCAATCCATTGGCTTCACTGTACTCGTAATGCCCCTACCGTGTCCTGAACACCATCTAAACAAAGCCCTCAGTTGAAATTCCATATTGGTGCAAGCATCATACAATGACTGCCGGAATATAGCTCCTTCAAAAGGTTCTAAATAATACCTGGACTTGCCTGGACTCCAATCCCAAAGGGCTCTCACCGTCGTGTATCAACGACGTGGCACTAGGTCAAACAGACCCTCTATCCATCAATCCACGCACCTAAGAAATCAACTCTCGCAGCTCTAAAGGCGATATCCAATGAGGGGCTATTGAAGTTGGCGCGGTTTCCAGAATCACGTCAATCGCAATCTTAATCTTCCTAACAGGCGGCATAATCATCAACTCGAGTGGACTCACACCCGGATTCCGCAGTAATAGAAATATCCTTTGGTCCCGGCGCCACCACAAGCTCCTCTCACACAGTCGCTAAACCCTGTGTGCTCGAACAATCTCCCCATAACAAGCCTCCTTTGTCTGCCTCGCAAAAGTCACAATCAGCACCCTCTCTGCACTTAACCATCCAGTGGTGCCGTGCCAACCATTCCCAAGCACTGGGTCAAAACATCAAACTGCCACCCATATCAAAAGGTTTGCCGGTATAACTCATGGTCTCAACGACACTGAACATAATCCACAAGCCTCCTTCACATGCACAACACCGATGGTATCCTGTACCTCTAGTGCACGTGGTAACAACTCTGCCTCTAGTCCATGCCGGAATGCAAAGTGCACTAACTCCGACTACTGTGATGAAATCACACCTGCGACAACCTGATCCACTGCCGTGGCGCCCTCCAACCAGGCGGCACAAACTCATCCACACGATGCAAGCGGTTGTCGCTTAGTCCACCCGAAAATATCCAATCAATCACAAGGGAGCACGACCTCTGTCTCTGCTCACGCTGAGATGCCGAACGTGGTCTCTCGCAAACAACCAATCCACGCTACCGCTGCGCCACTCTGATAAAATGGCTGTTGCTGTCATCGGGGTCCACCCAACCCCTGACGTCTCAGAAATCCACTTGGGTATCATCGTCATACGACCAAGCACGATTGATTCATGTAATTCCTTATACAATTATCCTTACTAAGCTCACCCCTCAATCACATATAAAGCACCCCAAACATGCCAGTTATCAATCACACAGGGTAACATCCCCCTTGGGTAAGCTTTACATTAACCATCCACAAGGATATCCACCACCCAGGAAAGCAAAACGAAAATGCCTCTGCCTGCCGATCTGTCCTCCATCACCTAGCGCCAAGCGCCTCCCTCCAGAACTCGCCTCTAGCGGCAGATCCCCATCCAAGGAACTGCAGTGTCCAGCTCCAAACACAATGCCTACTCCGACGAGGCATCCACAGTCCAAAACCCGAACAGGAGGGACCGAAAAGAAACTAAGGAGTATTCTGGCGCAATCCACTCCCAATCTCACTTATCCTATGTGCCTCGTCCCTCTAAACCTGGAGCGCCAGTTCAACAACTGCATAAACTCTCTAGCACAGGGAGGCTCTCAATTGATCACTCCATCACCCCCAACCACGACTCTGCCTCCAAAGGCTTCAAACTCAATCTTACGAGTCGGGGTGGTTCATCTGCCAATCTGGCTTGCAAAATCAAACATGCCCCACAGCTCCTCTGCTGTCAACCATCCACCCTACCTCAGTGCCTTGGCACTAAACATTGGCACGGAGGGGGCCACTCACTCCATGGGCGCTACAGATATCCCTGCCGCTGAGGATACTACATCCTGGTGGTCTCAGAAGAAAAGTACTGTCGGGCTGCCCACTGCTCTGACAACTGCGTCACCAAACTAGCTGCTCACTCTGCCGCTGATATGCCTCTGACAATCCTGTCATCTGGGTCCGGAGTTCTCTGACCTCAATCCGGGTATCCGGCCCAAAACCAACCGCTCAAGCTCAACTGCCATGACAGGATGCACCAGGGTCCCAAACACAGCGTCGGGGAGACACTGCTCGCCACGACGAAACCGCAAATCAGCACACAACAACGCTCGACCCAATCCGGCGAAAGTCTAGAGCATGTTACCCATTCCACAGCGTTATGTTGTCTGTAGCCAACATAACTACTTAGGAGAATAAACATGCCAATCACTCATCCCGTCCCGCGGGAGAGGTGTAAAACTCAATCAGGACTCTCGCTACAAATCACGACTCTCACGAAGTCATCCTAGGGTCCAACCACAAGCCTAGGGTTTCTAAGTCCACCATGACCTGCAACCTAGGCTCTGATACCACCTAATCTGTCACGCCCCGGGGTCGA
Source organism: Tillandsia leiboldiana (assembly GCA_029204045.2). Classification (NCBI taxonomy): domain Eukaryota; kingdom Viridiplantae; phylum Streptophyta; class Magnoliopsida; order Poales; family Bromeliaceae; genus Tillandsia; species Tillandsia leiboldiana. The sequence continues at coordinate 32,343,332 of CM055065.1, forward strand.
AACTGCGACCCGGGCTCGCCAACAGATCCGCCACCTATGCCAAACCCGCATAGGCGAAGCGTCCTACCTGCAAAAAGAACTACAGCTAACAGATATCAGAGCTAAAGATAAAACTGCTATAGAAATAAAATCAACCACTGTACAACTGAAGATAAAACAACAAGGTCCATCTCCCAAAAAAATGATGATCATATAATAACCTCGAGTACAAAACTCATAGCTCAACAGGAAGATATCTCAAATAAAACATCAGTGTACAAGCTCTCAATACATCATATCCTCACTACATCAGTCTCTCAAAGAGGAAATAAATACCAATCTACCGACTATACTGAAGATCTCCTCCAAAGGGGGTACCGCTACTCTCCAAAGATGGGTCTGGATCTAGCTCGCTACTCCCTCACCACGCACAGCAACCACAGAACGGCAACACCCGCCAAGACTCTGCAAAACAAAGGAGAGAAAGGACAAAAAGGGGGAAAAACCCCCGACGGGCGTGAGAACTACGCAAAAAGGGAGTTCTCAGTGGGTTTCGCCACTAGGCCCGACGATCTGCCCACCAAGACCACTAGAGGCAAAAGATAACTAATGCAGTAAGACTTAAAACAGAAGCAGAAGACACTCTACGGCTACCATGCCTCTATCTGAATGCTCAAATGGGGAAACTTTGATAAATATATGCAACACTCGCACACGAGGTGCTCAATCGACCCAATCGAGCTGACTGCCACATCGGGTCCAGTCAAACCTGCGCCCACCTACAACCACCTCCCGCGGACGGGCAGGAATTACGTAGGGCGTCCAAACGGACTAACTCGCTATTGAGTAGTGGCTCATGCAGGCTATAGTCATAATCCATGCTCTCTCTCTCAGAACGGATAGACTCAAGATGCTCAACCTCTCACACAATGGTCAAAGAACTCACAACGACCACGGGACCACCGTCAAACCCCGAACGGTTCCGAACAATACTAGCACTGGTCTAAACACAGCTACTAGACTCCACTCGGTCCCCCAGGCACGAGTGTAACAAAAAGTATCTGCCTGAATAAACCCAATCGATAGACCAGTAATCACTGGTACTGCCTGCTCTGCTGTCGAACTCAAGAACCCCGCCTGGTGCCCGGCGCTCACACCGTGGAAAGCCTACTCCGGAGTGGCACTCGAGGGGAGCGACCCACACGAGTAAAGTATCACTGTATCAAGCATCACTGTATCAAGTATCACGGTATCGAGTATCTCTGTAACCACTGTCTCATAATAGCAGGACTGGATCAAGACTATGATCAAAGTGGGAAACTCCGTCCACTAACAAAACCCCGATCTGATGCAATAGTCAACATCCGGTCAACCGCCCAAAGTCCGCGGTCACCGCAATAACCCACAACCCACAATTGGGTAAAATAATCAAGATCCGGTCAACCGCCTACTGTCCGCGGTTGCCGCAATAATCCACAACCCAACATCAAGCACACCCTGTCTCTGACCCGAAGGTCCCAGCTACACTATCCCAAACCTCTGCTCGAACCCGAGCAACATGACTCAAAAGTCTAAATAAAAAGGAGAAAGAAAGCAATCATGGTTTCTCCTAAGTCAAATTCCAATATGTAGTGCAGCAGTAAAAGATGGCCTAACTATATGTCCATACACATATGTCCATACAAGCATGCATTTGTCCTCAAGAAGAATAAAGAAAATAAACCTCATGCCGAAAGTATCAATGACCATACCTGTCCATAATTCTCAATCCATAATGGCTCCTCAGAGTAGAACCTGAACATAACTACATAATCCTATCCCAATGCATAAACCATCCTCATAAAAGGTTATGTGCTAATATGGCATGATAATTAATCATATAGGGTATCCTTGCCTTAGATAAGCTTCCACTAATCATCAACATGACTATTTGATTAATACCATTGTCATACTGTGAATAATTCACTTGCAATTTCCATAAAATCCTCATTGTTAAACTTACCGATCAATCCCAGCTATTGTACCATTCACCTGCATGCAATGCTAACATATGAAAATTTAGAGAACCGTCCACCAGTTCCGGGAATAAGGCACCCACCTGAAAAGCTGACTGTTCAAAGCCCAACAGCTGAAAACACCAGATAACTCTAATCCCTTGCTCCAATAAGTTCAGCACACCCGTAACTCTCCTGGCACAATACAAAGTCCACTATTACACATCCATTCCAAAAGCTGCTCTCACACACACATACCACAATAGTCCCCGAAATGCTTAATTTTTACCTGCAGCAAGAGCCCAGAAAATTCCCAGAAAAATATCACCGCGATCCTCGCGTCGATAGCTTCGCAACGGTAGCTTGCACGCCCAAATCAGAGTTTGGTAAGCCAAGATAAAAAATTCGGCAAGCGGGTACACTCATACAAAAATCTGTGTTAAAACTGTACACTGTTCACTGAGAAAACAGTAATTTTCACCTCAAAATAAATCTTACAAAAATCCAATAAAAATACAAGCGTGTTCCTTGCGATCCGTAGATGAAAAAGTTGTATAATCTCGTTTCCGTCAGACGCTCGTGTGCAAAGATATGGCCAAAATACCCCGCTGCTGTCAAGGAAGTCCACATAGAAAATGGGGTTACAGTTTGCCTCGGGATCCATGCCAAAACCTCGAAACGGGAAAGTGCGACCAAAACAAAAGATGAAGTCATACCTCTTAGGAGTCTGCCGGCGCAAGAATCACAGCAAAGTGAGCTCGGGGTAGCCCAGGGGAGCCAAAACACTGTCGCTGCGCCGAAGAAGAACACTAGAAAGCAACATCGCGCCGCACCGTAAAATGGGGAACCTCGGGATTCGCGCCTCCTAAAATCCTAGAACTTGGCAGGAAGATCAAGAACTTAGAGGTGAAAAACTTTTCTTAAGGGAGCTCGGGCAGAGGAGGTGTGGTTTGGGAGAAAAAAGCCCAAAACAGAGGCTCGGGCTGCCTTTAAATAGGCTGAGGAAACAATTGGGATAATTCCCACTAAGTCCGGGTTTTCGGGCGCCCGGAAACTTCCGGGCGCGCACAGTGCGGCCCGGCCCAGAACTTTCGGGCGCGCACAGTGCGGCCCGGTCCACCACACAGCCCAGTCCACTACTCCCCCGGGCCCCACTGCACCCGGTGCACCTGCGCCCGCAAATGGCGACGCGACACGTGGCCCGGCAACCCGTGCACCGCGCACGTCGCGCCGTGGACCGCGCACGTCGCGGCTGACCCGGGCCCGTACGGCCACCTGCCCCGCCGTACGGCCACCTGCCCCGGTCAATCAACTCCACCGATTGCGTGGACCGGGAGCACAACACCGGACCAACTACCTCACGCCACGTGTCCACCCGGTCTACCGTACATCCGGGCCCAAATTCAGTGGACCGCGCCTGCTGCACCGGCCAACCGGAGAGCGCCACGTGGCCCGCCCCCGGTGCACGACCTCTGCGGTGGACCGCGCGCCTGCCCGCGCGCCCAGGCGCCTGCCCGCGCCCTGCCCGCGCCGCGTGCCGCAGCGTGCCGCCCGCCCGAGGCCGCGCCGCCGCCCGCCGGCGCCGCCCGCCGCCGCCGGCGACTGCCGGAGATACTGTTCCGGCATGAACAGTATCCGCCAACCCAAAAACATCAAGCAAATAGCCCATCTTGACCGTTTTCGCGCGCTGATTCCAAAAACGACGCCCATTTTGCCAAATTCCAATCCTATAATTTGCCGGAGGCTCCCGGAAAGGTATTTTTAATCCGAATTCTGCGCCGAGCCTAAATTTGATATCCACTCTGCGCGTAAACTCTTCTAAACATCCGACGGGGTCCCCCGATTACCCACGTGATCCATTTTAAGCCTCGAGTCCATCTCTTGTGTCCAAATGGGCGCGCGAACACCGCCGACATGCCACGTAGGCTTCCAGAAGCTGCTGGTCACACTGTAGAAGCCCTGCAAAGATCCGGGTCACCACAGCGCGCGCCCCGTCTGCGGCGCCGCCACCCTTGGCCGCAGACCCGGTCCAGGCCCGGCTTCGTGCACCAGCCTCCAACATAAGAGCCCGGTAGCTCCGTTTTTGGCCCGTTTCGTCCCTTTTTGAGTGTTTTTGACCACGATGATATTTTTAACAATGATCTAGTTCTTTCGGGACAGTTTTTGGGTCGACGATTTTTGGTTGGACGACACGGTCCGCTTGGCACAGTGATTTTGGTTTTTCGTCGGTCTATTGTTACAGTGGTCGGGACCACTATTTTGCCTATTTAGGGTAAAAGTGTTAAAAGGTGTTTTTGGTTATTTTATTAGGCCGCGTGAAGTTTGGATTTGCCTAGGAGGGACATGGGCGCGGTCGTTTATCTTCATTCAGGTGGGTACTTTTGGTTGTTACCGGCATAGAGTCGTTCCCGAATATTCGTTTTGATAAAGTAGATCTGTTTGGTAATTTGACTAACCCCATAGCATGTGAATCCCTTTTATCATGTTAATCAAAGCGGCTGCGGTCGCAAGATCGTTATACTATTCTGACTAAAGCGGCTGAGGTCGCAACACTGTTCTTACACTCATATTGCTTACACGCACACCGGCAGTTGGCCACCGCACAGGGTGTATTTTTCCGGAAAGATGGTAAGTTGTTTTTACCCGTGTACCCCACAAGGAGAGGTTAGTGGGGACCCCTCAAGGAGAGGCGACTGCTACTTGGGCAGTGGAGGGGTTGGAGGCACCAAGAAGATGAGTACGGTATTGTGGTTGGGGCCCAAAATATTCTGAAAGCTGGGGTAGGCGCCCAGTGTGACTTTCGACAGGAATTTAGCGATACATGAGGGGAGGAAAGTAAATGCTTCGATGATTCGGTGTGTTCTTTTCAATTACTGCATTTACTTATATGTTTTCTACTTTATCAGTCACTGACAACCCACACTGTGACAGGTCTAAGCATGGGTGGGAACCGGGACAACGGTGAGGCATCAGTTAGAGGACCCTAGCCATGAGGGCTAGTAAACGATACGTTCTTTTCTTTGGTTATTTCCTTATACTGTGGTTAGTTAAACTGTGATTCATTCGTGTGGTTTCTGATGGATGTTGGAATGAGAATTTCTTGTCTATAACTGGTGAATGTTAGGATATGTAATCGCGGCTTGTTTTCAATGTAAACCTGGTTTCAAAAGTCTTTTCAAAGCAGGTGTCGTGTGGGCACCGATTTTAAAACCCGTGGATTTATCCTTTCAAGTTAATGGCCTGTAATGACACGACTTTTCTAGTGATATTTTACCCTCATGCTAATAGAGTATAAGTTAGAAAAAATTAAATTATCGAGCTCTTTTGAGTTGACTAACACGCGGTGCGGGTATTTTTCGGTGATAGAGCTCGAAAAACGATGAATGACGGTGCAATCGGATCTAAAATCCGACTTACGGATCCTCAGGAATGGGGTTTTGAAGGTCGCGGTAACAGTGGGGTGCATCGGAATTCGTGGAAAAGATCTAGCACGCTTTTCGAGAAATCTTAGAATTATCTCGTGAGAATAGATATTTATTGTTAAATAATAAATATCCGAATATTAGAGTTTTTCCTTTTTACGTACGTATGAAAAAGGATAAAATAAAATAAAATTAAAGAAAATAAATTAAGATAATTATACCCCGTTTACCGAAAGGAAAACCCTAGTTTTAAAAGATCGTCTCCTCAAACCCTTCCCTCTTGTGTGTACCGAAGACAAAAAAATAAAACCCTAGTTCGGAGAAGAGAAAAGAAAAGAGAACCCTAACCGGAGGAGAAAACGGAGGAACCCGATCGCCCCGATTGATGTGCCGGAGACCGGAGAACGAGACGCCATCATCTACGGGGAGCGGATCCGGATCCCCAACGCCGCGAGGGACAAGATCGATTCTTTAATCCTGATAGATCGAGACAGCGTGAAGTTCTGACTGTTTAGGAGGGTCGCGGGAGCGGTCATTTATCTTCATTCCAGGTGGGTACTCGTGCAATAAGTGCAGTAAGTGCAATAAGTGCAATATGTCATCGTAAAAGTGTAATAACCTGTCTAATAAAGTAGATGAGATGTTTAACTTGATTTAACCTTTCGCATAAATATGTACCGGGTCTTCTGTTATTAACTGTGGCGACTAAGTGTCGCGATGATCGTACACGCCAGTTTCGGCTATCATGTTTTTAGATGCTGCACGTACACAGGCGGATTGGCCTCCGCATGGGTGTACTTTTTCGAAAAGAATGACCCGTGTGCCCCACGATTTGTGTAGGTGCTAGTGGGGACCCCTTCACGCCAGCTAAAAGTGCCGCACTAGTACCGTGAAAGGGGTTAAAAGTGTGACGCCCCACTTCCCAGGGGGTCACCCATCCTAGAACTACTCTAGCTCTAGCACGCTTAACTCTCATGTTCCTCTTGGATCTTGCTACCATCCAAAATGCTATAGCCGGGTTAGAGATTTAGTCCTATTATATCATTTATATAGAGGACTAATCCAAATTCCGGGGGTGTCACATTCTTCCCCCCTTTTAAGCCCTGACGTCCACGTCAGGCTCAAGCACATTCACAAGCACCAGGCGATGTGAGACTCGTCTCGCTAGCCTTAGCCGACCTTGTGAGGAGCTGCACTCCACTCACAACGGTCATTAGCCGGGGAGCCTCGCTCTACCCGCTATATAACCCTGGCTCAGCCGAGACTCATCTCACATTTCCGGCTGGTGAATGGCTCTGATACCACTCTAATCTGTCATGCCCCGAGTCCGCCAATTTGTACGGTTCGGGCACGCCAACAGACCCGCCAATCGGGTAAGACCTTTTCCTACCCGAAAGGAACGGTGACATCCATAATAACACAACAAGTGTATGCGGAAGCTCAATATCAGAGTACTAAAAATCACTACAAATTTAAAACTTTCATTCAATAACAAATAGTTAATGCGGAAATGAAAGCATACAAGAGTGAACCATAACTTAAATTTATTACACTTTACATTTCTGAACTTGCAAATAAAATTATTACAATTCCTTTACATAAATTTCCTCACCATACAAGGTTCACTCAAGAAATATATAAAAAGGGGTACCTCTGCTAGACCCTCTAGGTCTCTATGCTGCTGGGCTCTTGCCCCTGTCGTATGCCTCGCCGTCTGCATCTGAACCGTCTCGATCGCTGTATCCATACCTGAACCTGTGGGGGGGGTCACCCAAGGGGTGTGAGAACTCCGACAGAGTTCCCAGTGGGTTCAACCTCTGAGAAAAAGTGTCCTACACCACTTGGTCCAATGGAAGCAATAACAATAGTATGCTAGGAAATCTAAAATCCTCAATATCAAAATGCGGCTAAGCTATATATATATATATCACTATCTGTATACTCATCGATCCAGCACTACTCTGTCTAGCCATACTAGGCTACTAAGCACCAACTCGGCCACTATGCCGCTGTATATAGGGTCAAGCTAACCCGGCCACCTTGGCCACTCTATTTTTCTTTATTCTTTAAATTCTGGTGCTTTAGTTCAGGTTAACCCTCAGAAATTCTTATCCAACGGGCCCCAGCCCGGTAGTCCTGCTACCATAAGATAAGATTTCTAAGGTTGCCGATAACACCCGCAAGTGCTACCCCGCCCAACGGGGAACTTGTCCTACGGGTCACTGCCCGGGAGAGGGACACTGCCCATGGCTCCGACAAGGCTACTTTTTACCCCCGAAGGTACGCTCGTTTTATCTTTATATTTTCTTTCTTTTCTTTTCTTTTTCTTTCTCTTTTTGCTTTAGTTCTTAGCCTCTTTGCCTTTGAACACTTGCTTTCCTTTCTTATTCGAGCTTATAGCTCCCTTTTTGCCACTGGCAAATCTCTTTCTCTTTTCCTTGAGCATTTAGCTCATTGCTTTCACTTTAAGCCTTTCGAAAGTACCTCATCCGACGGGTCACTGCCCAGGGAGTCCTGCTCCACATGACGAGTCTCAAATTCGAAGGCGTCTGTTACATTCTCTTTCTGTTCCCTTTTATCTTAAGCAATTTGCTTGTCTTGGTTATTAAGCCTCTTTTAGCTTACTTTTATACTTTGCCTTTTGCATTAATTACCTCTTATCCTAGGTCTCGCCATAAGGATAACCAGAGGGTCTCTTGGACTCTTATCATTCACTTTCATTCATTTAACTCAGATTGAAGTTAAAGTTGCTGTCCATTTGCCCAGGCACTCTATGACCCACTCTAGGGTTGTATTATTTAGCTTTTTGACTTTGTGATTACACAAACTTTTCCTTAGAGTTTGACTCTAAGTTGATCACTCTGCTATCAGTTTAATTCATTAAACTTTGTGGCCACATACTCTTTCGCGCTAATCCCTAGGGTCTCCCTAAGGTTCACTAACCACCTAGGACTATTCCTAGGCTCTGATACCAACTGTGACGCCCCACTTCCCAGGGGGTCACCCATCCTAGAACTACTCTAGCTCTAGCACGCTTAACTCTCATGTTCCTCTTGGATCTTGCTACCATCCAAAATGCTATAGCCGGGTTAGAGATTTAGTCCTATTATATCATTTATATAGAGGACTAATCCAAATTCCGGGGGTGTCACAAAAAGCATCACGTAAGTAAAGTAATTGTTCACGAGGGGAGATCGTCGACTCCCCGACAGGTACCATGTAATTAAATCAAGTGATGTGGACTCATGAGGAGGAAAAGCGAAAGATTCCAGTGTATTCGGTTTGCTTTAAAAATGCTTTAATTGTTTGGATCATCTACTTTATTTGTCACTGACTTTACCCACTCCGTGACAGGTTTGACTAGGTGTAGTAGTCGGGACGGTGGTGAGGCAGCGTCTAGAAGACATTAGCCGTATGTGGCTTATTCCGTCGTTCTTGCTTGGGTTATACCATCTCCTTATATTTAGTTTAAGTTCTCAATTGCTAGACTGTGGAATATCGTGGATGTTGGATTGTGAGTTTGTTTTCGTGATGTGATCTTTATTATGCTTCTTAGTGACTTGTATGCGGCATGTTTTATACCAAACAAAAAGGGTTTCGAAAATGCTTTCCAAAACCAAGTGTCGTGTGGGCACTACTTTGTAAACCTCTGGATTTATCCTTTCAAAAGATGTCGCCGCCCTATTGTGACTTGTGTTAACACTTTGGAAAAACTGGGTGTCGTGTGGACACCGTTTGCAAACCCGTAGCTTATCTCTTGATGTGATTAAATAGAATTACTCTCTCTCTCTTGTTGTATTCATTGTGGCTGTGTGGTTAAAGAAGATAATGTTGTGAATGTGACGCCGTGCATATACAAAGGAGACTCTGTCCGTTTAAAGGGTGAATTTGTATATGTGGCGGTCTGACGCGCACCGGTAGGCGAGGTCGTTTATTCAAAAAAAAATACATATGCTTTTCCGCTGATCCTTAGACCTCCGGGGCGCGACATGGCCGCTCAAAGAGTTTACGAAAACGTTTTGGAAAAACTGGGTGCCGAGTGGGCACCGCTTTCAAACCCCTGGGTTTATGCTATAGTTTCAATATGATAAATGCGACTATATGATTAAGTATAGTCTCTCCTTATTGTCGTTCATGGTTTGCATGGTTAAAGTATTTGTCGTGCTCGGAACGCCGTGCATATACAAAGGAGGCTCCGCCCGCTTGGGGAGTGAATTTGTATATGTGGCGGGTCTGATGCGCACCGGAGGCGAGGTTCATTTAAGAGAAAATAAAATGGATACGTTTTCCGCTCTTTTAGAACCTCCGGGGCATGACATGACTGAACCTGTCACAGAGTGGGAAGTCAGTGACACATGATATAAAGTATGAAATGCATGAAGGGCTATAGCTAAAGCAAACCGCAAGAAAACCAGAGCAACCGCCCTCCTCATCGTGTAGTCGACGGTATCCCCTCCCCCTGCATAACCTGGACCGGGCACCTGCCCCGGCAACCCAGACCGAGCACCAACCTCGGCAAACCAGACCGAGCACCAACCTCGGAAAACCAGACCGAGCACCAACCTCGGAAAACCAGACCGAGCACCTACCTCGGAAAACCACGCCGAGCACCTACCTCGGCTGGTCGCACCGCTCGCACCTTGGCGCCTCTAACCCCCCACCTACGGGGGCCCCCACTACGTCACCTTGTGGGGTACATGGGTCAACATACCACTTTTCCGAAAAAGCACACCCTCGCGGTGGCCAAACCGCCGGTGTGCGTGTTGCAACCTCGAGCATCGTAACCAAGCACCGCGACACTCGGTCGCCATAAAAACAATAATGTCGTACCATAAGGATTAACCGGGTTAACATAAGCATCATGTAAATATTTTATGTCTAAATATTTCCCAAATATTCCGAACCCTAAAACATCGGAAAAGTACCCACAATATGATATATCACCGAGCACCGCGACCCACAGTCGCCATAAATATAAAGATAATAAAACACAAGCTTATACAGGGGTTAACAATATTCCAACATGTAGAAACTTTTACTCTTACCAATTACCCTCATTTCCGACTCCTGGACTGTCGGAAGAGGAACCCACCTTCCGAATTCCGAATGGTCGCACCGATCACCGTCCCCAACGCTAGTATGCTCCAAACAACCCTACCGTTGTTCGGAGAGGGCGAACTGCCCGTCCGATCTCCCACCGCGACATTCGTTAATCCAGAAGTCTACGTCACCCACCATACCCCTTAACAAGATAAACATAACAATAACGAAATTGCGCATAAAGATGTTCTAAGGGTGTACCCACGTCAAACACGAAGGAGAAGATGTGCGGAAGCTCCGGCTAAAACACTCCCACCTTGAGCCCGAAAATGCTACAGTAAGAAATGTTGTTAAAAACATCGTCATGGTCAAAAACACTCAAAAACGGGACGAAACGGGCCAAAAACGGAGCTTCTGGACTCTTTTCTGAAGGCTGGTGCACGGGTCCAGGCGTGGACCGAGTCCACGACAAAAGGCGGCAGCGGCGCGGGCCGGGAGCAAACCGCAGCGGTAGACCGCTGCGGCTTGGGCCGGGCCGCGCTACGGGCAGGGGAACGCACCGGGTCCACCTCCTCCACGCTACGGTGGCGAGCACCGGGTGCACGCCTAGGGCGTGCACCACACGGCCTGGGCCGGGCTGGCGCATGCACCCGTGCGCCGGGTCCGCACCTTCGGGTGCGGAGGCGTGCGCCGGGTGCACGCCGGTACGGTGGACCGCGCGGCCTGGCGCACGCATCCGTGCGCCGGGTCGGCGCCCCCTGGGCCGCGGAGGCATGCGCCGGGTGCACGCCGGCCCGGTGGACCGCGGGCCTGATGTTGGTTTTTATATATTAGGATCCACAAGGATCTAAATAGGTACTATCAAACAACTAGAGGGGGGGTGAATAGGTGTAATACTTAAAAACTCAATCTCAGTGCAAAATAAAAACCAATGCGGGAAAAATAAAACAGCACACCGAGATTTACGTGGAAACTCCAATCCAGGAGAAAAACCACGGGACCACCACGCAATAACAATCCACTAAGAATAGAAGAATAACAAGGTGATTACCGACTCCACGGACCTCAAACCCCTCCTTCAGCTTCTTCGGACCTTGCGCTGACCGGTTGGATATCCACGCAATAACAATCCCTAAGAAAAGAAGAATAACAAGGTGATTACCGTCTCCACGGATTTAACCCCTCCTTCAATTTCTTGGACCTCGCGCTCCACCGTTTGCACGTCCACTGCACACGTTCGAATCCACGAACGCCACTCGAATCCACGAGCACACGTTTCGAATCCACGAAATGCCTTTAGCACACCGAATCCACGATGCCACGTCGAATCCACGACGCAAACTCAGTCGATAGGAATATTGACTTCGATGGTGATCCTTTGCTTAGATTCTCATTGGGGAACCGTAGAAGAAATCTCTAAGCAAAGATTAGATCAATTCGACAAAAGATATGTTCTTGAAAGAACCATCGAATTGACCTAAAAGAGGCTATAAAGAAGATCGATAAAAACCTAGCCTCTAGGGTTGCTCTCAAGAGTTTTATAAAAAGATCGGCCGTAGCTCCCACGTTTTTGAGAACCCTAAATGTCTATTTATAGTTTAGAAACCTTTGGAAAGAGATAAGAATCAAAAACATACCTTATCTGGAAATTTTCAGGACGGCGATCCGGATCGGATTTACTGCGATTACGGATCGTCGTAACGAGATAGACGATTCCAGAAAACCAAGGGTTCGGATCCAGATTGCAAGGTCCGATCCGGATGGTTCCATGCAATTCAGCAAAGTCCCATGTTCGGGATCCGGATCGGAATGGCCCTAGGATCCGGATTGAAATTGCCAATGAACAAGTACCCTTCGGGATCCGGATTGCAAGGTCTGATCCGGATCCTTAACATGTCCCATGTCCAGTTTTGATTTTTATGCAATTAAAAAATCATCCAAGTGTTTCTACACTATAAGAAAGTATTCGGATCACCACAATTATTTAGTTAAACATACCTGATCCTTTTGAATTCTTTCTTCTTGAGATTGATGTAACTGATCCACAATTCTTCAACTTCAATCTTCAAGACTCAAGACACTGAGTGTCAACTTGAGCTCTTGTTGAATCTTCTCTAAGTCTTGATTGCTGATTGACAATTTGATCCCTTTAAGACTCCGACTCAACTCACTGACTTGACTCACGAAATATGCCAATACCAAAATGCCGTAACAATCTCCCCCTTTGGCAATTTCGTGACAAAACCAAAATACATAAAAGTGCTCAAGTTCACTCATCTTAAACCAAAAAAGTCGAAATTCAATGTTATCACCAAAACATTGATTTTCTTTGCTGTGAAAGATCCAATAAATACAAAATTACATTTGAACCAAACAGTCCTAGAACATACTCTACGACTTAGGACTTGGAGTCTTAAAGTGATGTAATTCCTGCAAAACAAAACTCCAAACAAAATCAAACGTAGTCGTTAGAAATTAAAATCCTACATTGATTCGTCCTTTTGTTTCTTTTGTTTTTTCGGCTCTTTCAACCTTTTCTTTATCTCCCCCCTATCAAGAGCATCTCTAACATGTTCTCCATGTTCTCCATGTTCTCCCCCTGTCTTGAGCATTATGTTCTCCCCCTTTGTGATACGATCATTAATTTCTGTTCTCCCCCTTTTGTGATACGATCATTAATTTCTGTTCTCCCCCTTTTTGTCACAAATTGTCAAACAGTGAACATACTAGATAAAAGGAAATCACTAACAATATTAGTTCATAGAGAAGAGAGATAAAAGCTCAGTTCTGGTATATAACAAAAATGCAGATTCCGTACCTGTACCAGAAAGCAAAAATCAAATAATTTCTTGAAACAAATCCAGATTTTAGAATCTTTTCAAATACCGATTTGTATTCCATCAAGAAATCAATTTAAGTGCTTTAAACAGTGAATTCACACAGATGTCATTCAATCCAATTAATTTCACAAAATTAAAAAGATTTACTCCAAAATCATGAAAAATAAAGGTAAAACATTATAAACCGTTTTTCATGTTATATTCATCAAACACAAGTCATCAAAAATAATCTTGAGATCCAAACTCTATCAAGATGTAACGGATTTACAAAGATGACTTACAGAGATTTCCAAATGACATCAATTTGATTTCTTACCCTTTCAAATTTGAGATAAGCACTAAAATACCTAAGGGTGGCTCTTTGAGCATCTTTCAACTATCCCACCTGTATACCAACCAGGAGATTGTTCAAAATATAAGAGCTTTGCATATAAATCTCCAAATGCTTCAACTAAAATTTCAAGAAATATTTTCAAGCATCAAAACATGTGTGGTAGCTTCACACACAGACCAGACGACCGGGGTGGCAGCTCTTTCCAACATGTGGTGGTAGTTTTCACACTCCTTTCGGATGTAACTCTTTCCACATCTTTTGCAAATCATTTCAATACCCTTGTAAGAATGGCAATCTCTCTACGTGAAAGAATTAAATCCCAAATTTTAGTCTATCGGTTGTCTCATGTTTATCACAATGACTTCACACAACCGAGATAGATTAAGCATCTAAAGATCACACATGATTTCTAAAATTTGATGCTTATAATATCAAAAACTCCTATAATGAAGTATCTTCAAGATTATGATTAAGGAGTAAAGTTGATAATCCAAATAAAATTAATTTGGAGTGAATAAAAGTGAAGCCCTTTTTATTCAATGCACTTGTTCAGTAAAAACCCTTTTGTTCAAAAACAAAGTATAAAACGAAGAGCATTGAAAAACATGTAATGCAAAGATTAAGAAAGATATGAAGGGAAAACCAATCAAAGCATTACATACAGTCATAAGCTATTTAGAACTTAAGACAAGGAAAGATATCACCTTTCCGAATCCAAAATCGCTGGATTTTGGGTTGTCTTGATTCGTTGTGGCCGGGGGTTGTCCGCTTTGACTGTTGGTCCACCTTAGGTCTTTGCCTCGTAGTGATCCACTTGAATGATTGATGTTGTGGCTCGGACCTTTGGTGGGTTGAGTGAACTCCTTTGACTTGATGTGTCTTTTGATTCCGTTGAGTTCGCTCGTAGATGAAGTTGCCGAAGGACTCTTCTTTCTCTTTTTCGGGCAATTCTTCACCAAATGTCCTTCAAGTCCACATAAGTGACACGTTCTTCCTTTCAATTTGAATGTGGACTTGAAGCATGCACAGTTTGATCCTTTTTAAATCCCAAACCAACCTTACTTGTTTGACCTAATCCGGACATACAATCTAGTTTCTTGGAACGGTTGAAAGCCTTTGTATGTCGAATTTGAGTTCATGAACTTGCTTGGTCAAAGCTTGGTTGGTGATATGAATCTCCTCAAACTGCTTTTCAAGAAAATCAATCTTGTTAATATGGGAATTAACGATCGTTTTCCGATTGATTTATCTTTTCCTGGAGGATTTTATTATTATCCAATAAAAGCTCTCGTTCCTCCTCGAGATCATGAAGTTTGATCTTTAAAGCATGATTCTCGTCTTGATTCTCAAGTCGTTGCTTCCTCAACTTCTTGATATGCTTGGCCATCTTCATAGATTCTGCAAGAAGTTGTTGATATGCCTCAACGAGTTCTTCTTCGTCCGACTCCCCCCTCACTTGATGACTCTCCGTTGGGATGTTGATGTTTCATGCAAAAACAAAGGAATAGAGTCAGTGATTAAAGATGATAAACAAACATTAGAAGAGGGAATTTGAGAAGCATGTAAGGCAACGACTTTTTCCTCTTTACTTGAGGTCGATTCATAGAGGTAGCAATCGTCCCAAGTTTTCGCTGCAAAGCCTTCTTTTTATATGATTTCGGAGAAGGACAATCCGTTTGAAAAATGGCCGTTAGCCTTTGCATCTATAGCATTGGATTTCCCCTTCGAATCATCTTTTTCTTTAGAAGGTTTTGCAAAGCTTTTGAGGTTAGAGGATTTAGAACCGCTGATCTTTAGAAGGTTTCGTGGATGAAGATCCATCGGTTCGATTCTTCCAAAATTTCCGACGAAATTTCTTTGTGATCCGCGCCAATTGTTCTTCAAAATCGGCAAAAGAGATTTCATCGTCGGAACTTGATTCGCTATCTTCTTCCTTTGTTGATTTGAATGCAATACCTGGTAAGCTTAGAAGAAGACTTGGAAGAAACTTGATTAGTAGGAAAAGTCATTCATAAGTTTGCAAAGCACCTACTAATTCCTCTACACTCATCTCATCCGGATGACTAACGGTTTCAATGGCGGTAACCTTTGCCCTAAACCGTTCCGGAAGAGTCCGAAGTATCTTTCTTACAATTTTCGACTCCGGGATCTTTTCTCCTAAATTAGCACATGTATTATTACATCTTGAAGTCTAGTGTAATAATCTGTAAACAATTCATGCTCTTCCATATGAATAGAGTCAAATTGACTTGTAAGCATCTGGAGCTTTTGAATTTTTACAAGATTAGTACCCTCATGTGTAATTTTGAGAATATCCCAAATTTCCTTCGCGGTTTCACACGCGGAAATTCGTGTGAACTCAGTCGAGGAAAGAGAATTAAATAAAGCGTTCATACCTTTCCCATTGTAAGAAGATCTTTCAAATTCCTCTTTGGACCATCTAGAGCGAGGTTTTGGGGTAGTAGAATTTCCTACTTCCTCAACAGGATGCACCCAACCGTATTCCACGGATTGCCATACCCGCTCATCAATTGCGATGAGAAAAGCTCTCATCCGCACTTTCCAATAAGCATAATTAGTCCCATCAAAAAGAGGAGGTCTATAAATATTACCACTTTCACCCATCATGATAGATAAACCTAAAACCCGCTCTGATACCAATTGTAGGTTTTTATATAGGATCCACAAGGATCTAAATAGGTACTATCAAACAACTAGAGGGGGGGTGAATAGGTGTAATACTTAAAAACTCAATCTCAGTGCAAAATAAAAACCAATGCGGAAAATAAAAACAGCACACCGAGATTTACGTGGAAACTCCAATCCAGGAGAAAAACCACGGGACCAACACGCAATAACAATCCACTAAGAATAGAAGAATAACAAGGTGATTACCGACTCCACGGACTCAAACCCTCCTTCAGCTTCTTCGGACCTTGCGCTGACCGGTTGGATATCCACGCAATAACAATCCCTAAGAAAAGAAGAATAACAAGGTGATTACCGTCTCCACGGATTTAACCCCTCCTTCAATTTCTTGGACCTCGCGCTCCACCGT
Source organism: Tillandsia leiboldiana (assembly GCA_029204045.2). Taxonomy (NCBI): domain Eukaryota; kingdom Viridiplantae; phylum Streptophyta; class Magnoliopsida; order Poales; family Bromeliaceae; genus Tillandsia; species Tillandsia leiboldiana. The sequence goes on from CM055065.1 coordinate 32,359,999, forward strand.
TTGCACGTCCACTGCACACGTTCGAATCCACGAACGCCACTCGAATCCACGAGCACACGTTTCGAATCCACGAAACGCCTTTAGCACACCGAATCCACGATGCCACGTCGAATCCACGACGCAAACTCAGTCGATAAGAATATTGACTTCGATGGTGATCCTTTGCTTAGATTCTCATTGAAGAACCGTAGAAGAAATCTCTAAGCAAAGATTAGATCAATTCGACAAAAGATATGTTCTTGAAAGAACCATCGAATTGACCTAAAAGAGGCTATAAAGAAGATCGATAAAAACCTAGCCTCTAGGGTTGCTCTCAAGAGTTTTATAAAAAGATCGGCCGTAGCTCCACGTTTTTGAGAAACCCTAAATGTCTATTTATAGTTTAGAAACCTTGGAAAGAGATAAGAATCAAAAACATACCTTATCTGGAAATTTTCAGGACGGCGATCCGGATCGGATTTACTGCAATCCGGATCGTCGTAACGAGATAGACGATTCCAGAAAAACAAGGGTTCGGGATCCGGATTGCAAGGTCCGATCGGATCGTTCATGCAATTCAGCAAAGTCCCATGTTCGGGATCCGGATCGGAATGGCTAGGATCCGGATTGAAATTGCCAATGAACAAGTACCCTTCGGGATCCGGATTGCAAGGTCTGATCCGGATCCTTAACATGTCCCATGTCCAGTTTTGATTTTATCAATTAAAAAATCATCCAAGTGTTTCTACACTATAAGAAAGTATTCGGATCACCACAATTATTTAGTTAACATACCTGATCCTTTTGATACTTTCTCTTGAGATTGATGTAACTGATCCACATTCTTCAACTTCAATCTTCAAGACTCAAGACAGGGTGTCAACTTGAGCTCTTGTTGAATCTTCTTCTTTCTTTGATGCTGATTGACAATTTGATCCATTTAAGACTCCGACTCAACTCACTGACTTGACTCACGAAATATGCCAATACCAAAATGCCGTAACACCTGACCTTGCCGACCGGAATGAACAGTACCTGCCTATTTTCGGCTCGGCGGTTGCAACCCCGCGACCACCGCGGGCGGCGACGACGACCCCGTGAACACGATAACGGCGGCGGCGGCCTCCGTTTAGTACCAACTCGCATCGCATCGCACGCGACAACGACAAGAAATAAAACTCCACACCAGGAAAACGGAAAGACTCGAACCGCTCACCTGGTTTTCGCCGGAGGAGGAGGAAAGAGGAGGATCGTCCCCTCGCTCGTCCGATCCCGCAGAAAGGAGCGATTGTTCCTCCCTCTCCCTGTCTCGCCGCTCGGTTTCCCAGGCAAAACTTGAGAAGAGGGAGAATGAGATTGGGGCTCTTTTCCCCACGCAACCACCCCGGTATAACCTAAACGAACGAATGAGAAGCGGGAAAAAAACCTAAATCCCCAAATCACACTATAATCAGTCGGGATGCAAACGATGGGGTCCAGATTACCTCAAATGCATGCCGATCTCCTGCACGGATTTCGATGCGCCAATCTTGCTAGCGAACTTCGAAAATTAATTCTGGGAGATCCCGGGGTAGGAATTCGATACGGTCGCGCCACGTTCACCGTTTTGCGAGCTCTAGCCCCTAAAAATACCCACAAACCCCGACAGTCAGCCCAGAAATTCTCAAGCTTTTAAACCCAGCGGAACAGAAATATTAAAATAAAAATAATTAAGATAAATTACCACTTTAAGGCGGGGTATTACAGGATTTGAGCTTCAAACAGAGGAAAGAAAGAAAGAAAGAAACGGAGAAGAGAAGAGGAATTGAGGAGAAACAAAAGAAGGAAATGAGAGAGGTGATGGTGTGCAACCGTAGTGTGGACCAACGTTGGAAGCCGAGCGGAGCACGCGCGCGCGAGCTCATGGAAGGGTGTGCTATTTTTTAGGAGAGAGAGAGAAGCTTGGTTTGGTTTGTTGATGGATTTTGGTGATGGAGTTGAGAAGAGCTTGCCAAGTCCAAGAGTGGAGGAGAGGCCCGCAGAAGTTGCCGCTGCGGGCGCGCAAAGGCGCCGCGCGCGGCTGGTGCAATCGCTGCGCGGGCGCACATGGGCGCCGCGCGGCAGGCGGGCGCGCACAGGCGGGCCGCGCGCGCGCGGCTGGAGCTTGGGCGCCGCGCGTGCAGCGACTTCTTGCTTTTTTTTTTTTTCTTTGGCTTGGCGTTCCGGAACAAAAGGTGGGGTTCCGGAACAGGCTCTGGGTACCGGTACAACATGGAGGCGTACCGGATCCCATAGTGCCAGGAGCATTTTTTGGTGTTGTTAGCATGGGCACTTTGGTAATGTCACATCCCCAACACCCTGTTGCCGGTTAACCCCCCTTCTTCTCTAT